>JAKSZU010000018.1:56252176-56584676 GCA_026018925.1 Tupaia tana
GCAGTGGTGGCAGGGGCTGGAGGGCAGGCTGGGGATGGGAGCTTGGCTCCCCAGGCCCACAGCCAAGACAGTGAGGTGGCAGGGGCAGGGCAGGAATGATGCCTCCTACTCCCCACATTCTGAATCCTCAGTCACAGAGTGCAGAAGCTAGGGGATGGCCGTGTGGACCCCGAGGGCTTCCGCTGTCAGGGCTAGGATGCAGCGGGAGGGCTTAAGGTTAGACCTCAGGAGGAGATGCATGAAGGTTAAGGGACAGGATGGAAAAAGCCCAAGGCCGCATAGGACCCTGAACTTGGGGGTTGTTCATAGCCCATCCTCCACATGCACACCCACACACACGCACACACACGCACACATGCACCCCAGCCAGACACACAAAGCTACTCCCACAGAAGCCATCAGAGCTGCGGGGGCAGTGGGCGGGGCTGTTGTTGTGTGTTAGGTGGGGCCCCCACATGCCCACAGGGTTCCGGGGAGTCCAGGTCACCACCGAGGTTGCAGGTGGGGCAGGAAGGAAGCCGGCTCATTCCACACGGGGCCAGGAGGGGTTCGAGCTGTGAGGAGGGCCACGAAGCCAGAGCAGACAGAAAGCCAGAGCGGGGCAAAGGCGTAAATCACCCAGTGCCCTGGGCCACCCCAAGAGGGCATAGCCCCTGGCGGGCAGAAAGAAGAGAGCGGGCACCGGAAGGACCACCCCCTCCCCACTTGACCTGGAGGCCTGTCCCAGCAGGTACCTGTGGGTCCGCCTGGGTGAGCACCACCTCTGGCGATGGGAGGGTCCCGAGCAGCTGTTCCGGGCCACGGAGTTCTTCCCCCACCCTGGGTTCAACAATGACCTGAGCGCCAACGACCACAATGACGACATCATGCTGGTCCGCCTGCCCAGGAGGGCGCGTCTGGGTCCCGCTGTGCAGCCGCTCAACATCAGTGACACCTGCGTCTCCCCAGGCACCCAGTGCCTCATCTCTGGCTGGGGGGCAGTGTCCAGCCCCAAGGGTACACAGCCTTGCCCACGGCACACCCCTCACCTCTCAGCTGGGCCTGGCCTCTCCTGCCCCTCCGTCTCTACCTTTTCAGGCCTTCGCCCCCCCCCCCCCCGTCACTATCTTTCTCCCTGTTGCTGTCTCTCTCTCCCTCTCTTGCATCCATACATTATATGAGAGAGGATCTTTAAAAGGTTTATGGGAAAATGTGTATTATGGAAAAACTGTGCATGGATTAATTCTATTTTCCACAAGCTTTTTTAAAAAAAAGATATTTATACTTTATTTATTTTTTAAATTTTGCTACAGGGCGCATGCACTCACTGGAGAGAGATAGAGAGACAGGGAGAGGGAAAAGGAGAAATCACCTCCCCAGTGGGGATGGCCACTCCACAGTCTCTTCCTCCATTCTCCTCGCAGGATTTTGGGCACGCACACGCTGGTGTGGTTTTCGAGTCGCTGGGTCCAGAACTCAAACTGTGCAGTCAGTCCTGTGGGACCTGACCACCTTAACCGCCACTCCACTGGCTGGCCCTCCGTGAGCTTTCTCAAGTCCCCTCGTATAGATGTGCATCTGTTCAGTATATCCGTATCTGTGACTATCAGGTCTTGCTCTCTCTCTTTCTCAATATATTATCAGGTTAAAGCTGCTGTAACTTTTGAGATACATCATTATTTTATGAACCACTAAAATTGGAAAGGAAAAAGAAATTCCCATTGGTGGTGTGACACCGCTTACCAGAAAACACATCATTTCAGAGACATTGCCAGTGGAAGAATGTGCGTCTTAGAACCCACAGGAAGCCTGCGTCTCTCCGAGTCACAGATCAGCACCCACTTGCCACAGCGGGCTTCCCGTGCCAACCTTCGTTTTCAGCGTCTTGGGAAAAAACAGCTTGAATTTGTTGCTGCCAATATCCAAAATCTGGAGGATTTTACATAAGCCACAGCACCCTCTCCTCCATTCTCGCCTCAGAATTTCAGGCACACGCGCTTGGTGTGTTTTATAACCCTCTGGGTGTGGCATTCGAACCACACAGCCAGCCACGTGGGATCCAGCACTTAACCTCCACGCCATCTGCTGGCCCCCCCTTTCCCCCCATTTCTTCATTGACTCCTCTGAGGATCCCTTTGCCCTTACAAGGTCTAATCTCCTCCCACAATCTGTCTTTCTCTCTCTTCTCGTCTCTTGTCTCTCCGCATCTTTCTCTCTCTCTCTCCCTTTGGCCCACACTCCCTCCTCAGATCCACCTGCTCCTCTTCTGTCACTGTCTCTGGTCTCTTTCTTTGAGAGGGTTGTGATGTGCTCTTGCAGTCGTCCTTGGGCAGCCTGGGAGGGCTCCAGGAGTGGGTGCTGCCGAGTGCGAGCAGGGCAGCTGCCGACCCTGCGGTCCTCTTCCCAACAGCGCAGTACCCGGTCACGCTGCAGTGTGCCAACATCAGCGTCCTGGAGAACAAACTGTGCCACCGGGCATACCCTGGCCACATCTCAGACAACATGATCTGCGCCGGCCTGTGGGAGGGGGGCCGGGGCTCCTGCCAGGTGAGACCCCGTCCCAGGAGGAGGAGGCAGTTTCCAGCATCTTGGAGGAGGAGTGGGCTGGGGCCCCAGACTTCCTAGATCAATGGGGAGGGTTGCCTGGCCCATGTGGTTCCTGGGAGAGAACGGGTCAGGGCCTGGGCTGGAGCCTAAAGACAGAGGTTGGGGTCCAGACTCCTGGACCTAAAGGTGGAGAGAGTTGGGGTTCATAGTGTGAATCCTGGGAAAGATGAGTGCTAGGACCCCAGAACTCCAGGTCCCGGGGAAGTGGACTCTCTGAGCTTTACTCCTGGGTCTGAGGGAGGGGGAGGCTGGAGACCTGGCCCCTGGGTGCTGAGCTGAAGCTGGGGCCTCCCGGAAAAGGAGGACGTGGGCGGTGGAACTGTCGCATATAGACCAGCCTAACAGTTTCTCCCGGTCTTCTGCGCGCAGGGCGACTCTGGGGGACCGCTGGTCTGCGACGGGATTTTGGCTGGTGTAGTGTCTGGGGGCGGCGAGCCCTGCTCCAGACCCCGGCAACCTGCGGTCTACACCAGCGTATGCCACTACACGAACTGGATCCAAAAGGTCATGGAGGAAAACTAAGTTCTCCGCCTTGAACGACCGAAGAAGGAGGGTAGGCGCCGGGTAGGGAGTTTCTGCAGGGCCCGCGGCTGTAGGATTTACGCCCTTGACCTCCAGCTGCCCGGGAGACAACGCTCTGGACATTCAGGCTCCGCCTCTGCGCGGGTCCACCGCGACACAGCCTTGCCCCCTCCGGACGGAGCAGGGACACCGCTGCGGGTTCCGTCTCTACGACGTCACCGAGAACCCAGACCACCCCCTGGAACTGCGCAGCATGTGGCTCCGCCCCCAGGAACGCCTCCCACTAAGTGGCCCCGCCCCTCTTAACTTTGCCCAATGGGACTTCCCCTCGGGACTCGGGGGCCCGCCTCCTCCGCCAGAGGACCCGCCACCGTGTGGTCCGGCCGGGAAGCCCTGCCCACGTGGGGGCATAATCAGCGTCGGGGCTCCGCCCCTTGTGGCCCCGCCCTGGGCGTGTCCTGGCTTTGAATCTTGGCGCCGACCCGACTGGGAATGTCGGGGGAGGATCTCGATTCCTTCAGAGCCAAATGGGTGGTTTTACAAATAAAGTCAGGAACGTCGCCATGCGTCTGCTTGAGCTGCCGAATGAAGGGGGCACGGGTGGGCGGCAAAGGCAGATGAGGGAACCACCGCCGAGTGGCCTTTGTCCCTGGAGCCCCTCCTCAGTCCTGTCTGAAGCCTGACCCCGGCAGCCCTATTGCCGCAAGGCTCCTGGGTTCAGCTTGGGCTGCTCTCGCTGCCTCCAGGGGAAGGGGAAACCAGGTCGCCGCTCCTCCCAAACCTGCCTTCCCGGATCCCTGACCGCTTGGGGGCAGCGGGCGGAGCCGGTCCGCCTTCAGCAGTTGGAACCGCGCAGACTCGTCTTTGTCCCATACTGGGACACAGGAGGCAACCCCTCTTCACACGAATCAGGTCACAAGTCCCTCCTTCCAAATGGAGTTAAGAATTCTGCTTCCTTAAGGGTTATCAGCAGGTGGTGTAGTGGTTACATCACTGGGCTACCACGTAGTCAGTTGTAGGTTCAAGTCCCATACACAGTGGCTTTAGACTCACATTGGGTGTATGTTTGTGTGTACCCGAAGTCAAGGGAGAGCTGGTTTATTACTTTTGGTCTCTCTGCCTGTGACCGTTAGAGCCCTATTTTTAAAATCTCTATTAAAAAAGAAAAAGAATTCTACTTCCCAGGGGACAGCAGGTGGCGTACTTAAGGCGCTGGATTCCCATATAGTCGTCTTCAGTTTGAGTCCCAGACCTGGCGGCTTGCTTTCTTACTTTCCTTCTCTCTCCCTCTCTTTCTCTTTGGTGAGTGTACATAGTCTGTACCAAAATTGTTTTTTAGAGTTATTTTATTTAACTTTATTTATTATTATTATTTTCCAGTCTGATCAGAGAGAGACAGAGAGAGGGATAGTGAGAAAGCAAGCCACCAGGTCTGGGATTTGAACTGTGGTTGGCCATGTGGGAGCCCAGCACCTTTAACCACCACACCACCTGCCAGCCCCCCATACTAAATTTGGTTTTAAATTTTGTGTATTGTTGTTGTTATTATTATTATTTGATTTTTTTTTTTTTTAAATTGACCAGAGAAAGAGAGAAAGTGAGACAGCAAGCTGCCAGGTCCGAGACTCAAGCTGCAGTCAGTCACGTGGGATTCCAGCATCTTTAACCACCACACCACCTGCTGGATCCCCATACCAAATTTTAAAAAATAATAGTAATAGGGACCAGCAGTTGATATAATAGCTATGTCGCTGGACTCCCGTGTAGTCGACTGCTGTTTGAGTCCCAGACCCTGTGGCTTAAACTCATGCCAGGTGCATGTGCGTGTGTGCCCAGGATCCTGAGAGGAGAATGGAGGAGAAGGGACTGCAGCATGGCCATTCCCCGGTGGTGGTGGTGGGGGGGTGATTTCTCGATTTCTGTCTCTCTGTCTCTGTCTGTCTTTCTAGTGAGTGCACGCACCCTATAGCAAAAACCTCTCCAAATAATAATAATAATAAATAGGGGACCAGCAAAGGGTATAATGGTTACATCACTGGATGGAGTCCCAGATCTGGTGGCTTAAAATTCATGCCAGGCGCTTGTGCATACGTGCCCAAAATCCCAAGAGGAGCATGGAGGAGCAGGGATTGTGGCGTGGGCATCGCCTCTAGGGGATGATTTCTCACTTTCTGTCTCTCTGTCTCTCTGGCAAGTGCATGCACCTTATAGCAAAAATCTCTCCAAAAATAAATTAATTTAATTAAATAAATAATTATTTGAAGGAAAAAAAAATTTTGGCTCCTCTCCTCTTCAAGCCCAGGGGATTGCGCCTCAGCCCCACCTTCCTCGGACCCAGGAGCCTAGGTCCAGCCCCAACTCCCTGGCCGGATCTGGACACAAGGGACCTTGTCTCTGAGATCCAGGAGCCGGACCTCAGCGCCTCCTCCCCAGACCTGGGAGTCCGGCCCCAGCCTCTGCTCTCCCAGCCCCAGGCCCGGCCGCAGCCCCTCCGCCCTCAGACCCAGAAGTCCAGCCCGCAGACTGTTCGGTTTCAGACCTGGAGGTCGCACTCCTGAGCCCCTCCTCTCCCTGGCCTGCGGAGTCCGAAACTGCAGCCTCCTCCCTCAGCCCTGGCCCTCCTCGCTCACACCCAGGGCTCCAGTTCCCACCTGCTCCGGGTGCTGGCGAGGGCGGGGCAGGAGGCGGGCGCTCCCGGCTCTAAAGCTCCAGCGCTGGCGGGCGCGCACGCAGAGCCGAGCGCGGGGCCTCTCCGCGGGGTCGGCGTCAGGAGGCGGCCCCGCCCCGGATTCTGGAAGGTGAGGCAGCCCTACCAGACACAGGCAGGCCAGGGACGCTCCTGCTCCTGCTCCAGCCCCAGGCCCTCCGCCCAGACGCTCTCCCTGAAGACGCAGCAACTCAGACCTCAGCTTTCTCCTCCCCAGGACCGAGAAGTCCCAGCTCCGCTCCCTGTCCCCGCAGACCCCAAGTCCAGAACCCCAACTCCCTCGTCTCGGGAGGTAGAAATCCATGTTCGCCCGCACCTTCTCCCCACTCAGATTCGGGAATTTGGAGCCCCTGTCCCGTGCTCCTCGGACCCAAGAATCCGTCCTCCCGGGTCCCTAACTCCGTCGTCCTACAGGACCCGGAATCCCTCCGCAGCCCCCAAAGCCGGCGCTGGGGTTTCAGGCTCCTACTTCCTGTCCAGCCCCCTCTGCCCGTCCCAGACCCACCATGGGACGCCCCCCGCCTGGCGCAGCCTCGGTCTGGACGTTCCAGCTCTTGCTGTGGGCAGCCTGGGCAGGTGAGGGAGGCGACGAGGGCGGCCGTGGTGCTGGGGCCTGGGGGAGTGCCCGAGTGCATGGGTACGTGTGCGCGGGGGATGCGGAGGGCGCGCGGGGACGTGGGCTGTGCTGGGGTGCGGGGGCCTGCTGGGCCTTCCTGGGCGCGGGCGGAGGCGCGATGGCGCGGCAGCAGGTCGGAGCTGGTCCTGCAGCGGCGCCGGGCCGCCGGCCGTGGGCGCAGGGAGGCGGGCGTGAGCTCTGCATGTGGTCGCCGAGGGTGTCGGTGCGCGCCAGTGCCGAGTGTGGGTGCCCGGCTTCCGCGTGAAGTCGCATGCGGAGAACTTGCTGCGTGTCCGTTTGAACCCACAGCGGTCTACCCGGCCCCGGCCCTGCCCCCGAGAGTGGCGAGCCAACGCTCTCGCTCCCGCCGCAGGAATTGCCCGCGCACAGGGGTCCAAGGTGCTGGAGGGCCAGGAGTGCCAGCCCCACTCGCAGCCCTGGCAGGCCGCCTTGTTCCAGGGCCCGCGGCTGCTCTGCGGGGCCGTGCTCGTCGACGCCCGCTGGGTCCTCACCGCGGCCCACTGTCAAAAACTGTGAGTGGGTGGGCGGGACGGGGGCGCGCGGGGGCTGGGCCCAGGAACGAGCAGGCCGGGCGCTGTCTCCTGGGTCTGAGGAGGGGCTGGAGCCTGAACTTCGCCACCGTCGTAGGAAGTACACGGTGCGTCTGGGAGACCACAGCCTGCAGAGCCGGGACCGGCAGGAGCAGGAGATCGCCGTGGCCCAATCTATCCCGCACCCCTGCTACAACGGTAGCGGCGAGGACCACCGCCATGACCTGATGCTGCTCCGACTGCGCACCCGGGCCTCCCTGGGGCCCAGAGTCAAACCGGTCAACCTCACGGGCTACTGTCCCCAAGCTGGCCAGATGTGCACCATCTCGGGCTGGGGCACTGTCACCAGCCCCCAAGGTAGTCTGCTTGGCCACTTCTGGGAGGGAGAGGAAGTGGTGGTTGGCTCAAAGGACGGAAAGCCATTGGCAGGCCTTGCTCCCAAGGAGGGGAACAAAGGGAAATGATGGCAGCAGGTGACATTCGCAGTGTGCCCCACTGGAAGCCTCCAGGGCCGCACTATGGGCAGGAGCGGACGGGAGAGCAAACGGACAGGTTATTACACAGGGCTCAAAAATGTCCCTCCGTGGGACCAGCAGGTGGTGTAGCAGTTATGTCGCTGGACTCACGTAAGGTTGACGGAGGTTTGAGTCCAGGATTCGAAGCTTGAAACTCATGCTGGGCACATGCGCGTGCGTGCCCAGGATCCCAGGAGAATGGAGGAGAAGGGCTTGCAGCATGGGCATTCCCCTGGGAGGTGATTTCTCACTTTCCCTCTCACTGTCTCTGTCTTTCTCGCGTGCGAGTGAGCACAGGTGCTCTAAGGGAAAAGACCTCTTTTAAAAAGGCCCTTCTTCCTGGGCAAGCACTACCCTGTGAGATCGTGTGCTGCAGAGGAGTTTATGTCATCTTAATCACCTGAGGTGGTCGAATTCCTTGGGGGCCTCGGAGAACAGGCTTCTAAGAGCCATCTCCCTCGTGAGCCCAGGAGACCTGGCTCCAGATCCCTCTTCCCCAGACCCAGGCGTCCGGGCCCTTCCCGCCCCAGGCTCCATCAGTCTAGGTCCCCAGCTCCCCTCCTCACTCTGGACCAGAATGCAGGGCCCTCTTGGGGCTTCCAGGTTTGGGTAACCCCTCGCCCTGCTTGGTGGTGAAAAGCCTGGGCCTCAGCTCGGAGGGAGAGGCAGTAGGGTCCTCCAGGAAGCGGGAGTCCAGGCTCTGCGTCCCTGCGTCCCTGACTCCTCCTCTGAATGACACAATGCAGTGCTATGGAAAGACATCCGTGAACTGGATCAGTTCGAATAGGGACTCTTCCCCTCTCCCTGAGCAAGTCCCTTCCTGTCCTTTGGCCTCATGTTCCTTGTCTGCAAAAAGAGAACATTATCCAGGAGACTTTGAGTGCCCTGAGGGCTCAGGCTGCACTGACTCTGTGTGTGTGTGTGTGTGTGTCCCTAGTGCTCAGGATGGTGCGTGGTACGGTCCGCGCTCTGTCAGTATTTGTTGAATGGCTGGATTTACACATCCCTGCTTCAAAGAGCTGTTGCAGGGACTACCTGAGATTGTGAGCATTTGGCTCCTGACACAGAGAGGAGCCAGGTGGAGGATTTTCCCAAGTTCATTCCTCAGGGGAGTTTCATAAGAAGGCTTAATTCCACCCCTAATCAGTAATCCGACACGTAGGTATCGAGCACCCGATATGCCCAGCGGCCGTGGCAGGCACTGGGTACGGTCAGGAACAAGCTCTGTAAAGTCCTTGTCCGTAGGGAGGTGCTTGCTAGGTAAGGGAGCCAACAATGAGCAATACACATAAAGTAGTCCACAGAGTTAGGTGTTGAAACGAAATCTGTGCCGGGCAAAAGGATAGGGATCGATGGGTGGGTGGTGTTTTGTTTTGTTTTTGTTTTAGAGAGAGATTTTTGCTATAGGGCACGTGTGCTTGCCAGAGAGACAGAAAGCGAGAAATCACCCACAGGGGAGATGGCCACACCGCAATCCCTTCTCCATTATCTTCTCAGGATTTGAGGCACACACATACATGTGCCTGGCTTGACTTTTAAGCCGCCGGGTCTGGGACTCAAACCGCTGTCAATGTCAACTATGTGGGAGTCCAGCAACGTAATTCTTGGTCCCTATTTTGTTTTGTTTTTAAGGTTTTTGCCATAGGGCACATGCTCACCAGAGAGAAAAAGAGAGACAGTGAAAGAGAAAGTGATGAGAAATCACCCCCAGGAGGATGGCCACACTGCAATCCCTTCTCTTTCATTTTCCTCCTGGGGTTTGAGCACGCATGCACACATGTCTGGTGTGATTTTCAAGCTACCAGGTCCAGAACTCAAACCACAATTGGCCATGGGGGAGTACAGTGCTTTACCCACCATGCCACCTGCTGGTTCTAAGGGGTGGTGTTTTAATTGGAGTGGTCGGAGAAGGCTTCTAGGAGGAGGCAATATTTGGAAGAAGTAGCATTAGCAGAGATGGAGGACCTGGTAACACCAGGGCAGGAAGATTGGGGAAGGGGCATGGGAGGTCTAGAAGGGGCCACCTCCAAGTCCCCCCAAGTCAGCTGCACCTTGACTTGGAAATGACTTGGGGAGAAACAAACGGTAGGCTCCAAGGGTGCTCCCCGGCTGGGGGGCAGATGGCAGGAGTGCAGCTCCATTCAGTGCGAGAAGCTGCACCCTGGGAAATGTGTCAGGAGACTCCCCCTCCAGCTGCAGATGGACAGAAGGGAGCGTAGATCCAGCCAGGATGGGGGACTGCTCTCTCAGGGAACTTCCGCTTCTCCCCTCAGAGAACTTCCCTGACACCCTCAACTGTGCGGACGTGGAGATCTTCCCCCAGAAGCAGTGTGAGGCCGCCTACCCGGGGAAGGTCACAGATGGCATGGTCTGTGCGGGCAGCAGCGACGGGGCTGACACGTGCCAGGTGAGCCCTCCGTCAGCGCTCACACCCCTGCAGACGCAGCTTGGCCAGGGTGGGGTGGGCGGGGGCTGGCCCCACCCAGCCAGGACCCGAGAGCTTGCCTAGCTCTCCCTGAAGGTCAGGAGCACTGAACCATCACTGTCATTTCCAGGGGAGCCCGTACCTGCGGGGTGGGGTGCAGACGGGGAGTGAAGGGGCAGCCCACCGAGGACAGCCTGAGGGTAGAGGCCAGGCCAGTTCACCGCTTCTTTCCTGGGACTTGTGCTAACTCCCACCGCCCAGGCGGTCAGCCGCTCCTCCTTGAGATCTGACCTGCTTCCCAGAAGAGGCTTCCATCCCTGTGACTGATTCGGTGGGGAACGGCGCCGCCTTCTCAGCCGGCCGGGGCCTGAGCTGCTGGCCGCAGCGCCCCCGCGCCCAGCTCCTCCTGGGAGTTAGCATAGACGGAGCCCTCCTTCCTCTGGGTGCGTCCCAGCTGCTCCCCTCGGTATCCCTTCATGGAAACTCCGCCCCCTTGCTAGTGATTGGTCCCTGCCGACAGTGCTTCCTTCCCATTGGCCCGGAATGGAATCCCTCGGTCAATGATACTGCCCTGAAAGCCAATGTATCTGGATTGTCCTGGAAACAACGGTCTCCACGAAGACCACCGCCGTTGCCCTTGGGATCTGCTCCGGGGCTGTGCAGAAGGAAAGGAACTTTGTAGCCACGTAGGGGTGACCCCTCTCTCACTCCCCTTCCAGGGTGACTCCGGAGGCCCGCTGGTGTGTGGTGGCGTTCTCCAGGGCATCACATCCTGGGGCTCGGACCCCTGCGGGCAGCCTGAGAGACCTGGCGTCTACACCAACGTCTGCCGCTACCTGGACTGGCTCAAGAAGACCATGGGCAAAAGGGGCCAATCCTAGAATAAGCCCCAGATCTCCCTCAATAAACTGCACCCCAGCCTTGCTCGGTGCCTGTGTGCACCTTGGCCTATGAGGAGGGATGGGTGAGGGAGGGACTGAGCCCTACTGGCAGGCATGGGGAGATCTGGAGAGACCAGGACCCTGTGGCCACTCTGCACATCACTGCCTGAAATAACCTCCCACCCCCGCTCCTTTTTTTCTTGGAAAGACTTGGGAGAGTGGGAGATTTATTTCAGGGGAGAAAAGACACAAGGGCTTTCAAATACCCGCATGGACGGTCTGTGAAGGGGTCTTGAGTTGTTTTTCTGTTGTTGTTTGGTTGGTTGGATTTTTAAGTTTTTGTGAGTAGCTCAAATGTCTATAAACTTTGGCATAGATTAATTTTCCCTTTTCTCCCCAAATTGTACGAAATGCATAGAGAAGAGTCCAGGAAATAAATGTACAAGATAACTGTCCGGAAATGAACCCATAAAACCACTCTCCACTCATATGATGTCTTGCTGGCTCCTTAAAGTCTAGACCTCTTCATCACAGCTTCGAGCCACCTGAGGTCGCCGCTGTGCTATTCGTAGAAGGAAATGAGCCTCCTGTCTGCACTAAAGGGTCCAAATCAAAGTGTGGGACAAAGGCATTTTGGGGCGTTCCCGCCAGAGCAAAGCCTGAGCATGAGTTGTCTAAAGGAAAGACGTGTGGAGGGCCAATGGGCATTGTAAGGAAATCAACAGAGCGTGGCTGCATAGGATTTCTCACTGGGTGGTCTCCTGGAAGAGAATCTGAGGGCAGCAGATGGCGTAGCAGTTACGTCACTGGACTCCTACATGGCTGACCGCGGTTCGAGTCCAAAACAAGTGACTTGAAACTCACACTGGGCGCGTGTATGTGCGTGCCCAAGATCCTGGAAGGTGAATGGAGAAAGGATTGTGGCATGGCCACCCCCCTGGGACGAGTCCTCACTTTTCTTCTCACTGTCTCTGTCTCTCCCACCAGTGCACATGCTCTAAGGCAAAAAAGCTGTAAAAAAGAGAGACAGAGAATCTGATTGGCCTGGCTCAGCTTTGCACCTTCAGATGCATCATTGGTTGCTGAGTGGCCCGTCAGGCGGCTGTGTTTTGGTCAGGTGACCAAGTCAAGCCTAATCAATAGGTATTTAGAATCATGGGACAAAAAAACATGGCAGCTTAGGGCTGTGGGAGGCCAATGCTCCATAGGAGGTGTGGTTAGCTAAGAGCCTGACACATGTCACTCTCCCTGACCCTCCACAAAAGTCCCCAAATGTCAGACATGCTGAGGAAATTCTTCATGCTGGGTGTGTGTGGTATTAAATCCCAGGGATCAGCAGATGGCGTAATGGTTACATCGCTGGACGCCCACGTAGCCAATCGTGGTTCCAGTCCTGCACCCGGTGGCTTAAAACTCACACTGGGTGCGTGTGTGTACATGCCCAAAATCCCGAGAGGAGACTGGAGGAGAAGGGATTGCAGTGTGGCCAACCCCCCTGGGGGGTGATTTCTCATTTTCTGTCTCTTTGTCTCTCTCTGTCTCTCTGGTGAGCACACGTGCCCTGTAGCAAAAAATCTCTCAAAGAAAAAGCAATATCCAGTCCCAGAGATGCGTTTCTTTTTATTATTATTATTTTATTTATTTTATCTATTTACTTATTTACTGTACATCAATACAGTACACAAAATGAGATTTTCCATCCAGAATACATTGTATATTGGCTCAATCAAAGATATTACCATACGTGTTATCATCAACAAATAATTTTCTTTGTTTCTTATATATTTTGCTTCCCCCGCCCCCAGAGATGCATTTCTTTAGGGGCCACTCAAGCAATATCCCAATCCAAAGAACTGTTTTGTAGTTTTATAAAGCAGTTTTTAAATTAAAAAAATATTGTTTCTATTTTATTTTTTTCTCTCATGAGAGAGAGAGTGACAGGAACAGCACACCCAGTAAGGGTTCACCCCTAGCCTCAGCCAGCCCTGGATCCTGGGCACCCCCCGCCTCTGTACTTGGGGAGTCTCTGGACAAGGACCCGGAAGCGCCTCATGTGGGCCAGTCTCACAGAGCGCAGCGTTCTACTGCTGGGCCACCAGCTGGCCGTTTTATACTTCTTGTGAAGGAAGACTTCCAACATAAACGAAAGAAGAACCATAGTATGATGAAGCCCCTTACCACAACACCCCACCCAACAGCCGACAACACAAAGCTGTTTCTCACAGTACTCCTACACACCTCCTTAACACTGGAACATTTTGAAGCAAATTTCAGCCATCATGTCACCTCATTAAAACAAATGGTTGGGAATGGGCCCATACACACGAAAGAGAGAGAGAGAGACAGCACCCTTGACAGTGTCTCCTCACAGTGCAGACCCCGTTCCCCAGCCCCGCAGATCCCTGTGCCCACACACACACCCAACGTGTTTTCAGGCCAGCCTGGGAGTCCGAACCTGTGGTCAGCCATCTGGTTTCCAGCACTTCTGTCCGGTAAACTATGGACGGCACCTATCATTTCACTTGGAAATATTTTATGTATTTCTGAAATGGGATGGGAAGCCACAGCTGGTAGGCCACATCGCATGAGCTAAAAATAGCTTTTACTCTTCCATTTGATGATGCAGAGCATTCATTTTGAAACCTGATTAAATAAGACATTATCTCTAAAAAGAATTCCATTCTTCTAATTAGTAAACCTGTACAATAAGAATTCTCTATTACATTATTAGTAGTAGACTTTAAATTTCATCAATTGGGGCCAGAAGATGGCATAATGGTTATGTCCCTGGACTCCCACATGACTGACTGCAGTTCAAGTCCCAGACCTGGTGGCTTAAAACTCAGGTTGGGCACAGGTGAGTGCATGCCCAAGATCCCAGAAGGAGAATGGAGGAGGAGGGATTGCAGTGTAGCCATTCCCACTGGGGACTGATTTCTCACTTTCCCTCTATCTGTCTTTTTCTGTACCTCTCTCACCAGTGCACATGTCATATGGCAAGAACTTTTTAAAAATATTTTTTAAGAATAATTTAATTTAATTTAATTGTTTATTTTAATTTGACCAGAGAGGGACAGAGTGAAAAAGAGAGAGAGAGAGGGAAAGTGAGAAAGGAAGCTACCAGGTCCAGGACTAGCACCGTGGTCGGCCACGTGGGAGCCCAGCACCCTTAACCACCCTGCTACTTGCCAGATCCTTATTCATTTATTTTAATTTGACCAGAGACAGAGAGGAAGAGAGTGGGAAAGTGAGAAAGCAAGCCACCAGGTCCAGGACTCGAACCGTAGTCAGCCATGTGGGAGTGTCCAGCGTCTTAACCACCATGCCACCTGCCGGTCCCTCTGGAAGATATTTAAATGTCCCCAGTGGAATATAAACCAGAGAACTTAAAGATTGATTCCTGAGGGTAGGGGACTTCTTGGATGAAATCTAGGAGGGAAAGGGATTTCTCCAAGGGCAACGCACAGTTTAGGAACAGAACCATCCACTGTGGAGTCTGGTAAGAGATCAGAGCTTCGGGAACAAGTAGAGGTTGAGAGAAGCCCACTTCACCAGGGAGCTCTTAGACACAAGCACCGGAATCCCGAGGCAGCGTGGCTTACAGAAAAGAGGAACCCACTGGCGTGGGTGGCCCGGAGGGCTGTGGAGGTGGCGCACAGTGTGGAAAGCAGAGACTGCGTATCAGAGCCACAGATTCTTGAGTGGTGAGATAAGCCGGTGGCTCCTCTCTCACGCTCTCTGCCACTTTCTGCCGGTCGTGCCTGCCTCTCTGCTCTGCTTCTCCCTCCCATGTGCGTGAGCTGGTCTTTATTTCTGCTTGTCTGTTCCCATTCAAGGCGTTATGAGCAGATGTTTTTACAAAGAAGGAGCATTGCAGCTATGACAGACCTAGTTAAGCAAACCTGGCAGAAACAAACACCTTCTTTCCCGGCATCCTGATAGTAATCCCAGGGCAGACTCTAATTGGTCTGGCTTGAACGGGCCCGCCCCTGGGACCCAGCACTGTTGCCGAGGAGAAAGCAGGTCCCTGCTGGCTTGGTCTGGGCCATGTGTCCACCCTGGGGGGCAAAGGGGTTGGAGAGCTGGGGCCGACAGTTGCTCCAGAACTCCAGGAATGAGGAAGTAATGTCCCCAAGGAGTAGGGTGCTGTTTGTTCTTGAAAAAGGGGAAGAGAATTCAGAAATCCAGACACAATGGGCCATCAGAACCCACGGGCTGAGTCAGGAGATGCCAGGGTCACAGTGTCCGGGCTCCCTCGGGGCTGGGCAGGACAGTCAGATGCCAGCTGGCAGGTGAGACAGTGAGCTGGAAGGTGAGTCACCAGGCAAAGGCTGAGGACATCGTATGGGGGGGAGGCAGGAGGCTGGGTATCTGGGTGGGACCTGACAACAGGCCCGGGGACTCAGCACAAAGAGCACAGAGGATGGGACGGGCTGTCAGTCACCAGTGCAGGGGGAGGTGTCGTTACTAGGGCCAGGAGATTCTGAGCCGAACAAGACCTGAGAGTATGTGACATGTGCCAGGGAAGTGTCCTTCTCCGGCTCTACGTCTGTGAGGTGCTGATACCCGGGGCTTTATCATCTCCAGCATTCAAACTGACGCCTACCTCCTTAGCTGTGTGACTTTGCTCCAATGAGCTAACGTCTTTGTTTTTAAAATTATTTATTTAATTTTATTTATTATTTTTAAAAATTGCTATAAGGCACATGTGCCCACTAGACAGAGACAGAGAGAAAGTGAGAAAGTAAGTTGCCACTTCCAGGACTCGAGCCACCACCAGCTATGTGGGAGTCCAGTGCCTGAACCACCACGCCACCTCCTGAGCCCAAATTTACATCTTTTAAACCTTCGCTTTGTTATCTATCCTTGCTTGGGCTGCCCTGAGGGACGTAAGTGAAGTCCGCGAAGCACCCGACAGCCCACCCTGTAGGTAGACGAGAAACGGAAGTGGTATCATTGCCAGGTAATGGGGCAAGAGCTCCACATTTAATTTAGTGCCTATCGATTTTCCAGTCATAATTTAATATTTGATCCTTTTATTTCCCTTCTGAGGTAGGTTCTGCCCTCCCCCAATTTAGAGAGAGGCAAAGTGAGGCTTGGAAAAATGAGGTCACTTGCCCAAAGTTGCAGGTGGGCAACTGGGAATCAGATCTGGGTGGGCCAATATGTAAGGCTAAGCTCACACTTTTTCTTTTCTTTTTCTTTCTTTCTTTCTTTCTTTCTTTCTTTCTTTCTTTCTTTCTTTCTTCCTTCCTTCCTTCCTTTCTTTTTTTTTTTTTTTTTTTTTTTTTTTTAGAGGTTTTTGCTATAGGGTGCATGGGATTGCCAGACAGACAGAGAGAGACAGAAAGTGAGAAATCACCCCCCAGGGGGGATGGCCATGCTGCAATCCCTTCTCCTCCATTCTCCTCTCGGGATCTTGGGCACGCACGCACACGCGCCCGGTGTGAGTTTAAGCCGCCGGGTCCGGGACGTGAACCGCGGTCGACTACGTGGGAGTCCAGCGACATAACCAACTACATGGGAGCCCACCAACATAGCTGGTCCCAAGGCCAAGCTCTTTCATCCTCCGTGGCAGACCAGCCTAGGGGTCAAGCCAGGACTGCGTCTAATGCTGGTGGTCCGTGGGTGCCAGAGGCTGCAGACTAGCCTTGGGCTGGGTGCTGAAGCAAACAAGGGACACTAAGCACACCGCGTGTGCTCACGGGGACCAGCATTTAGCCCCAAAGTCCCAGGGAAGAGTTGAGAATGTCACTTACAGAACGAGAACGTGAAGCGCAGCTGAGACGTCCGGCTGGCGTAGGAGTGAAGACGGGTTCCAGCATAGCGCGGCGCCTTCGCTCTGCGACAGAACACGGAGGAGCCAGGAGCCTGAGGCGGGAGACAGCCCAGGGAGGAAGATCTGGGCGGTGGGGAACGGACCGAAGTCCTGCTAAAACCCTGCTCCGGGCTAGCGAGGAAGGAGAGACACAGGCCATGAGCAGCGCCGTCAGGGGTGTAGGATCTGCTTCTGTCTGATCTGGGAGCCCGGGGCGGGGCAGCTGACTCCCCTGCAAGGCCAGGCTCCCACTGTGGAACCGGCAGGGCCAGGGTTCTGGATCTGATGAGGGCACGTGTCTCGGGTTTAGGAGCAGGGCTTGGGTTTAGTTAGTGACACCAGCATTCATTCGATGTTTATCGGCAGATGTTACTTGAGAGTTTGGGGAAAACGAAGGGCCGAAGTTGTGTGTGGAGGAAAGGTTAGACGTGGAAATGAGAGCGGAACTCCAGGGGGAAACTGGGCTGGGGTGAGGATGAGGGTGGGACTGGGGTCAGGGCCTTGGGGTGGTGCTGGATGTGAACAGGGGATGGCTCCCCGCGGAGGGCTTCGGCGTGCACTTCCTGGAATGTGACCGGGATGGGGGGGACTGACGTCTGAGCTGTGCATGGGGCCAGTTTGAGACTGAGGCTATGGCGACATCAGTGTTTGGGTCAAGGTTTAGCTGGCTTGCGGTTAGGGTTCAGGGTTCAGGTGAAGAGTCACAGTCACGTTCGATTGAGACCTGGTCCTGGCCTGAGCTGATATTTGGAGTCAAGAACCACCACCTGCCGGCCCCATTATTATTATTATTATTTATTAATTTGCTGCAGGGCATACACGCTCACTAGAGAGAGAGCAAGAGAGAGAGAGAAAGTGAGAAAGCAAGCTGCCAGGTCCAGGACGCGAACCACGGTCGGCTATGTGGGAGTTCAGTGCTTTAACCACCATGCCACCTGCTGGCTCATTATTATTTTAGATTGCCGTAAGGAATGCACACTCATCAGAGAGAGAAGGCAGGGGTGGGGGGAGTGAGAAAGCAAGCTGCCAGGTCCAGGACTTGAACCATAGTCAGCCATATGGGAGTCCAGTGCCTCAAACACCACAGCATCTGCTGGCCCCAAAGGGGATGCGCTTTATGAAAGTGTTCCATATTATAAATGCAGCAAAGTGACAGAGCTATAAAGTCACCATTTCATAGCTCCTAATAAGATAATGGATCTGGACCCTGAACATCACTGGCTGCTAACGCCGGCAGTGGGAAGCAGGTGGGAGCTCGTGAGTGGTCTGTCTGACAACACCCGAACCTTAACACCACAGAGCTTAACACCTCCGTGTGGCAGGATGCACCCACCCCCCCGCCCTGAATGCAACGGCAAAGATACGCTCCAGCTTTGAAATATTCCTGCCTCCAACTGAAACCTGAGCTGGGACCTCGCTCTTGATCTAACTGCTAGAGGATGGAGAAACTTTTTTTTTTTTTTTTTTTTTTTTGGAGAGGTTTTTGCTATAGGGCATTTGCGGTCGCCAGAAAGACGGAGAGAGACAGAGAGACAGAAAGCGAGACATCACCCCCCAGTGGGAATGGCCACGCCACAATCCTTCCTCCTCCATTTTCTTCTCGGACTTGAACCGCAGTTGACTACATGGGAGTCCAGCGACATAGCCATTATGCTAACTGCTGATCCCGGGGAAACATTTTTTAAAATAATTATTCATTTAATCTTATTTATTATTATTTCTTTTTAAAATTTGAACAGAAAGAAACAGAGGGAAAGTGAGAAAGCAAGTTACCAGGTCTGGGACTCAAACCACAATTGACCATGTAGGAGTCCAGTGCCCTAACCACCACACTACCTGCTGATAATGTAGTGTATATTCTTAAAAACTTATTTTATTTAACTTTATTTATTTATTTTAATTTGACTAGAGAGGGACAGAGTGAGAGACAGAGAGAGGGAAAGTGAGAAGCAAGCCTGCCAGGTCTGGGACTCAAACCTCAGTCGGCCATGTGGGAGTCCAGCGCCCTTAACCACCCCGCCACCTGCCAGACCCAATACTGTGAGAATATAAATCTTGTTGTGTGTTCCCTGGATGAGCTCCATCCACACCACCTCCCAGGGCGCTCTGGGCTCTGCACGTCGCCGTGTGGCCACCCCCATCGTGGGGCCTTCGCAGGTTTTATTTCCTCTGTGCTCTCCCCCCTTCTTCCGCTCAGCCCCTCGTCGCTCTGTGAGTCAGAACTCCGAAAAACGCTTCACGACACCCGCACTTTTCTTTCAGAGCACACACAATAGTTGTAATTTTGCAACTGGTTATGAATTCCTCTATTTTCCTGTTACGCCGAGCTGTCATCTCCCCTAGGGAAGTGGCCCTCTCCAGGTCTGCACCACGGTACCCTCAGTCCCTGGCCCTGCCTGGTGGCCAGGCGTTGTCGAACCGTGTTTGTTCTGTGTCTGAAGAACTGGGTCTGAGACAGGTCACGGGATGAGTGCTGGGGAGAGCTGGGACTAGAGGCAGGACTGGGTTTGATTCACGCGGCTCCAAGTTGGAATTGGGTTCACAGTTTGGGATAAAAAAAGTGTAGGAGATTTTTGCTATGGGACAGATGCACGCACCAGATTCGAGATCTGAGTTGAGATGTGGATTCAGCGTGAGGTCTGCGAAGGTTTGGCTACAAGGACTAAATTCTCACCAGGAAGGAGGCTGGGAGCGGCACGGGCGGAAGGGCTCCGAAGGAGGCTCATGCAGTGAGCTACGTGGGACCCGGCCACTGCGCCACTGACTGGCCACACCCACCAGTGTCCTCCCGCCGCCATCCCGCCCAGTCCGAGCCAACGCAGATCAGGGCGACAAGCACATCCCTGACACGGAGAGGGAGGCCCAGGAGGCACACCCGGAACCTCCCTGTGTGGACCCAGCATCTCAGCGCTGGGTTACCTTGTGCCAGCCGGCCCCACAGTGTCTCTCTCTTGCTCTCTTTTTTATAATTATTTTATTTAACTTTATTTATTATTATTATTTTCCAGTTTGATCAGAGAAAGACAGAGAGAGGGAAAGAGAGAAAGCAAGACACCAGGTCCAGGACTTGAACTGTGGTCAGTCAAGTCGGAGTCCAGCGCCTTAACCACCATGCCACCTGCCGACCCCACAGTGTCTCTCTCTCTCTCTCTCTTTTTTTTTTTTTTTTTCTCTTTTTGGAGAGTTTTTTTGTTTGTTTGTTTGTTTGGGAAGCGCATGTCCCAAAAAGACAGAGACAGAGAGACAGAAAGCAAAAAAATCACCCCCAGGGGGAATGGCCACGCCACAATCCCTTCTCCTCCATTCTCCTCTCAGGATCTTAGACACGCACGCACACATGCCTAGCATGACTTTAAGCCACCGGGTTCGGGACTCGAACTGTGGTCAACTACATGGGAGTCCAGCAACACAGCCATTACGCCAACTGCTGGTCCCCAGTCTCTTTGTGAAAATAGGAAAATACCTGTGACCCAGGGGGGCTGAGATTGGGAGTGGTTCATGTGTGAAGACCTTTTTGGGGTGCCTGGCTCCCTCTCTCTTTCTCTCTCACAGAAGAAATAAACAGAAACCCTTCAATATATTTAAAAGCGTGCTCGGTGCCATCCTTGCCTGGAATCTTTCCAAGCGCCTTTCCTGATACTAGGAGCCCAGGGGTCCTGTGAGTGGAGAGAGCCAGCCCCCCCTCCTGCTTTCGTCCCCCGGATAGCACTTACCACACCTGGCCAGCCCAGACCTGTGTTTTCTGCACTCTCGTGGCCACCGACAGTCTCCATGGCTGCTCCGACTCCTGTGAAGGCAGGGGCTGTGCCCCCGACGCCCAGTGGGTGCTTCGGGCCGGATACAAGCAGCTAGGACGCATGGACAAAGCCGCTCCTCCCAGCCCGGGGTGATCAGAACTGCACACGGGACCTCAGTTTGAAACCTGACGTACGTCGATCCAGAGATGGTGTGGAACGTTACACACCCTTCACGGAGGGAGGAGAAACCATCTCCACGTACCGAGAGGGCAAAACCTGAACACAGCTTCGAGCGCACAAGGGAAGGCGTCAGATGCTCAGATGGTGTGGAACGTTACACACCCTTCACGGAGGGAGGAGAAACCATCTCCACGTACCGAGAGGGGAAAACCTGAACACAGCTTCGAGCGCACAGGGAAGGCGTCAGATGCTCAGTGCAGACGCTTCGGTTACACACACTGTGCAGAGAGGCCTAGGTACAACGTCATTTGAAATGAATGTAGGAGCACTACTCACTAACCGGAAACAGGTAGTGGAGTGGAATTAAGAAAAGTGAGCTCAGGGCCAGCAGGGTGTGGTGGTTAAGGACACTGGCCTCTCACGTGGTCAACCTCTGTTTGAGTCCCGGATCTGGTAGTTTGCTATCTCACTCTCCCTTCCTCTCTCCCTCTCTCTGTCCTTTTCCAGTCAAATTAAGATAAATAAATAAATAAATAAAGTTAAATAAAATAATTCTTTGTTTTGTTTTTAAACACTTTAAAAATTATTTTTATTTAATTTTATTAAATCATTCATTTCTTTTAATTTGACCAGAGAGAGACACAGAAAGAAAGTAGGAAAGTGAGGAAGGAAGCCACCACGTCTGGGACTCGAACCATAGTCAGCCATGTGGGGGTGTCCAGCACCTTAACCACCACACCACCTGCTGGTCCCAATAAAAAATTATTTTTGTAAAAAATGTGTTCTTTTCCATGTATACCTTTATATCAGGGTTGGGAGTGATCTCAGGCTCAGACGGGCAACTTGAATCCAGCCCGAGAGAGCTTCCACTGGCTGTCAGAGCTGGGGTGTAGGGTCTAGGCTGCCTTGAGAGGGGGAGAGGGCAAGAAAACGGCCCCACCGAGGACCCAGGCCCAGGCCTAGTCCCTGAGTTCCACCCCCCAGCTGGTGCACCTGGTCCCTCAGGGAGCTGCCAGCAGGGACCGTGGGGACAGAATGTGCGGGGGCGGCGAACGCACAGCAGCTGGGCCCGCCCTTCGGCGTGGCTTCGGGAGGAGGGTGGAGGGAGAGAATAGAGTGTAGTCAATTCCTTAGGGCGCCTCAGGGGTTCCAGATAACTCCGCCACCCGCCCACACTCGGGGCCACAGGGGCGGGTGGGGGCCGGGTGTATAAGAGGACCGCCCTGCAGAGGGCCGCAGATGCCTGGCTCGCCACCAGTCTGCAGCCAGATAGACCAGGCCCTCCCGAGGTGAGAACAGCCTTATGGGGGCAGGAGGGGGGCTGGGCCTGACTCCTGACCCTGGGAGATGGGGGCTGAGACGGGCAATTTGGGGTCCTTTAGGGAAAAACAGACTGGGGATCCGTGGGGAGAAGACAGTGGGGGCTTAGATATCCGGGTCCCCAGGGATCTGGGGACTAGAGGAATGGTCTGAGGAGGGCTGGGGGCCTGGATTCTCGCATTCTGAGCTCTCGCCCCCCAGCCCCCCCGAGAAGACGCCCTGTCCCACCTGACAGCCCCTGACGTTCCAACAGGCACCATGGTGGGATCACCCTTCCCACCCCTGCGGACTCTGCTGCTGGCCTTCACCCTGGGGACCGCTGCCCAAGGAGGTGAGGGCTGGACTGGGAGGATCCCAGGGACCCACCGCCCCTCTCCAGGGGACCCCGGGGTCAGCACCCTCCCTCTGCCACCGCAGTCTCCCTGGAAAGCCCGGCTGCTCCTCCTGCCCGCTGGCTCCCGGGGTGGCTGTCCCCAGGCCCTGCCTCCTGCAGCCCTCTCCACAGCCCTGGGTGCCTCCCGAGGAGGGCTCCCCTCCACTCTCCCTGCCCCTCTGACTCCGCACCGCCCCCTGCACCCATTGCCCTATGCCCCTTTGCTGCCACCTCGGCCTTCCCTGACGCTGCCACCACCATCTCTCCACCCTGTCTAGCTCAGGAGGACAAGATTATCGATGGCACCCCGTGTCCAGGAGGCTCTCACCCCTGGCAGGTGGCGCTGCTCCGGGGTGACGATCTGCACTGCGGGGGCGTGCTGCTCAGCGAGCGCTGGGTGGTCACCGCTGCCCACTGCCTGATGGAGTAAGGCCGCGCTGGGGGCGGGGCTGCCCGGGTCTCGGCACCCGGTCCCGGTTCCCCTCTCTCTGGGTCTCTGCCCCCCTCTCTGGGTCTCTGTCCCCCTCTCTCTGGGTCTCTGTCCCCCTCTCTCTGGGTCTCTGTTCCCCTCTCTCTGGGTCTCTGTCCCCCTCTCTCTGGATCTCTGCCCCCCTCTCTCTGGGTCTCTGTCCCCCTCTCTCTGGGTCTCTGTCCCCCTCTCTCTGGGTCTCTGTCCCCCTCTCTGGGTCTCTGTCCCCCTCTCTGGGTCTCTGTCCCCCTCTCTGGGTCTCTGTCCCCCTCTCTGGGTCTCTGCCCCCCTCTCTCTGGGTCTCTGTCCCCCTCTCTCTGGGTCTCTGTCCTCCTCTCTGGGTCTCTGCCCCCCACTCTCTGGAAATCCATCTCCGCAGGTCTCTCTCCCCTCCCACTCTCTGGGTCTCTGTCACACTTTCTCCATCAAGTGTCTCTCGATCGTCCCTTCCTTCTTAGTGAGTACAATGTGCAAGTTGGCAGTGACACACTGGGCGACAAGAAAGCGCAGAAGATCAAGGCCTCCAAGTCGTTCCGCCACCCTAGCTACTCCACGCAGACCCACGTGAACGACGTCATGCTTGTGAAGCTCAACCGCGCGGTCCGGATGTCGGCCACTGTGAAGAGACTCAGCCTGCCCAGACGCTGCGAGCCCCCCGGAACCACGTGCACCGTCTCGGGCTGGGGCACCACCACCAGCCCTGACAGTGAGTCTGCCTCAGTGACCTGGAAACCCAGCCTCGTCCCTCGTCCCTCAGACCTGGGGTCCACACCCTCCTCCTCCCTCGGACCTGGGGTCCAGGCCCCCCTCCTCCCCAGACCCAGGAGTGCAGGAGTCAAGCCTCTTTACATGACTCCAGCTTCTCCTCAGGATCTGGGACCCTGGGCTCCTGTCCCCTGCCCTTCCCATCCACACCCGGAGTGCACAGGCCTGGCCTCTGACCGACAGCTCTGCCCCTCCCCACAGCGACCTTCCCCACGCAGCTCATGTGCACGGACGTCAAGCTCATCTCCTCCGGGGACTGCAGGAAGGTGTACAAGGACTTGCTGGGGGACTCCATGCTGTGCGCCGGCATCCCGGACTCCAAGACCAACACCTGCAACGTGAGCTCCCACCTGGGCGGGCGGGGCTGCTTCCCCCCCCCCCCCCCGCCCCCGGCAGAGCCTGCCGGGCCCCAGGCCCAGTGTCCTTGCTCGGGTGGGGCTGGCAGCCGGAGCCCACCGGAGCTGGGAATGCGGCCAAGTTTAGTGGGAGTAAAATGAGGGGTGTTGGACTCAGGAAGGTAAGACGTGAGCTTGCCTCAGGCCCACACCTAAAGAGGATGCCAAAAAACTCAGTGATCAAGATAAATCATATTTGAATACAATTTTTTAAAAAATCCATGCAGACGGGACCAGCAGTTAGCGTAATGGCTATGTCGCTGGACTCCCACGTAGTCGACCGCGGTTCGAGTCCCGGACCCGGCGGCTTAAACTCACGCCGGGCGCGTGTGCGTGCGTGCCCAAGATCCCGAGAGGAGAATGGAGGAGAAGGGATTGCGGCGTGGCCATCCCCCCTGGGGGGTGATTTCCTGCTTTCTATCTCTCTGTCTCTCTCTGTCTGTCTGGCGAGCGCACGCGCCCTATAGCAAAAACCTCTCCAAAAAAAAAAAAAAAAAAAAAATCCATGCAGAAAGCTTGCAATGCACGAACACCGTAATTTTAAATAACGAGCCATTTGGTCCGTTGAATTTCCTGTGTGCCTCTGCACCACTGTGGCTCAACACATCACTCATGCTTTATTTCAAATCCGTCCTGTTTTCATTTTTCTGGTATTCCATTTTCTTTCTTTCTTTTTTTAAAGAATTATTTATTTTATTTGTTATTATTTATGGTTTTTAGCAGAGGTTTTTGCTATAGGGTACATGTGCTCACCAGAGAGACAGAGAGACCGAAAGTGAGAAATCACCCCCCAGGGGGAACGGCCACGCCGCAATCCCTTCTCCTCCATTCTCTTGGGATTTTGGGCACGCACACACGGACATCCAGCCTGAGTCACCGGGTCTGGGATTGGAACTGCAGTCCGCTACATGAGAGTCCAGCAACAAAATCATTACGCCATCTGCTGGCTCCTGTTACTATTTTTTAATTTGACCAGAGAGAGCAAAAGCGAAAATAAGAAAGCAAGCTGCCAGGTTCAAGACTCGAACCACAGTCCACCCTGTGGGAGTTCAGCACCTTAACTACCACGCCACCTTCTGGTCCCTCCATTTGATTTCCTAAATTTTGCATTTAAGTATTATTTATTGCAGTTACTGAGGTTTCGTGCCTCGCTTGCCTGACCTGGGCTGTGTTCCTGTGAAAAGACTCCTTCCCCTCCGCCGGCTCTCTTCCTCTCCCGCTGTCTCTCCCAGTCTCTAAGGTTGCGCCGCCCAGCTACCTTCATTTCATGCTGTCCTCCTTGCTCTCTCCCTGTGATACGGTCGTCTCTCACTGGAGGTGGCAGGGAGGGGGCCTGCCCGAGAGCAGGAGGTGTCTGTGAGGCCGAGGTCAGGGCTGCCGGGTCCTGCTGTGACACACAGCCCACACTGGTCCTGAGCTGCGTTTCATGCAGCTGATGCAGTCTTGAAATACGTAACGTGTTTTGTTTTGTTTTTGTTTTTGTTTTTGCTATAGGATATGTGCACTCACCAGACAGAGACAGAGACAGAGACAGAGAGAGGGAAAGTGAGAAATCACCCCCAGAAGGCATGGCCAAACCAGAACCCTGCTCCTCTATTCCCCTCTCGGGATTTTGAGCACGCCTGAGACGTGAAATTCACACTGGTGTGATTTTCAGGCCACTGGGTCTGGGACTTGGCCCAGAGTCTGTCACGTGGGCGTCCGGCACCTTAAGCACTTCACCACCTGCTTGCCCCTAAATCCTTAACAACTTTTAAAGGATTATTTTACTTAACTTTATTTATTTTAATTTGACCAGAGAGGGGTAGAGAGAGAGAAGGAAAGTGAGAAAGCCAGCTGCCAGGTCCAGAACTGGCCCCACAGTCAGTCAGGGGTCCAGTGCCCTTAACCACCATGCAACCAGCTGGCCCCTCCTCAGTAATCTTTAAACAAGGAGGACTGCCTTTGCATCTCATCCCGAGCCCTGTAAATGATGGTTGTTTCCTTAGTTTCCGAGACCAGCGTGTCCCTTTTCTTGTGCAAGGGGGCGCTGTCCCGGGGATAAGGCTCCTCCCAGGGCCTTGGAGCACTGTCCTAGTGTGAGCATGGAGCCCCGTCCCTCCCCTCCCCTGCACCCCATTGGTTTGTCCCTTGCAGAACAGCTCTACTTCCTGCGGTCCCATTGGTCCCCAGCGACAATGCGTCTCTTCTTACCCAGTGGAAGTCTATGGTCCGGCGAGACAAAGACTGATAACCGGAACGACTGACTCTGAACTGGGCCTGGGGCTTAGCTCTGAAGCCAAAGTTAATCTCCTCCTCTGTTTTCCTCAGGGCGACTCCGGGGGTCCACTGGTGTGCAAAGGTACCTTACAAGGTCTGGTGTCCTGGGGGACTTTCCCCTGTGGCCAACCTAATGACCCTGGTGTCTATACTCAAGTCTGCAAGTATGTCAAGTGGATAAACGACACCATGAGAAGGCACTGATGCCGCGCCGGGGACTAAGCAGCAGCTGTCCGCACCGAAAAGTCACAGAACCAACACCGATGACCTAGATGGTCCTGGGTGACGTCACCTATCCTCAAAGGCAAGTGAAAGCCTCAGCAACTGGCCATGTTTGTAAACCAACCGAATTAATAATAAAACAGGGGAAAAAATCACGACCTTAGTGCCGGTGAAGACGCAGTGAGACCAGTCCTCTCAAACAGCGCAAGCGTAAATTCACACGATCCCTGTGGACGGCACTTTGACAACATGAATCAAGACCCTTACTGACACCTTTGACCTAGTAATTCTGGTTCTAGGAAGATGTGACAAAAAAAAAAAAAAGTGGAGTAAGGTGAGAATTCGCCACGCAGTAATCACAGCTAGAAAGTGGAAATCACTAAGCATGCGCCGAGTGCATTACAGTAGGCCTGCTTGGCACGAGGATAGTACGAAGTTACTGAAATAGTACTTGGGCAGGATTATGAGCATTATAAAAGAATGTTTATGCCATATGATGATAAATGCAAAAAAAGAGGATACAGAAAGATACGATGTGACCCTAGTCGTGTAAAATAGGTGCCAAATAAAACCCGAGTGGACGTGCTCGGCTGCCTGCAGTGCTGTCTCACGTGTCCCTGCCTCCTGTGACTTTTCTGGGGACGTGTTCGTTTGTAACCTCGTTTGCCCCCCGAGCTAAGGTCGGAGGGCAGAGACCCTTAAACAGGGGCGGGGTGGGGGTCGAAAGAGCGACCTGTCTGTCTGAGCTCTAGTCCCGCCTCCCGCTCCACGACATGCTTCTATTTCCCAGGCCTCAGTTGTCCTTGCTTGTAAAATGGGAGAGGAGACAGGGGAGAGGGGAGGGAGAGACTGTGGCTGCGACCTTGGCCGACCGGGCGCGGGCCGTCTCATAGGCCAACAACGAGGAGGGAGGGAGGAGGCTTCCAGGGACAGACAGGAATGGCAGGCAGACAGACGGGACACCTGGGCCCCCAGTGAGCATCCAGCGTCCCAGGTGCCAGAGGAAGATGGCGGCTGGGAACCTCAGGAGGTGGGCTCCTGCTCCCCGGAGGCATGGAAGGGGCCTCTGGAAGGGAGAACGGATGAGGGAAGAGTCCCTCATGACGCAGAGAATGGCCACGCCCCTGGTCTGCTGCCACCAAAGGCTGTGTGACAGTCACACCTCCCTGTCAGCACCGCTGGCGGGCACCCCCCCAGCCAGGACTCACCCTCCTGCCTGCCTTTCCTGTCTCTCTCCCAGAGCTCCATCCTCCCCTCCTTCCTCTCACCTCCCCTCCCTCGGAGCCTCAGTGCACCTCACCGCGCTCGGAGATCGCAGAGACCTCAGCTCATGCCGCCTGCACGCACAGGCTCACGGCTCTCGGGAGTCCAGCCCCGACCCCCTCAGGCCTGGCGTCCAGGCTTCCAGCTCCCTCTGTCTCTGGGCCCGGATGCCAGGGGTTTTTCCTTCCGTTCTATCTGCGCCTCCTGCACGCAGCTAGGGGCAGGCTGGTTTGCAGCTACTCGAGATGGTCTCGTGTTGATTTTTTTATTCTTAAGAGGTTTTGCCTCATGGTGCACACGCTCACTGGAAAGACAGACAGTGAGAGCGAAAGTGAAAAATCACCCCCGGGGGGATGACCACTCCGCAATCCCTTCTTCTTTTTCTCCATTCTCCTCCCGGGATCTTGGACATGCACACACACATGCCCGGTGTGATTTTCAAGCCACGATTCGGGACTCAAACCACAGTTGGCCACGTGGGAGTCCAGCAACATAACTGCCGCACCAGTTCCTGGCCCCTCATGTTGAATTTTTTAAAAAAAGAAATATTCAACTTTATTTATTTGTTTGCCCACTTTAATTTGACCAGAGAGGGATGGAGTGAGAGAGAGGGAGAGAGAAAGAGAGAAAGCAAGCAACCAGGTCCGGGACTCAAACCGTGGTCGGCCATGTGGGAGTCCAGCGCCCTTAACCACCACGCCACCTGCCGGCCCCAATGTTGAATTTTTAAAAGGTAGCTTTACTGGGGAGGGGACAGAGAGTGTAGTGTAGCAGTCAGGAACACCAACTCCAGGCCTGGTTTCTTGGGTCCAAACCCCAGCTCGGGCACCTACAAGCCTAGCCCTTTGCCCTGGAGCTCATCCCCTCCCCTCCCCGCCCTTCATCCTCAAGCGGGAAAGGGGCCCCACTTAGTGGCCGTGCTGAGGATTGACGGTATGGACGCACAGACGCCAGCGTCCTCTGACAGACGCACGTCAGGGGTGTTGGAGTCACCTCTTAGGGCCTCTGGTACTTTTCCCTTCTGCCACTCTCAGGAAGCGTATGAAAGAATGTCTTTATAGAGGCCTTTCTTTTTTAATCGCCAGGGGGTGCATGCGCTCCCCAGGGAGAGACAGAGAGGAGAGGGAGAGAACGCCCCCTGGGGGGCGTGGTCAGCACCCCCTCTCCTGCATTTCCCCACCCTGCCAGGATACGGGCATTTGTGCACAGGCACCGCGCACGCTTTCCAAGCCACCCCGCGGGACTCAGGCCACAGAGGGCCATGTGGCATGCAGCCGCGTGAGCCACCAGGCAGCAAGGCCGGCCTTCACCGAGGGCTTGTGCAGAGCAAGCCGATGCGGGGAAACGGTAAACAAGGGTGGGTGGCACCTGGGGACGGCAAATCCAGGAAGGCCAGCTCTCCGTCTCGGCCGAGAAGTGCCCCCCCTTCCGCGCTCCCCGCAGCTCTGGACGCCTGCCCCCAAGTCCGCCCTTCATGCAGGGAGGAGGTGGACGGCTGCCGCGGGGTCCACGCCTTCCCTGCTGCAGCTGCTGCGGCCGGCTCCTCCCGCTGCGCCTGGGTGTTCTCTGTGAGAGGGAGGGGGTGTAATGAAGTCATTCAGTCACTCGGGCAGCATTTCCTAAGGCTTCCTCAGGGCCCGTCCTGTGTGGGTACTCGGGACAAAGGGCGAGTCAGCACGGCCCTGCCCTGGAGGAGCTCGCGGTCCCACGGAGACGGCCGCGACCCGGGTGACGGGAGGCCCTGTGTAAGAGCCTGCGCCTGCGAGCGGGGCTAACAGCTGCCGGTGCGGTGGGCCGCGCGGAGGGCTTCCTCTCCCCCTCTCAGGTCGCACCTGTGCCCTGTAGCAAATTACAGAATAATAATTCATCTCATTAAATAAATAAATACTTAAAAATCATTCTAGGGAGGAGGTGGTGCCCAAGCAGAGACAATTGAGGGACAAGTTGCTGCCAGGAAGATGACAGGAAGAGCATGCTAAGAAGAGGGAAGAGCGCAAGTGGGGCCCGGAGTGCGCAGCGCGGCGCAGAGACGCAGAGACGCAGTGAGGGGAGGCCGGGGCACGCACGCGGCAGCTGCTTCCGGCCCGGGGGCCCCGGGACGGTTCTGGTTTTGGTTTCTGGGTTTTTTGGGGGTTTTTTTTGTTGTTGTTTTTTAGAGGTTTTTGCTATAGGGCGCGTGCGTTCGCCAGACAGAGACAGAGAGATAGAAAGCGAGAAATCACCCCCCAGGGGGGATGGCACTCCGCAATCCCTTCTCCTCCATTCTCCTCTTGGGATCTTGGGCACACACGCACACACGCCCGGCGTGAGTTTAAGCCACCGGGTCCGGGATGCGAACTGCGGTCGACTACGTGGGAGTCCAGTGACATAGCCATTACGCTAACTGCTGGTCCTGGTTTCTGGTTTTTTTTTTTTAAGGTTCTTTCTTTTTCTCTCTTTATTTCTTCCTTCCTTCCTTTCATGAGAGAGAGAGGCACCCCAACAGGACCCTGGTGCTCTGACTTGCCGGCCCAGACCACAGACACGCACACACGTGCACTGTGCTCGGGGGTCCCGGGACACGACCCAGAAGCCTCCGCACGTGGGGCCAGTGTGTTCCTGCGGCACCCCAGCTCCACCCAGCTCTTGATGGGCCAGAAGCAGGTGTGCTCCGACGGGGAGGTGCTGGCATACAGGGCGCTTTGTGGGCCAGACCTGCATATGCCAAAGAAATAAGGAGGTAAACGAGTCCTGTACACTTTTCTTGTTTTCATTTTTAAAGTATATATTTATTTTTATTTATTGTTATTATTATTTTAATTTGCTCTAGGATATATGCACTCACCAGAAAGGGAGAGAGAGAGAAAATGTGAGAAAGCAAGCCACCAGGTCCAGGACCCAAACCGTGGTCGGCCCTGTGGGAGTCCCGCGCCTCAACCGCCATGCTGCCTGCCGGCCCCTGTATTGATATTAGGCTTATTTCTTCTGTGAGCGCCTAAGGCAGAGAGAGAGCAAAACAGAAAGGCAGCACCTTCACGGGTCTTGGCGCCGCGATCCACGCCCCAGGTCAGGGGCATGCTCACCCCCGCCGTACTCAGTGCGGCCTCCAGACATGAACGCCAGACCTTCCTGTGTAGGTCAGCCTGCACCGCTGTCTGGCCTTCTAGAATGATTTTTTAAAGTATTTATTTATTTAATGAAATTAATTATTATTATTTAATTTGCTATAGGGCATAGGTGCGACCAGAGAAAGACACAGAGAGAGAGAGAGAGGGAAAGTGAGAAAGCAAGCCTCCAGGTCTGGGACTGGAGCCACCACGCCACCTGCCGGCCCTAGAATGATCTTTTGATATATGCATGCATTAGTGGTGGATTGGCTAAAGTAAGCTACCGTCATTTATGGACTGACTGAGTGGTCAGGACACTTAAACTCTTCCACTTCAAAACACCGTGCGCTCCAGGTTCCCGCCCCGCAGCCAGCGCTGTCTGGACAGGAAGGATCAGGGACAGAGGCAGAGCTGTGGGAGGACAGGGATGCACGGGAGGGGGCCTGAGGCCAGGGTCTGTGTTAGCGAGGCCCAGGGACACAGGCCGGAGAGGAGGGCACCCACAGAGAGGAGTGGGGCGTCCGGGCCAGTGGGCGGGGAGAGGTCTAGTCTGACTGGCGTCTGGGAGGATGGCGTGTCTCAAGAAGAAGCTGAGGCCAGTGAGGACGGCTTGACGGCCCGGGTGCGGGAGGGGCGGCTACAGAGTACGCAGGGACTTCGCAGAACCCGCGAGAAACGGGATTAAAGTAAGCGTTTATTTTGGTGCAGAGAACCTTGCGGCGTGGTGTCTTGTCTCTGCGCGCCCCGACCCCTGGCCCTCCTCCCCAGGGCCAGGGTGGAGCAACCCAAGCGGCAATTAGATTTACGGCAGGCAGGCGGGAAAAGGCTTCGCGACAGGCCAGGCCCGCGCCAGGCGAGGCGGACCTTCTTCCTGAGTGTTGTCCTTATTACTCAACAACTTCCCTGCAAGTCCTGTCTTCCTTCTCACGCCCTGGGACTCGACTTCCGGCGCCCCCCAGGCCCTCAGTGCTTCCCTGCCCCACCACACCCCCCTCGCCTCCACCCAGCCTCAGGCCTGCATTTGACCCTTCCAGCCCCTCCCTACAGCTTCCCGACCCCTCTGCAGCCCCCTGCACCCCCCTTTCTCATCATCACCACCCCCATCACTCTCACTCTCCATTCCTGCTCACCCCTCCTCTCTCCCAGCCCTGGGAGCCCCACTCCTCCCGTGCACACTTCCCCGAGGACACCCTGGGAGAGGTCCGTAAGGAAGGCAGGCGGAGAAGGGGGCAGAAAGGGGCGAGAGCCACATGCAGAGATAATGAGGAAAAATGGGAGAAGTGCCAAAGGTGGAGAGACACAAACCAGAGACTGAGATAAACAGAGAGAGATGGAGACACCGCCCTCCCCCCCTCCACCCCTCCCCACACACGGCTCAGGAGAGAGGGACGGAGAGCACTGGGAGGTGGGCAGAGGAGAGGGCCGGGCGGGGTGGGGGGCAGGCATGGGCTGCAGGGACTGAGGAGACAAAGGGGAGCTCTGGGCCGCGCCCCTCTGCTGCCGGAAGGGCTGAGGAAGGAGCGGCTGGGAGCATGGCACAGGCTGCCACAAAGCCCGATTGTTCCGGCCCTTTCCCCAGCCTGGGGCAAGGGCGGGCCCCCAGTGACACACGTTGTCGCAAGCTGGCTCCTCGCTCTCCTGTCGACAGGAGGTCCACAGCAATCGCAGAGGGACTTACAGGCAAGTGAGTCACCGACCCCCCTGACCCCGGGCCTGACGGCCAGCACGATCCATCCTCCATCGCAGCTCCCTGGTGCTCACACGGGGAGGGCGAGTCCCGGAAAGGGCATTTCCATCCTAAGGCGCTTTTCTTTCTCAAGGACCTAGAAATCTAATCTGAGAACCAACTCCCGTCTTCCTAACCCCAGCCCAGGGGTCCAGGCCCCAGATCCAGGAGTGCAGCCCCAGCTCCTGGTTCCTGAGACCCAGGGGTGCAGGCCCAGCTCCTCCTCCCTCGGACCCAGGAAGGTGGCTATGGGGTGTCATTACACTCAGGAACCCGGGCTCCCTCCAGGGTCAAGGGGTCATGAGGAGCAGAGCCATGGGGGCAGGAGGAATGTGTGTGGGAGGCCTGGGTGAGAAGGGAAGGGTGGGGCCAGTCTCTGGCTCCAGGAACGGGGAGACACAGGGTTAAAAGGAAGGGCCAGGAGTATCTGGGGGCAGAACCAGCCTCTTCCCAGGAGGCCAGGAGCCGGGGGTGTCTGTGCAGCTGTCCCCGCAGCCCTGCAGCGTGGTCCTGCACCCTCCGTCCTCCTTGTTCTGACCTGAGGCACCCTCTTTCTCGGCCCTTCTCCGCAGTACTCCCTGCGCCTGAACCTGCTGCCTGGGCAGTCTCGGGCGGTCCCTCCCCCCAGCCCGAGGACCCCTTGGCCAAGAGGCAGCGGGCCCAGCAGGTAAGTCCGCATGGCATCCCAGAACCTCCAGGTGCGGGGCGGTGCCGTGAGCTCCGAGCCCAGATGCAGGACAGTCTCGAGAGGAGGAGGGGAGTGAGGGGCCCCTGGGCTCACCCTCCTGCTGCTGGGGTGGCAGAGCAGAGCCCAGAGGCTCCCCCAGTCCCGAGGTCACTGCGCTCCCCGTGCCACCTGCCTGCGGAGGACAGGGCTGGGGAAAGGAGGAACCAGGTCAGGTGGGTGAAGGGAGCACAGACCAGGGAGGAAGGAGAGGATGAGGAGGGAGCAGAGGGCGGGGAGGGCTGGCCGGCTGAGGCTGACTACGTGGCTCTGGCTCGCTCACTAACCAGCCTGGCTTCCCCCCAGGATCGGCCATGAGGAAGCTGATGGGAGTGCTGGTCCTGGTGGCTGCAGGTGGGAGCGGCGGGAGGGCTGGGGACGGGGAGGAGGTTGGGGTGGGGGCGGCGCACAGGCACAGGGTGGGGTGGTTTTGCAGTGAGGACGAGGCTGAAGAGTAGGCCAGGGATGGGACCCGGTGGGGAAGGGAGGCTGCAGGGTGTAGGGACGGGCCTCGGCCCAATCGGAGATGAAGAAACCGGAGGGCTTGAAGATGGGGAAGAGGTGATGGGCCGGGTTTGGGGAGGGGGCCGGCGGGCAAGGCTGGGAGGGCCTTGAAGACAGGGCCAGGATCTGGGTGAGAGAGGTGGGAGGTGGGCTTGAGTTGTGATGGAGACGGCGGGGAAGGTGGGTTTGAGCTCAGGAGAGAACCTCAGGGTGGGTCTGGCATTAGGGGCCTGGAAGAAGGAGTGGCTGGGGTAGGTCTGTGAACTGGGGACGGGACAGGTCTGAGGGTGGGACAGAAGACCGTCTGGACGGGGGTCCACCCAGACCTCCTCGCGGACACCGCCCCTCTCTCCCTCAGCCTGTGCAGAGGAGCAGGACAAGGTGGTGCACGGCGGGCCCTGTGAGCGCACCTCGCACCCCTACCAGGCCGCCCTCTACACCTCGGGCCACTTGCTCTGTGGTGGGGTCCTCATCCACCCGCTGTGGGTGCTCACCGCAGCCCACTGCAGGAAACCGTGAGTCTGCCCTGAGGGGCCCGCGGTGGGGTGGGTGCTCGCTGAGTCTGCCCTGAGGGGGCCCGCGGTGGGGTGGGTGCTCGTCGAGTCTGCACTGAGGGGGCCCGCGGTGGGGTGGGTGCTCACCGAGTCTGCGCTGAGGGGGCCCGCGGTGGGGTGGGTGCTCTCCGAGTCTGCGCTGAGGGGGCCCGCGGTGGGGTGGGTGCTCGCTGAGTCTGCCCTGAGGGGGCCCGCGGTGGGGTGGGTGCTCGCTGAGTCTGCCCTGAGGGGGCCCGCGGTGGGGTGGGTGCTCGCTAAGTCTGCCCTGAGGGGGCCCGCAGTGGGGTGGGTGCTCGCTGAGTCTGCCCTGAGGGGGCTCGCGGTGGGGTGGGTGCTCACCAAGTCTGCGCTGAGGGGGCTCGCCGTGGGGTGGGTGCTCACCGCCACCCACTGCAGGAAGCCATGAATCTGTCGAGAGAGGAGCAGATACTGTCAGACCCAAAGGGTGCTTTGCAGATTCTAGGCAGGAAGTGACAGGCACCTCCTTGTCCCAGCCTGAGGCCATCCGCCAGTGCTGAACTGAGTATACACATGGGCCAGGCCCTGGGATACAGCGATGAAGAAACTAAAACTAAAACAACAAAAGTGCCACTTTTATGAAGTTTTCTTCTCCCCTTCTTCCTCTTCCTCTTCCTCTTCTTTCTCTTCCTCCTCCTCTTCTCCTCCTCTTGCTCCTCCTCCTGCTCCTCCTCCTCCTCTTCTACTAACATCTATTTATTTATTTATTTATTTACCTATTTATCTGTTTGTTGTGATTTTCAAGCCACCTGGTCTGGGACTTGAACTGCTATTAGATATGTGGGAATCCAGTGCCTTAACCACCATGCCACCTACTGGCCCCAAGCTTCTCTTCTAATGGGGAAATTGGACATTCGGGCCCCGAGGGAGTCACAGGGTGTTTGCGCCTGATTCCAAGTGTTGGTGAGTGCCATTAGACAGTTCTAAACAGGGAGTGGGCGTCACTGGTCTGCGTTTTCTAGAGCACCCGGAATGGCACATGGGCAGTGAACTGGGCAGGAGGGGAGACGAGAGGGCCACGTGGAGGCGCGGCCATCTGGTGACCTTGGATGTGGCCTGGACAGCTGGTAGCGGGGAGAGAGAGGTCGACTGTCTCGGGAGGTGTTCTGAGACTGAGCCGTTGGGAACACGAAACCGTGAAACCGAGGACAGGCGGAAAAGAGGAGGCAGGGCTGGCCTCCCGGTGGCTGCCCTCAACAGCGGAGTGCTTTGTCATGGCTTTCCCTGAGTCAGGGGACACAGAAAGAGAACTAGATGTGGAAAGGGGACATCAGATTTCATTTTAGCCAAGGTGAGTCCGAGACACCGGGCGGTGTCCCAGCAGGGATGCCATGGAGGCCCTTGGAGGCCAGGGGAGAGGCCAGGTGCAACTCAAGGATCGTCAGCAAACGGTAACACTGAAAGTCGCTGAGCTGAGCGGGTGTAGACAGAGGACCTGGGACTGAGCCCCGGGTCCCTAAGATCATTCACTGGGCCCACAACGGCTGTGGCGATGCTCAGTACCAGCTGGGCCCAGGCGCTGAGCTCACCGGTGGGATCCCCACAGCGGGGGACGCCGGGTGCCACGCTGCAGATGGGACTGCGGCAGGGATAGCAAGCGCCCGCCCTGAGCACGTAAAGCCAGCCGGGGCTGCTGCTCCCTGCGGGACCAGGACTCACGGCCCGGTGTGGTCTCCCGCTCACTCAGGGTGAGCGGAGGTCACGCCCGCGGCCATCGTCCCTTGGTTCAATGCGCGCTGACCGAGAGCCCCACGAAGGGCCACGTCGGCTGGGAGGGACGCAGGGCAGGTGGCCCAGGGAGACGGTTCTGTGAACCCGTACAGTGACAAATGACCCCAGTCCAAAGAAGGAAAAGACTCCAAGTACCGACTTGGGAGGGACGGAATCCAGGAGAGGCCCTCCGAGGAGGTGAAACTCAGGCGTGAGAAGTGAGCAGCAGCAGCCTTCGGAGGAAAGGAGGTCGAGTGCCCAGAGCGGAGGGCGCGAGAGAGCGAGACCCCCAAGCGGAGCCGCCGTGCGTATGACAGGGAAAGCGGCCAGTCAGCCGAGGGCAGCGGCCGGAGGCCGGGCTGGAGAGTGGGTGGGGCCGAGTCACAGGGGCTCCGGGGCCCAGGGCAGGGCTGGGGTTTATTCTGACAGCACCGGGGTGCGTGGGGGCTTCCGAGGAGGGGAGCCACCCTTTGCTTTTGCCTCGGAAATATGTCTGGGACGCCTGTCATGAGCCAGCTGTGCCCCAGGCACCGGTACCGTATCTGAGCAGGACACAACCCTCATCTTGCCGTCCTGCCCCCAGCCCCCGGCTGCGAGGGGCTCTGTCTGCGGCAGCCCCCAGCCCCCAGCCCCCAGCCTCGTGGGGCTAAGCAAATCAAGAGGAACAGAATGAAGCGAACGCCGCGAGCCTCATTCAAGCACTCGGCAGCCACCGTGGCTAGTGGCCACCCTCAGGACACTGTGGACAGAGACTGTGTCAACAGGGCGGGGAGGTTACTGGACAGCACTGCTGTGGTTTGACGAGAACCAGTAAGGCAGGCAAGCGTATGAGAATAAATATGCCGGTGACAGTGATAGGGTCTCTGGTGGAAAACGAAGTGAGGGGAAGGTAGGAACCGCCCGTTTGGGTGGGTGTCTGCAGCGTACATGGGCAGTCAGGGAAGGCTTCCCTGAGAAGGTGACATCTGAAGGAAGTGAGGGAGTGAGCCACACACTCCTGGAGACAAGAGTCGCTGCCAGAGGGGCGAGCCAGTGCGAAGGCCCTGGGGCAGACCGCTGTGGTGCCCGGGAACCCGGGGACGGCAGTGTGGCTGCGGCAGAGGAGAGCGGGAGGGTGGAAAGAGATGACACGGGGGCAGAGCGTGCCAGACCTGGTGGCCACAGCGAGATCAGCCTTTATTCTGCACGAGGTGGGAGTCGCAGAGGAGGGACGAGCCCCACCTACGTGTTAAAGTGTCTCTGGCTGCTCTGCGGAGGATGATATAGGGGCAGAGGCAGAGCAGAGTCCAGCAAAGAGCTGCTGCCGTAGTCTGGGTAAGAGATGGCAGCCGGGTCAGCAGGTGGCGTGGTGGTTAAGGCTCTGGACTCCCACACAGCCAACCGCGGTTTGCGTCCTGGACTTGGCGATTTGCTTTCTCGCTTTCTCTCTCTCTCTCTCTCGTCAAATTTTAAAATAGTAATAAAATAATAGTAATAACTAAAATAAATAATTATAAAAAAAAGAGCGAGAGAGATGGCAGCTCAAACCAAGGTGGTCTCAGTGTGGGAGGCAAGACGTGGTCAGAGTCCAGGTGTGGTTCAGAGACCCATAAGGATTTCCGGATAGTTGGAAAGAGGAGATTTGAGAACTCCCAAGGATCTTGGGAAGCATGGACTTGCCACCCCTGAGCTGGGGGAGCAGGTCAGATGGCTCCCGAGTCGCTGGCCCTCTCTGAAGCCTCCAGTGTAGCCTGAGGACTCCAGGTGAGACCCGGCGCTCCTCCCCCAGGAAACTCCAGGTCTACCTGGGGAAGCACAACCTGCGGCAGACGGAGAGCTCCCAGGAGAAGATGCCTGTTGTCCGGGCCGTGACCCACCCTGGCTATGACCCCGCCACCCACGACCAGGATATCATGCTGCTGCGTCTGGTCCGCCCGGCCAACCTCTCCAAGAGCATCCAGCCCCTGCCCCTGGAGAGGGACTGCTCGGCCCACCACAGCAGCTGCCATATCCTAGGCTGGGGCAAGACTGCCCACGGTGAGGCCTGGGGCGGGGGGTGTAGGCCACGGTGAGGCCTGGGGTGGGGGCAGAGGCGAGAGGGCAGGAGGTGTGGACCTCGGGAAGACAGGCCAGTGGTGAGGGCCAGTGCAGCAGCGAGTCAACAGACAGGTCAGCGGGGAGAGGGCAGGTCTGGGGCTGAGCCGATGAGTGAGCCGACAATGAAGCAAGTGGAACGATGCGTGGAGAGTGTGGGAGAGATGGGCCGTGAAATGAGAAAGCTGAAGGGGAGGGAAGAGCTTTTTTTTTTTTTTTTTGAGAATTTTTGCCTTAGGGCACATGCACTTGCCAGAGAGACAGAGACAGTGAGAAGGAAAGTGAGAAATCGCCTCCCATGAGGGATGGCCACACCACAATCCCTTCTCCTCCTGGGATCGGGGGCACCCAGGCACATGTGTCCGGCGTGAGTTTTTAGCCACCGGGTCCAGGACTCAAATAGGGGTCAGCCATGTAACCGCTAGGCCATCTGCTGGCCCAAGATCTTAATAAGGAAGATGACCGCTAGTCAAACGGGACTGATCGGGACAAACTGATGAGCCAGGGGGTAACAGAGGGGGTAATGGAGCAGGAGACCGCAAAGCGGGAGTCACCCAAGCATGGGAGCTGAGAAAGCCAGCGGGATAGAGAGAGTTCACGGGAGATGGACGATTGGGAAAGGGTCCGTGCCAAAAAGACTCACTAGAGGAAGGATGTGAGAAGGAACAGGTCAACAGATCTGCCGAGCCAGGAAGGTGGGACTGCGAGCGAGCCAATGGTGGGAGAGAAAGGGCAGACCTTGAACCGAGAGCCAATAGCAAGGGAGAGCCAATGGAGGAGGGTGGGGCCAGGAGGGAAAGGACCAACGACCAATCAGGATGAATCAATGGACAGGAAAGTTCCCTGAAGGCCGGACCAATGAGCAGAAGGGTAGGGTAGAGGAGGGCGTCGTGGAGAGTCCCAGAGGTCCAGCGGACTACCGAAGAGATGAAGCCGTGGAAGGGAGACGAGTAGAGGCAGGACCCGAGAGAAAACGAAGATTTGTGGAGGGATGACTAATGAGGAAGACAGCCAGTGGGATGAACAAATGACGAAGAAGGTCCTAGCAGAGGACTAGAAAAGGGTTCTAAGAATGAGAGACACAGGACCAGCAGATGGCGTAATGGCCAGGTCGCTGGACTCTCATGTAGTTGACCACGGTTCGAGTCCTGGACCTGGTGGCTTAGATTCACGCCAGGCGCATGTGCTTGCATGCCCAAGATCCCACGAGGAGAATGGAGGAGAAGGGATTGTGGCGTGGCCTCTCTGTCTCTCTGTCTCTCTCTCTGTCTGGTGAGCACACGCGCCCACTAGCCAAAACCTCTCCAAAAAAAAAAAAAAAAAAAAAGAAAAAGAACGAGAGACAAGCCGGAGAGTTGGGCTCAGTGGAGTTGGAGTTGGAGGGTGGCGGGGGAGGGTGGCGGAAGGTGGGGCCTGGGGTGAGCCCGGCCGTCTCCCTCCTGGCAGGCGATTTCCCGGACACCATCCAGTGTGCGTACATTCACCTGGTGCCCCGTGAGGAGTGCGAGCGCGCCTACCCCGGCCAGATCACCCAGAACATGCTGTGTGCCGGGGACGAGAAGTACGGGACGGACTCCTGCCAGGTGAGGCGCCGGGCCCCACTGGTTAGAGGCCACAGACAGAGACAGGACGAGAGGACGCAGACTGAGATAGGGCTTCCCTGGCCAGCCGCGGGGCACAGCAGGAGCCCAGTTCTCTACACTGCTGAAACCATGGCGGAGGCCTGGGTTCGTCTCCGGAGGCCGCCGGGGCCCCCGTGCGCCTATGATCCGGGCTGGTGGGTGGCCCATAAGGACCCTTTTGGGGATACCTGCCCACCCCCCTGTCTCATGGAGGAAATAAACCAATAAACTTAAAAAGACAGAGCTTTACAGAGACAGAGACAGCCCAGGAGAGACGGGAGGGCAAGAAAAGACTCAGGCCAACCTCCAAGACACAGTCAGCTGTGTCTTGGAACAGAGAGCTGTCCAGACAGCCCACAGAGACAGGAAGTACAGAGACAAGGCTGGAGATGAGAGATCGAGACGCTGCAGGGGCAGATGGTGAAGAGAACTGTCCTTCCTCAGGTGCAGGCCCTGTGAGCAGGCTTAGAGATAAGGGAGGGGTTCCAGCCCTACTCCCAAACCCCCTTATTTATTTAGAATTATTTATTTATATCTAAAGTTATTTAATTATTTATTTAATTTTTAAAATTTATTTATTTTTTTAATTTGACTAGAATGAGAGTGGGAGAGCAAGTGAGAAAGAAGGACACCAGGTCCAGGACTCGTGGTCAGCCCTGAGGGAGTCCAGCACCTACCCACCACACCACCTCCAGCCCCAAGAATTTTTATTTTATTTTATTTTATTTTATTTTATTTTATTTTATTTTATTAGTAGTAGTATTTTTTAATTTGCTGTAGGGCACATACACTCACCAGAGAGAGACAGAGAAAGTGAGAAAGCAAGTCACCAGCTCTGGGACTCGAACCATACTTGCCTATGTGAGAGTCCAGCCCCTTAACCACCCCACCACCTCCTGGTCCCCTTCTTTTTCTTTTTTCTTTTTTTTTTTTTTAAGATTATTTATTTAATTTTACTTATGATGATGATGTTTTTAACGTTTGCTACAGGACATAGGCACTCACCAGAGAGCCAGAGAGAGAGAAAGCAGAAAGCCAGCAGCCGGGCCTGGGGCTCCAACACGCTTGGCCATGTGGTACCCACCACGTCACCTGCCGGCCCCAGACTCTCTTCTTTATGCCAAAATAGCTCTGATGTATTGAAGGACACACAGAGACCGGCCAGGAGAGCAGGAGGGAGAGGAGACAGAGACCGTGCTAGACAGCGAGCTGGGAGCAAAGAGCTGGCGGCAGGCAAGGCCGTTCTAGACGAGGGCACGCGACGGCCAGGAGGGCGTGATGCCAGGCCCTGGCTCTGTCCCTGTCTTCCCACCCAGCTCCCGGTGTCTCTCACCACCTCACTGCACTCTGCCCTCCTCGCCTGTTTCCACTCTCCATAAAATTTTACCTATTATTATTACTTTATTATTGTCATTTTGTTAGAGGGCACACCAGACGGGGTGAGGGGGGAGAGTAAGAAAGCAAACTGCCAGGTCTGGGCTTGAACTGTAGTCGGCCGTGTGGAAGTCCAGTGCCTTGGCCACCACACTACCTGCTGGCCCTCTGTTTCTGGTTTTTGATTTTGGGCACACACGCACATGTACCCAGTGAGGGTTTTTTTGTTTTGTTTTTTGTTTTTTTTAATTTTTTAGTTTATTAATCCTCTCATGAAAAATCCGCACAATCACCGCAGATAGTCATTGCAGAATCTTTACTCCTTCGACTTTTTGCCAGCACCAACACTGGCCTTTGCAGTCCCCCTGACTGTCTTCATTCTGTCCTTGCGTTCCTTTCGCTGTTTTCTTGACGTCTTTTTCTTCTCATAAAGGCCATGGCTTGCAAGTCTATGTTTGGGTTCATTTTTCTTCGCATAATCCAAAGAATCGTAAATCATGCCAAAGCCAGTTGTCTTGCCACCACCAAAATGGGTTCTGAACCCAAACACAAAGATGACATCTGGTGTGGTCTTGTACATCTTTGCTAGTTTTTCCCGAATTTCTGTCTTAGGTACTGTTGCCTTCCCGGGGTGAAGGACATCAATGACCATTTGTTTCCTCTGAAGTAGTCGGTTGGTCATGAATTTCCTGGTTCGGATAGTTACTGTGTCATTCATGATGGCGGTATATCCTCAAGCAGCCAGGGACGAAAAGACCCAGTGAGGGTTTTAAGCCAGGTCCAGGACTCGAACTGCAGTCAACTATGTGGGAGTCCAGCAATGTACCCATTGCACCACTCGCTGGTCCCCGTTTCCATTCTTAACCTTTATTCTTCCCCTTTTTGTCCCTGTGACTCTCTGGGCCTTGGTGTCCCTGTCTCTGTTTCTCCCCATCTTTGAGTCTCTCTGTCTCTCCATCTCACTCTGCCTTTGTGTGTCTCTCTTTGTGTCCCCAAATCTTTTGTTTTTAATTGCCAGAGGGCACATGTGCTCATGAGAGAGAGGGTGAGGGAGATAAGGGAGAAAAGCCTCTCTAACGGGACGTGGTCACGCCGCAGTCCCCTCCCCATTTCTCCATCCTGTCGGGGTTCTGGGCACGCGCACACGCGCCTGGCATGTTTGTCAAGCCTCGTGGCACCAGGGGGCCAGCCCTGCCCCAAGACTTCCACTTCAGCTCTGAGTGTCTCTCCCTCCCCGTCTCTGTAACTCTCCATGTCTGTCTCTGCCTCTCCCTGTCTCTTTGGGGTTCTGGACCTGACTGTCTCTCTCTTTCCCACAGGGCGACTCCGGGGGTCCACTGGTGTGCGGTGACCGCCTCCGAGGCCTTGTTTCATGGGGGAACGTTCCCTGTGGCTCAAAAGAGAAGCCAGGCGTCTACACCAATGTCTGTAGATATGTCAACTGGATCCGAAGAACCATTCAGACCATGTGACCCCGACGTGTGACATCAACCCTTGACCTTCAACCCCACTGGCTGGCTCCAGACAACCCTTCACCTCCAGACCTTGCCCTCCCTCTGCCTGCGCAGATCTGACCCTGATGCTTGCTAAAGGCAATGACACCACACCGAGCTCAGCCGCTCCCCGAAACCCCGCCCCAAACCCCGCCCCCCGAAACCCCGCCCGTCCGCTGAGAGCGAGAAGATGCAGGAAGAGCCCCAGGATCGCTCCCTCCCCGCTTCGTGTGTGCTTGGCTTCTTCCTGCAGAGCGGTGGCCACCAGCCTGGCCCCCTCCTTCCTCCCTCCGGGTGGAGGTCTCCGCCGTCAGGGTGGGGGTAGGGTGTGGATGTGGGACGACTCCCGGTTTCACACACGCTGACCAGGTGCTCAATAAAGAGTGCGTTTTCGTCTTCGTGGTGCTTCTTGATTTCGTCCCACTCCGCCTCCCTGAACCCAGTGCTCTCTGTTCTCCTTAGAGCCCTAGTCCACGCTTCTTTCCAGAAAGCACCCTGACCCCCCACCCTGTGCTGGCCCTCGGAGGGCACTCTCCCTAGGCTTCCTTTGAAGCAGCAAAAATAGGGAGGTGAGAGGGCTGGGAGGCCACTGTGTGGGGAGGCCAGTAGGAGATGAGGCCGAGAGGACCGCAGGGCCAGGTCCCGAGAGACCCCAGAGGCCAGCCTGAGAGACTGGACTCTCCTGAGGGCGATGGGAGCCATAGAAGAGCTGTGAGCGGGAGCAGCACTGGGGCCATCTGAAAGACGATAAGATGGTGAGGCCTGAGCCTGGGAGGCCAGGGAGGAGGGCGGGAGGAGGGCGGGGTGGGACTGCTGGAGAGGAGGCGCTATCTGGAGAACCAGCGGCCGGCACCCTTCAGAGGGAGCGGTGCAGGAAAGCCGGGGTGGAGGACACCTGCAGCCCCGCAGGGTGGAGGCTGGCGTCTGCGGCAGGAGAGACGGCGGCGTGCCAAGCGGAAGAAGGCGGACTTGAGACTGAGGGCCTTTGGAAAGGAGGCCGGGGTCAGATCCGGGCATCGGAAAGACCGTGCTGAGACCCACCTGAGGTGGGGAGCAGGCTGAGGAGAGACGAAGTGCTCCCCGAAGAAAAGAGGGGTGCAGACGGGCAGAGCGGGTGAGGGCCCCGCCCCCCCCCCCACGTGCCGTGAGTGGTTCCACACACCTCTGTCCCCAAAGGCCTGTCCTTGCCCTGAGAAGGGCCACCTTCTCCCACAGCCCCCGCCACAGCACCGTGGAGGAAGACAGGGGGGGCTCTAAGCCAGCCTCCTCCAGCGAGGTGAGCAGGGCAGGTGGAGGCTCCCCAGAGGTGGGGAGGAAGGCCAGACCTGGGGCTGAGTCGGGAACCGAGAAACGTTTAGGAACGGGAAGAGTCGGAGTTTCCACCGCAGCCTTCTCCCCAGCACGGAGTAGGACGAGGCTGGACGGTACTAAACATCGCAGCCACACCATGAGGGACGCTCAAAGCCAGTCGTGGCCTTTCGTGATGGAAGAGGCTTGCAAAGACGGGGCGAGTATAGAAAGGTCTTTGGGGGACCAGCAGGTGGCATAGTGGTTAAGGGGCTGGACTCCCACGTGGTCAACTGTGGTTCAAGTCCTGAACCCTGTGGGTTGAAAATCATGCTGGACACATGTGCACGTGTGCCCAAAACCCCGGGAGGAGAATGGGCAAGGGATTACAGCGTGGACGTGGCCCCTGGGCGGTGGTGGGAGGGATTTCTCATTCCCTCTCTCTGTTTCTGGCTCTCTGGAAAGCGCACACGTCCTATGGCAAAAAGTTTAAGATAAATAAATAAACAAATAACTAAAAGGTGTTTGGGTTACCTCGTACACGCTTACATGGGAAGAAGCCCATGCACACCGCTCCAGAGCCATCGCCGTGCAGAGTCTTCAAGGGGACCCGAGGCAGGAAGAGGCTGACTTTCACAAGTGGCCAGAGACAGGAAGTCATGGGAATGGCCTGGCCCCCCCTTGGCCCCCCTCCTTTTGATGTTGTGAATGATCACTAGGGTCATGGCGTTCACTAGGTCCCCTGGAGGGCCCAGCCAATGGCTGCCCAGACTGTCCGTCCGGGCGGGGCCGGATACTGGTGCAGAGGTCAAACACAACGCTCTGGGGGACCCACCTGCAAGGCAAGATCCCGAATTAGTGCCAGGAGATCTCCCTGTGATCCAGGACTGGCCAAGGCTGGGAGTGGATCGCAGTGTCGAGACCCCGCTGGGGCTGCTGTCTCTCTGGGTCTCTGTCTTTCTCTCACTCATGGAAGAAATAACTCTAAAAATATCAACACCAATTAATCAAGGGGAACTGTCTTACTTAATGGATAAGAATAATGATAGCATTGGGTTGTTGGAAAAGTCATAATGCATTTTTCACATAGAAAAACACATCATGGGGCCGGCAGGTAGTGTAATGTTAAGGGTGTTGGACCACATGGCCGACTGTGGTTCAAGTCCCAGGCCTGGTAGCTTGCTTTCTCTCTCTCTCTCTCTCTCTCTCTCTCTCGTCAAATTAAAAAATAAGTAAATAAATAAAGTTAAATAAAATAATTTTTAAAAATAGAAAAACACATCATGACTTTCCCAACAACCTAATAATATCAATAACTTTTCTAAAATCCTTATTAGCACATGCCAGGTACCTTACATATATTAACTCATTCGATCCCTACAGCAAGCCTGTGAGGGAGGTACCGTTACTGTCTGCCTTTACAGACAGGAGAACTAAAGCCCGGAGGATCCTGGCGTACCCAATGCTCACAGCTAGTAAGGGGCCACGTCAGAATTTAAATGCCAGGTGACTGGCAGCGTAATTTGGGCTGCTCTTGCTCTTCTATACTGGAATCTTCTTTCAATTCTGATATTTCTTAGATTGAATTGAACATGGAAATATTTGAAAACCCAACCCTTAACATTAATGCTTCTTCTTTTTCTTTTTTTTTTTCTCAGAGAGAGATTTTTGCTATAGGGTGCATGCACTAACCAGAGAGACAGAAAGTGAAAAATCACCCCCCTGGGGGGGTGGCCATGCCATAATCCCTTCTCGTTCTCCTCTCAGGATCTTGGGCATACACACACAGGCATCCAGTGTGAGTTTTAAGCCACTGGGTTCAAGACTCAAACTGTGGTCGACTACGGGGGAGTCCAGAAACACAACCATCACACCATCTGCTGATCCAACATTAATTCTTATTTTAATTTAAAAATTTTCTGCATGTTTGGTATTTAAGATACTTGTGTATCTAAGAGAATTTTACCTGTTATAGGCCACCCTTATGACTTCAGCCTGAAATGTGTAATTGAGCTGTGATTTTGACAGTTTTTAATCTGTGTTGAAGTTGTATCAAGTTTATATTGGGATATTATTTATTTTTTTAAAGAATTATTTACTTTTATTTATTACGATTTTTTTTTTTTTTTTTTTTTTTTTTGGAGAGGTTTTTGCTATAGGGCGCATGCGCTTGCCAGAAAGACAGAGAGACAGGGACCAGCAGTTAGTGTAATGGCTATGTCGCTGGGCTCGCATGTAGTTGATCGCGGTTCGAGTCCCAGACTCAGCGGCGTGCATGCCCAAGATCCCGAGAGGAGAATAAAGGAGAAGAGATTGCGGTGTGGCCATCCCTCTTGGAGGGTGATTTCTCACTTGATCTCCCTCCCTCTCTCTCTCTTTCTGGCTAATCCACATGCCCTATAACAAAACAAGAAAGAAAGAGAAAGAGGAAAGAACAAGAAAGAAAGAGAGAAAGAGAGAGAAAGAAAGAAAGAGAGAAAGAAAGAAAGAAAGAAAGAAAGAAAGAAAGAAAGAAAGAAAGAAAGAGAAAGAGAGAAAGAGAGAGAGAGAGAGAGAAGAAAGAGGAAGAAGAAAGGTAGAAAAAAGCGAGGAAGAGAAAGAGGTGTATCTAGAATAAACGGGGCTGTGAGCTGAAGTTAAAAGACTAAGAAGACATCGGTTGCTGCTTTTGTCATTTTAAGGCATGATTCCTAGGAGTAAAATACACCTCGGAATCGGTTTCTGTGGCTTCAGGTTTTCCCTTGGGTACAACTCCTGCCTTCAGGGCCCGCCACCTCCCACTCAGCAGGCTGGGGTCAGCGAAGTGAGCCAGAGCGGGGATTTCCGGCAGAAGGCGCGAGACCATGACCGCAGCAGGGCCGCACCTCCAGGCGCCTTTGTCATTTTGGACAGGGACAGAGCGGAGCCCGGTGCACTGCAGGCAAAGGTTTAGTTGTCCTGTCCTAGCAAGGACAGGGACATAGAGGCAGAGTGAGACAGAAACAGGACTGGGGCAGACAGGAGCAAGCGCTCAGGACGGCCAGGCCTGGGGCAGGGGAAGCCGCCTTTCCTGCTCCGCACCCAGCGCCCCATTTCCTAAGGGGCCTGGAGCACCAGCCTCCAGTCCTGCCCTCCTGGCCTCTTTCCCCATCAAAGTGGCCCTGCCCAGCCGTCACCCACACCCGCCTGTGCCCGCCCAGCAGAGGTGGCCCCAGACCAGGTCCTGCGTCTTTAGCTGTAGCTGGGCATGGGCGGGGGAACTGAAGGGGTGACGTGTCTGCTCTGCTCCCCTGCCCAGTGTGCAGGTGAGGAAGACAGACAGGTACAGAGGCAGATGGCGGAGCCGGCCATGGGGGTGGGAGGGCCAGAACAGAAGACAGAGTCCCAGAGAAAGGGGCGTAAGGTGGAGAGACAGAGAGGGAGAGACACAAAGCGAGACACAGAGGTGGAGAGGGAGGTCACTAGAGAATCGCTGCAGGCTCCTGTGAGGGGCAAGGAACACTTGGGGACAGTGGGTATGTTTATTCTCTAGCCCCGATGGTGCTTCGCCGCCGTGTACGTGCGCCTGTGTGCGTGCGTGTGCGCGTGGAACCTCCGCTCGCTGCACAGCCCGCCGCGCCTCACCCACACCCGAAGAGCTGTGAACCAATAAAGCAGAAGGGCCGCCCAAGGCCGGGGCTCCGGGGCATACGTGACAAGTGCGACATCGAGAACCACTAAAAAGAGAGGCTCAGAGACAGGGTGAAGGGTAAGACACAGCCGTACAGACAGGGAGGAACAGAGAGACAGAGACACCGGAGACACACAGAACCGGGCCCAGGACGAAAGAGAGCGTGAGACAGAGACAGAGACGTGGGAGCGGCTCACGTGGGGGGAGCCCAGAGAGACAGCCCGGGGAAGAGTTAGAGAGAGCAGAGACAAAGAGGAAAGCGGGTTGGAGGCTGGCGGTGAGTGGGGTGAGGGGAAGGCCAGGGAAGGCAGAAATCTCAGCGCAGAGAAGCGCCGCCCGAGCTGGTGGGGAGCGGGTGGATGGAAGCCCGAACAGGCAGGAGGCGGACTGGTCTGGCTGCCCAAGACCCCTCCCCATCCTCGTGGCCAGGGAGGAGGGGAGTGGCCCTGCGACTGGGTGGGGGGCACCGTGGGAGTGGAGGTGGGGGAGGCCGGGGGAGTGACTGCCAAGGCCTGCAGGCGCCTCACTGCCCGGGAATGCGCCCCGGGGAGCGGTGGGTGGTTATAATCAGGCCGGGCCCTCAGCCCAGGAGAAGGCGGAGGCAGGAAGGAAGGCGCAGGCCTGAGAGTCTGCGGCTGAGCTGAGCGCCCGTCCCACCCCTGCCTGGGGGTCGCGGCAGGTGAGGCCAGGGAAGGGGGTCTCGGCCGGCGGGAGAGGTGTCTGCCTGGGTCCGCCCTCCATGTCGGGATTGGCGGGCGAGGGGCGTGGCCTGCCTGGGCTGCCTGTCCCTGGGTCTTAATTCAGCCTGATGGGGCACCTGCTGTGGTCCCCCTCATGCCCCCCAAAATGAGGTGGGGGAGGGGAAGCGGGGAGGAGCAGGGGGAGGGGAGCGGGCGGCGGGCTCGGGAGCATGGGCGTCTGGCACAACCCCGCAGGTGCAGCGCCATGGCTACAGCGGGACCCGGCTGGACGTGGGTGCTCAGCGCGGCCCTGATCCTGGGGCTCACAGGTAACCCGACGCTGTCGGCAGAGCGCTGCTGGCCTGTCCCGGGATCTGCGCGACACCGCCACGGCGTGTGCGTGTGTGTGTGTGTGTGTGTGTGCGCACGCGCGCACGCTGTCTTCTGCCCCGGCAGTGACTGTGGGTGGCAGGTGCAGTGACCCCGAGGCCGTCGGCGTTCTGTGTGACCGGGTGTGTGTGGGGAAAGCAGTGGGGCTCTAACCACGCGGTGGCTGTGGCTCTGTGAACGCTGTGTCTGAGTGGCCTGGTGGCTACGCGGCGGGTGTGACTGCAGGTCTCTGGCGCGCTTGTCCCGTGCCATGGGTGCCTGCAGCAGAAGTGGCGGCGCGCCGAGGACGTGACTGCTCTGGGGTCGCCGTTTGTGGCTGAGCATGACGGGCGGGAGAGTCTGGCTGCTCGAGGCTCCGGGTGCCGACTGCACGTGCCTGCGGGTCACTGTGTGTCTGCGGTTCTCAGCCGCCGCACTGACTGCCGCCCCGCGGTGGCCGTGTAAAGTGGGGCGAGGTGACTTACTTGCACGGTGCCCTGCGAGTGTCTGCCAAGCGTCATCTGGTCACCACTCAGCACGCCTGTGTGCAGCCATGTGCGGAAGAGGCGCCAACAAGATCTTCCAGCTGCAGCCCAGCGGCAGTCGGCTGGAAGGACAGGCACACGTGCACTAGCATTCTCAGGGAGGCCCTGGGACGAGAACCCAGGACCTCTCCCATATGGCTCCAGCAACATTGCCGCCATGCCACCTGGCAACATCTGTGCGTGTCACCGTGACACGGTGTGTGTGAGGGCCTGAAGGCTGTTCCAGACTGTTTGACCGAGGGGGGTGTGTGCCTGGGGTGTGTGCCTGCGGGGGGTGTGCCTGGGGGGGGGGGGGGCATGTGGATCTAAGTAGTGTGTGTACCTGGGGGTCAATGTGCCTGGGGGGATGTGTACCTGGGCTGCATGTACCTGGGCTGTGTGTGTACCTGAGCTGTGTGTACCTGGGCTGTGTGTGTACCTGGGCTACGTGTAACTAGGCTGTATGTGTACCTGGGCTGCGTGTACCTAGGCTGTGTGTACCTGGGCTGTGTGTGTACCTGGGCTATGTGTACCTGGGCTGTAGGTGTACCTGGGCTGCGTGTACCTAGGCTGTGTGTGTACCTGGGCTGCGTGTACCTGGGCTGTGTGTGTACCTGGGCTGCGTGTACCTGGTGTGTGTACCTGGGCTGCGTGTACCTGGGCTGCGTGTACCTGGGCTGTGTGTACCTGGTATGTGTGTACCTGGTGTGTGTGCCTGGTGTGTGTGTACCTGGGCTGTGTGTACCTGGTATGTGTGTACCTGGTGTGTGTGTACCTGGGCTGCGTGTACCTGGTATGTGTGCCTGGTGTGTGTGTACCTGGGCTGTGTGTACCTGGTGTGTGTGTACCTGGTGTGTGTGCCTGGGCTGCGTGTACCTGGGCTGTGTGTACCTGGTATGTGTATACCTGGTGTGTGTGCCTGGTGTGTGTGTACCTGGGCTGTGTGTACCTGGTATGTGTGTACCTGGTGTGTGTGTACCTGGGCTGCGTGTACCTGGCAGGGCTGGACCTCGGCCACGTTTGTCTCTGCAGATCCGTCTGTGCTCGGCCATGACAGGTCATGCCTGTGCTCTCAGAGTGTGTCGGTGAATGAGGGTGACACCAGGCCTCTTCTCTGGTCAGCAGGAGTGTGAACAGTGAATGGGCCGGGATGGCGGAGCGGGGTGTCTGCAGAGCTGCGTGGGAGGAGGGGGATGGGAGGACTCAGGACGCACATTTGTTCGAGCCCAGAAAGTCAGTCCTGCCCTTCTAAGGGGCCCCCAAAGCCAGTCTTTCCTGGTCCTGGTTCTATTCCCCCAACCCTGTCTCTGCCCAGGGGCTCTGACCTCGCCCTCTGTCTCAACTGCACCCCTAGGCCAGACTGTCTGGCCAGCCCGACCCCCTCTTTGGCCCACCCCTGCCTGGCTCCGCTTCCTGTGAGGGGCCCTCTGAGAGCCCAGCTCCATCTCCTCATCCAAAGTCACAATTATTTGTTTTGTTTTATTTTATTTACTATTGTAAGTATTTTTAATTTGCTACGAAGCACACACGCTCACCAGAGAGAGAAAGCGAGAAAGCAAGCTGCTGCCAGGTCGGGGTTCAAACCGCGGCCGCCATGTGGGAGTCCAGCGCCTCAGTCGCCAGCCACCTGCTGGCCCCAGTCAGCGCTCTTGCTATAGTGACGCCCCTCGGCAGAGCCCAGTCCTTTGGAAGCCCCTCCCGCCTCTCGGAATCTGCGGCCTCCAGTCCTGAGCCCATTGGTTAAGGTCGCGGCCGAGGCCTCCGACCTGGCCTCGACCCCGCGCAGCGCCACTGCTGAGCCCCTGAGGTCGTACAGGGCCCCCGACCAACCTTCCCTCCCTTGGTCCAACCCATCCAGCTCTAGCCATCCGGGAATCTCAGGGGTCCAGTCCGAGCCTCGTCTCCCCACCCGAACCCGGGCCCTGTGCTCCCGACCTCCTCCCTGGCCTCCGGGATCTGCCCCCCAGCCCTGACCCCGCCCCCACAGTGCTGGCCCCGCCTCTCTGGTCCAAGCTCCACCCCCTGAGCCCATGCCCCGCCCGCTTCTGCTCCCCAGAGCCTGTTCCAAATGTTTCCGGTGACAACCCCTGTGCCCCCGGGTCCTCTGGGAGCACCCGGGACTTTGGAGCTGGAACCAGGGAGAACACCCAGGCGGACGACGGCGGCAGCAGCAACCGCATAGTGAACGGGTCCGACTGCGAGCTGCACGCCCAGCCGTGGCAGGGGGCGCTGCTGCTGGCGCCCAACCAGCTCTACTGCGGGGCCGTGCTGGTGGCGCCGCAGTGGCTGCTCACGGCCGCCCACTGCAGGAAGCGGTGAGTGGGGCTCCAGGATGAGGGCCGGGCAGGGCCGGGAGAAGGCTAGGACGCGGAGCATGGTGGGGACAGGTTGGGGGGGGCAGGAGGAGGTAGTGTTGGGGGTGGGATTAAGGACGGAGTTGGTCAGGTTTGGGCTGGAGATGAGGTTAGCTTTAGGGGAGAGTTATAGTAGGGAATGGACGTGAGGGAGGTGGATGTGGGTATACACACACACACACACACACACACACACATACACACACACATACACATACACACATGCATATACACAAACACATATACATATATATACACATACACATATACACACATATGCAAACACATACATATATACACAGACACACACAGACACATACACAAACACATATACATATATATACACATACACATAAACACACACATATACGCAAACACATACATATATACAGACACACACAGAGACACATATACACATACATATACACAAACACATATACATATATATACACACATACACATATACACACATATACACAAACACATACCTATATACACAGACATACACACAGACACATATACACAAACACATATACATATATATACACGCATACACATAAACACACACATATACGCAAACACATACATATATACACAGACACACGCAGAGACACATATACACATACATATACACAAACACATATACATATATATACAGACATACACATATACACACATATTCACAAACACATACATGTATACACGGACACACACATACACATATACACATACATATACACAAACACATGTACATATATATACACATACACATATGCACACACACACAAAGCACATATATACACAGACACACACATATGTGTACACACACACATCTATTTCTAGTCCCCACCACAGTATATGTGACCGTATTGGGATACATCAGATTAAATAAAATGTTATCAAAGCTGATTTCACCTGTGCTTTTGTTAGTGTACACACACACGTATCGCACACACATATATGCACATATGTGTATGTGTGTGCGATACGTGTGTGTGTATCTGGTCGGGACTGGAAATCGGTGTGGGACTGAAGGTGGGCGTGGCTTGGAGTAGGACTGGAACTGGAGGTGGCCGAGTCTGGACCTGCAGTGGGGTGCACTGGGTTTGGGGTGCAGACATCGAGGATCTGGGAGTGGGCGAAGAGCAGGGCTGGAGCTGGAGCTGCCTTGGGGTTGGCCACACAGATGCTGAGGCCTGGGAAGGAGTGGGGACTGGGCTGGCCCTAGGGTGGCCAGGGCGGGGAGCCCTCCGTGTGCGTGAAGACAGGTGGGTAGGGCTGGGGTCAGGGCCTGGGTCTGGATTTGGGGTCAGGAGTGCGTGGCTGATGGTTTCTGGGTAGGGAAGGGGTTACTGTTGGGGTGAAGGTTGGGGTGGGATGGGAATAGGTTTGGACTTGCGGTTGGGGCAGCGACAGTCCACACTCGTGAGGCGGGGGAGCAGGATGGAGCAGAGGGTGGTCTGGGGCTGGGAGGAGGATGGAGTGGGTGGGGTGTGGGCCAGATACCGGATTAGGGACCAGGACTGGCGTGACCGGCATCATCTTTCTCAGGGTTTTCAAAGTCCGCCTGGGCCATCGATCCCTGTCACCCGTATATGAATCCGGACAGCAAGTACTCCGAGGGGTCAAATCCATCCCGCACCCTGGCTACTCCCATCCCGGCCACTCCAACGACCTCATGCTCATCAAACTGAACAAAAAAGTCCGCATGACTCAGGACGTCAGGCCGGCCAACCTCTCTTCCTGTTGCCCGCCCGCCGGGACCACGTGCATGGTATCTGGCTGGGGAACCACCACCAGCCCCCAAAGTGAGTGTCCGGCTCCTCTCTCAGGCGGCCCCTGGCCCTCTCTGTCTTTCCCCGCCTCTCACTGTGTCACTCTTTGCCAGATAACTTCCCCAAGGTTCTCCAGTGCTTGAATGTCACCGTGCTGAGTGAGGAGCGGTGCAGGAAAGCCTACCCGGGCCAGATCGACAACTCCATGTTCTGCGCCGGGGACGAGGCCGGCCGAGACTCCTGCCAGGTGAGGATCAGACTTCGCCATTCCTTCAGCAGACGCAGAGTGGCCGCTCCGGAACCCGGGCCTTGCTCAGGGCTGGACTTCAGCAGCCCCAGGACGGTGCTCCGGAGTGGAACCGCCCGCTACCCGCTGTCCGTTCTATTAGCTGTCTAATAGAAGTGCGGTGTGAGCCGCCGGGCGCGTGTGCATGCGTGCGGGGACTCCCTAGAGGAGAGTGGAGGGGACCGGATGGCGGCGTGACCATTCCCCCTGAGGAGTGACTTCTCTCTCTCTGTCTCTCTTCTGAGCACACGTGCCCTATAGCAAAAGTCTCTCAAAAAAGGAAGGAAAAAAAAAAAAAACCAACACTGTGAGCTGCAGATCCACGTAACGTTTTCTAGTAGCCACATTAAAAAGTAACAGAGACACAGGTGAAATGAACTTTAAGAACATATTTCATTTAACCCAGTGTATTCCAATCCAGTCATTTCAATATGTAACACTGGGTCGCTGGAAAAGACAAGATGTGCTTTTCTATGCAAAAATGCATCATGTCTTTTCCAATGACCCAATAGTATAAAACAATGAGGTATTTTACTTTTTTTAAGAGAGACTTTTGCTATAGTGTGTGTGCGCTCACCAGAGAGACAGAGAGACAGAAAGCGAGAAATCATCCCCCAGAGGACATAGCCACGCTGCAATCCCTTCTCCTCCTGTCACCTCTCAGGACTTTGGGCACGCACGCACACACTCCCAGTGTGAGTTTTAAGCCACCAGATCCAGGACTCGAACTGTGGTCGACTATGCGGGAGTCCAGCAATGTAACCATGACGTCATCTGCTGGTCCCCATATTCTTTTTCTTTTTCTTTTCCTTTTTTTTTTTTTTTTTTTTTTAATGTGTCTTTAAAAGTAAGTATGTATTTCGGGACCAGCCGGTGGCATAATGGTTAAGGTGTTGGACTTCCACATGGCTGACTGTGGTTCAAGTGCCGGACCCGGAAGCGTGTAATTCATGCCCAATGCATGTACATGCTGTGCCCAAAATGTCAGGGGGAGAGTGGAGGAGAAAGGATTGCAGCACTGCCATCCCTCCGGGGTGGGGATGATCTCTCGCTTTCTGTCTCTCTGTCTCTTAGTCTCTCTCTGGCAAGCATATGCACCCTATGGCAAAAATCTCTCTCAAAACAAACAGAAAAACCCATTCTGTAAGGAACAGCTGCCCACAACAAAGAATGACCAGCCTCCAAAGCCAGCAGGACCAGGTGGAAAAGCGTGCACTCAGGGGCCAGTAACTGTGTTCCTGCAGAGGTGGGGAGTCAGGACGGGGCGCATTGGGATGGGTGATGAGGGGGAAGCAGAGGGACCCGTGTCCTGTAGGAGCAGCAGGCATGCAAGGCAGGGGGAGAAAGCGAGAGAGACAGAGAGAGATGCAACGAGGAGACAGAGCAGAACAGAGAGTAGAGACAGAGACCGAGATCGAGACACTGAGAGGAAGGACCTTAGTCCCCAGGAAATGATGTTTGCATGATGGGGGAGCTGGCAGAGGAAGCTGGGGGTACAATGGGATTTCCAAAGAGTGGCCATGGGCCGAGGCACTAGTCACCCTCCTCCTCTCATCTCTACTTCTGTGTCTCCTTCTCTCCAAACCTTCCACCTGTGTGTCTCTCTGCCTGGTCCTTCTCCATCTGCCAGTGTCTCTGGGTCTCTTGTCTCTCCTTCTCTCCACCTCACCGCATCCCTGCCTCTCTGCATGCCTCCATTTCTCCCCCGCAGGGTGATTCCGGGGGGCCCGTGGTCTGCAATGGCTACTTGCAGGGCCTCGTGTCCTGGGGAGACTACCCCTGCGCCCAGCCTGGCAGGCCCGGAGTCTACACCAAGCTCTGCGGTTTCACCACTTGGATCCACAAAACCATCCAGTCCAACTGATGAGCCATACTGGGACTCCGCGCGCTGTGCTCCACCCCTGCGGGGCCCCGGCGCTCCTAGGAGCCCTCCCAAGGGTGCCGAAGCACGCACCTCTCCTGCCCCACCCTGGAACCCGGGGACGGACCCTGGGGACGCATCGCAGGACGACTGGGGCGAGGACGGCACCTCAGTCAGCCCCGTGCTCTGTCCTCGGCCTTTCTCTGCAGCTGTGACCCAATGTAGCCACAGAAATAAAGCATCTCAGGAGAAGCAGACTGTGTCCCGACCTCTCCCTGCACCCCGAGGCCCACTGCTCCTCCTCCCGGCCACTGTGCCTGCCCCGTGAGAGACCCACACACCCTGCCTTCCGTTTTCTTCTCAGACTTCGATTTAGTGGGTAAGAGCGGTAATTCCAGGTGACAGAGGTCATTTAAATTTGGAATAGGAAAAAAAAGGCATGTCTTCCAAAAATGATGCTCCTTTTGGCAACAAATAAGGGACGATTCGTGATGTCTTAAATGGTAAAGTTTTTTGGGTTTTTTTTTTTTGAAAGGTTTTGGCTATAGGGCGCGTGCGATTGCCAGACAGAGACAGAGAGACAGAAAGCGAGGAATCACCCCCCAGGGGGGATGGCCACGCCACAATCCCTTCTCCTCCATTCTCCTCTCGGGATCTTGGGCACGCACGCACACGCACCCGGCATGAGTTTAAGCCACCAGGTCCGGGACACGAACCGCGATCGACTACGTGGGAGTCCAGCGACATAGCCATTACGCTAACTGCTGGTCTCTCTCTCTCTTTTTTTTTTTTTTTTTTGAGAGTTTTTTACTATAGGGCGTGTGCACTCACCAGAAAGACAGAGACAGAGATAGAAAGCGAGAAATCACCCCCCAGGGGGGATGGCCACGCTGCAATCCCTTCTCTCCATTCTCTTCTTGGGATCTTGGGCACGCACGCACACACACCCAGAGTGAGTTTAAGCCACCGGGTCCAGGACTAGAACCACTGTCGACTACATGGGAGTCCAGCAACATAGCCATAGCCATTACGCTAACTGCTGGTCCCTTAGTAGTTTTTTTTTTTTCTTTTATTGTTGTTGTTTTGTTGTTTTTTTTAAGAACTATTTATTTGGGGACAGCAGGTGGTGAGGTGTTTGTGGCACTGGACTCCCACCTGGCCGACCACTGTTTGAGAGCTGGACCTGGCAGCTTGAAACTTATGTGGGCACATGTGTGTGCATGCCCCAAATCCTGATAGGATGGAGGAGAAGGATTGCAGTGTGGCCATCCCCCTGGGGGGTGATTTGTCACATTCTCTATGTCTCTGGCTAATGCACACAACTTATAACAAAAATCTCTTTTAAGAAGGAAATAATTACTTATTAAATTTTATTTATTATCGTTAATTTTTAATTTGACCAGAGAGAGAGTGGGAAAGTGAGAAACCCAGCTGTTGAGTCTGGGACTGGAACTACAGTTGGCCATGCAGGAGTCCAGCACCCTAACCACCACACAACCTGCTGGCCCCAATAGTGACATTTAAACCTCACATACAAAGAAATTGGGGCAGGGCAGCCCAGGCCTGGCACCTCAGGGCTCTGGTTCCGTTTCTCTCCGGTTCTCCCCGTCTCCTGGGCGTCATCCTCCTGGAGACCCGCCGTGTGGTTGGTCTGTCTCCTAGAAAGATGTCCCCAGTGGAGTTTCCTCTGTTCTTATTGGCCGGAATTGGGTCACACGTCCTTTCCTAAACCAATCACAGGCTAGGGGAGTGGAATGAACGTGGTTGATTTGGGCCAATCAGGGTTTTTCTTCCTGATTTGAAACTAGAACCTCCCCTAAAACATGTAGGGCTGTTCCTTTGAATAAAATCAGAATTCTCTTCTCAAAGAAGGAAGGACTTTGGGTAAACAATGAGTGGATTCTTTTGTAGATGCCATTCCAACCATATTTTTTAAAGGAATTATTTATTTAATTTTATTTATGATCATTATTTTTACAGGGCACACATGTTCCCCAGACAGAGAGAGAGAGAGAGAAAAAGCAAGCCACCAGGTCCAAAACTCGAGCCATGGTCTGTCACGTGGGAGTCCACTGTCTCAACCATCACGGCACCTGCTGGCCCCTCCAGCCGTATTTTAGATTAACTTTTTGTTGAAGGGTACAGAAATGTGCACACGTCGTGAGTCTCGCAAATTCCTATGAGTTTTCACAAAACTGAACACATTCTCGCAACCAGCACCTAGAAGGAGCCTCAGTACGTGAGCCGCTTCCCAGAAGCCCTCACAGGGCCCCCTGCAGTCACCTGCCCTCCCCAAGGGTGGGCACCTTTGTGATTTTTATCTATAAATTAGTTTTTGCCCTTTTATCAATGGTATATAAATAAATATCATTTAATTTTACATAGATTTGTAAAAATATAGAAAGTTTATGTAAATAAAATAGCTGTACTTTTTGCATCTGGCCACATTAGCTTGGCGTTCTATCGGAGTGGCTTGTCCAGGCTGCGGTTCGTGGCTGTGCCCACTTCACGCTCATGTGCACAGTGGGCACGTCCTCCCATGTGTTGTCTGTATTTTAAAGAGAGTTTTGCTATAGGGTGTGGGTGCTCACCAGAGAGACAGAGAGACAGAAAGCAAGAAATCACCCCCCAGCGGGGGATAGCCACACTGCAATCCCTTCTCCATTCTCCTCTCGGGATCTCGGGCATGCACACACATGCACCGGGCATGAGTTTCCAACTGCCAGGTCCAGGACTCGAACCACAGTCAACCACGTGGGAGACTGGCGCCTTAGTCACTACGCCATCTGCTGGCCCCGATAGTCTATTATGTTCCTACAAATGGGCCTTTGGGCAGTTCCTAGTTCTACAGTTGTAACCATAATGTGCTGATGCAACCATGCTCAAGCTGCAGTCCACGGGCTTTCGGGAAGCCGTGTGCTTCATTCTCTGCCTTCAAAGGGGCGGACGCCGTCCTGCTGCTGCTCCTGGGTTGTGGCACCTGGGCGCATTCCCGCTCAGGCGCAGGCGCAGGGTGAGGGGGAGACCCGCAGAGACGCGCGTGGACCAAGAGGCAGAGGCTGTGTTTTGTGCACGTGTCTGACTCAGCGTAGGGCCGGCTGGGTGCAGCTGAGGCTGCTCACCGAGCTCCCCTGCATTCCCAGCTGAGCGACTAGTGCTCAGCCCAGCATGTGACCTGGACCCACCTGTGGGGCCACGTGACTCAGCTGCAAGCTACGAGATGTGAGCCAAGGCCTATGGCCTGGATTTCCTGGGACGTTGTGCTGCTGATGCGAAGGGACCATCTCTCTCCTCACTGACAATGTGGGTGCCAGAGTGGGCCGGCTCTGCACCAGGGGAAGGGAGCCACACCATTTTTTTTTTTTTAAAGAAGGAAGGAACGGGGCTGGAAAGTGGCATAGTGGGCAAAGGCACTGGCCTCCTGCATGGTTGACTGTGGTTCAAGTCCCAGACCTGGTGGCTTTGCTCTCTCACTTTCCCTCTCTCTCTTTCTCTGTCTCTCTCTGATCAAACTGGAAAATAGTAATAAATAAAGTTAAATAAAATAATTCTTTAAAAAGGCAAAGAAGGAAGGAAAGAGAGAGGGGAGAAAGAAAGAAAAAAAAAGAAAGGAGAAAACAGCCAAAGGTGAAGGTGCACATCACAACGTGGTGGTCTTTGTTGCAATTGTAGAGCGCCGCCGAGTGAACGGCCACCGAGTGAACGGCCACCGAGCCAGACTAAGGTTAAGGGGAGTCTTTATGAGCTGGCCAGCGACTACAGCCTGAGGCTCCGGGCTGAGAGTCGGAGCTGCAGGGCCAGCCAAAGTTTGGGGTAGCCTCTTATAGGGGCCGGTTGCCAGGTGTGCAGGGTCCCCATGTGACAGCGGTTACAGAAGCTCAATCAAGCAGGTTAACTATTTCTGAGGGGAGTGGGGTTTCCATGCAAGCAGTTACGGAGCTAAACCAAAGGGTTTGGGGCTAGTTAGCAAAGACAGCAGCAGGTCCAGGATGGCGTCCCGGGTACGGTTTCCTGTATGGCTAGCACGAGCTGTTTCCTCATGGGAAGAGCAAGCAGGGTTACAGAAGCAGCCAGCCATGTGAGGGTAAGGGAACAAAATGGGCGGACAGTTGCTCATGAGCAAGATCTAACCTTTGGCCTTCCTCACAATGATGAACGGGGTAGTACCTCGATTTGCTTACTGCACTTTGCTTCTATGCTTTGGAAATCCATACTGTACCCTATAAAGATATGCCACAGTTGGGACCAGCAGATGGTGGAATGGTAACATCGCTGGACTCCCACGTAGTCAACTGCTGTTCAAATCCTGGACCCGGCAACTTAAAACACACACTGGGCACATGTGCGTGCGTGTCCAAGATCCCAAGAGGAGAATGGAGGAGGAGTGATTGTGGCGTGGCCATCCCCCTGGGGGGGGGGATTTCTCACTATCTCTCTTTCTCTGTCTCTCTGGCAAGTACACACACCCTATAGCAAAAATTTCTATAAATAAAAAAATTTTTAGGGACCAGCAGGTGGCATGTTGGTTAAAGTGCTGGGCATTCCACCTGGCTGACCATGGTTCGAGTCCCTGGACCTGGCAACTTGCTTTCTCACTTTCTCTCTCTCTCTCTCTCTCAGTGTCTCTCTCTGGTCAAATTAAAAATAAAATGAATGGGGACTAGCAGGTGGTATGGTGGTTAAGTGCTGGGCACTCCCACATGGCCGACCGTGGTTCAAGTCCTGGGCCTGGTAGCTTGCCTTTTCACTTTCCAGAGAGAGAACTCTGTCTGTTTCTATCTCTTTCCCTGGTCAAATTAAAATAATTATTAATTAATAATTCTTATAAAAATACAAAATAAAACAAATGAATAAATGCAATTAATAATTTTTTTTAATTTTAAAACATATGCAACAATTAAATTAAATGTAAATAAATTATTTTTAAAAATAAATTTTTTAAATTTTATTTATTCATTTACTTATTTTATTTTAACCAGAGAGAGACACAGAGAAAGAGAGAAAGTGAGAAAGCAAGCCACCAGATCCAGGACTTGAACCATGGTCGGCCATGTGGGAATGTCCAGCGCCTTAACCACCACGCCACCTGCTGGTTCCTAAAAAATAATTTTAAAGCTAGCCACAGAGTCACTGTTGATGACTCCCTTTAGTGCTGCAGGCACGGACTTCCGACATCTGGACTTGAAACAGGGAGAACCCAATCTTGGTGTCCGGGTTACTGTGGCTAGTTTTCTAGAAGGGAATACAGAGAGGATGGTGCAGGAAATGAAGTTTCTAGAAACTGAAAGCTGAGCCAAAACATCATGCAGATTTGCCTGGGCGGCCCTGACTTAACCTGAATGCGGACGTGTCTTTCCAACATGGAAACCGGCCCCAGCCCCAGTCCCGGCACCAGGAGGGGCAAAGGCCTGTAATAGTTCCTGTTAAGGGTGGAGAGTTCCGCATGTTTCCTGCACGGTGATGCAAGCGGGGAGAATAAGGATGCAGTGGTGCAAGAAATAAGCCTCTTGCCCTACTAGATCTTAAGACACTGCAAAGCAGAACTGGCGTTGAGAAGAGTGGGGTTTGTGTAAGAACAGACGAGTGGGCTGGTGCGGCAGAGCAGACCTCGGCCAGACCATGGACGGCAGTGGGAGAAGCTGGAACTAACGTGTCTAGAACAGCCACCCCAGTGACATGGTTTCTGAGCAAGCGGGGCTCGGGAAACTGGTTCACGGTGCAGAGAAAAGCAAACTTGGGTTTCTAAGGCCAAACGAAGGTTGACTTCAGATACATAGACCGGAAAACCCTTAGGAAGCAGCGAGGTGAAGACCACGGAGACTGTCTCTGAGTCTCTGTGATGGGCTCAGCCTCCTGAGATTTGAAAAAGCAGAGGTCGTCAGTCAAAACTTGGAATCGTTTGATTCCATCAGCGTCAAGGCTTCTGATTTAAAGGAAGGTAAACCGGAGCATTTGCAGGCATTTGTCAGACTAGAAGTTATTTGTAACACCCAAAATGGACAAAGGACTGATTCCTATGCTACCCAAGGAGCACCCGTGTGTTAATAAGTAAAAGGGTAAATATCCTCATGGGAAAGCGGATAAGGGATATAAACAAGCAATTTCCAAATGCGGAACTTGCAAACCTAACCTGCACGTGAGGAGATATTTAAGCCCATTAGTTAGCCCCGAACACTCCTTACAAGGACCGGAGCGCTGCATGGTGTACCCGGTAAGGTGTACAGCGATGGAATGCAGACACGAAGCTATTTGCATTCAGTCATTCACACGCATTAGGCTGGGAAATGAGAAGGATGGGGAATGTCAGGTGTCGCCAGGACGCACGGACACTAGAATGCTTGTGTGAGACGGGCCAGTAGGGAGCCTCCTGCTCTGAAGAAGGTCTGGCACTAGCTCGTCAAACGAAGTTGACACGCACCCTGTGAGTCAGCAATCTCTCTCCTGGCTATATATCCCAAAGAAATTGTCACACGCCCACAAGGGACCATGTGCGATCCTGCGCCCTGCCGTGTTCTATGAGGTGGACTGTGCGTGTCCATTGTGTGTCCATCTGTGGGGACTTGTGTGACTGGGGGGTACGCTCGCCTTGGAGTTCCTACGCTCCAGCTAGCTTCAGCGGACACATGTAGGAACACGCAGCAGCATGGGGGTCTTAAAAATACAGCCCGAGGAGAGCTGGAAAGCGGTATGGTGGTTGAGATGCTGGACTCCCACCTGGCTGACCACGGTTCAAGTCCCCGACCTGGTGGCTTGCTTTCTCACTCTCCCTCTCTCTCTCTCTCTTTGTCTCTCTCTGGTCAAATTGAATGATAATAATAATTTTTTAAAAATTTTAAATACAGGACTGGAGACCAGCAGATGGCATAATGGTTACATCACTGGACTCCCACATGGCCAACCATGGTTCAAGTCCTGGACCTAGTGGGTTGAAACTCACTCCGGGCATGTGCGTGTGCGTGCCCAAGAGCCCGAGAAGAGAATGGAGGAGAAGGGATTGCAGCATGGCCATTTCCCCTGTGGGGTGATTTCTTGCTCTCTGTCTGTCTGTCTCTCCAGCAAATGCACATGTCCCATAGCAAAAACTCTAAAAAAATAATAAATAAATAAATAAATAAAAGCCACGGCCCGTTTGAAGGTTCAGCGGCCATGGTGCTTGGTGCTAAGACCATGTGCTCTGGAACCCCAGGGAGGCCTTGGTGCAGTTCCCAGTCCAGGCTGAAGGCCGGTGCAGTGGCATGTCTGTAATCCCACTGACCTGGGAAACTGAGGCACAGGGTTAGGAGTTTGAGGCTGGCCTGGGCAAAAAAGCAAGACTGTCTAAACAAACAAACAAAAAGCCAGCATGGTGGAGCGTGCCTGTCCTCCCAGCTGGGAGGCTGAGGCAGGAGGATCGTGGCACTGAGACCCCGACTGCAAAACAAATGGGACCAGAAGGTGGCACAGCAGCCTGTGAGCCCTGAAAGAAAATCCCACATGGGAAGGTTCCTGGTTCAAATCAGCAGAGCTTCTCGAGTACGCTGGGCGTGTGTGTGCCCGTGAGCTGGGACCAGCTGGAGGCTAGGAAGGACTCACTCCTCTCACGCTCGTTTGTGGAAAAAAATAAATTTACGGAATGAACCAGAAAATCCCAAAACACCAAAAAGTATGCTATTTTTTGTGTGTGTGGTTTTTTTTTAATTATTTTATTTAGCTTTATGTACTTATTTATTTATTTAATTTAACCAGAGAGGGACGGAGTAAGAGAGAGAAGGAAAGTGAGAAAAAAAGCCTCCAGGTCCAGGACTCGAACCACAGTTGACCACATGGGATTCCAGCACTGTTAACCACCACGCCACCTGCTGACCCCCTCCCTTTTTTTTTTTTTTAAATATGCTATTTGAAAAGTGACAGAATAGACTGATATTTACACCTGGACCCATTATATAAATAAAAATGGTGGGGGGAGGGGACCAGAAGTTGGCATAATGGCTATGTTGCTGAACTCCCATGTAGTTGACCGCAGTTCAAGACCTGGACCCAGTGGCTTAAACTCACGCCAGGTGTGTGTGCGTGCGTGCCCAAGATTCCCGAGAGGAGAATGGAGGAGAAGGGATTACGGCATGTCCATCTCCTCTGGGGGGTGATTTCTCACTTTCCGTCTGTCTTTCTGGCAAGTGCACATGCCCTATAGCAAAAACCTCTTCAAAAATAAAAAAATTTTAAAATGGCAGGGACCAGCAGTTAGCGTAATGGCTATGTCGCTGGACTCCCATGTAGTCATCCACAGTTCGAGTCCCAGACCCGGTGGCTTAAACTCACGCCGGGCGCATGTGCGTGCGTGCCCAAGATCCCGAGAGGAGATAGGGAGGGATTGTGGATGGCCCCCCCCTGGGGGGTGATTTCTCACTTTCTGTCTCTCTGTCTGTCTCTGTCTTTCTGGCGAGCGCATGTGCCCTAAAGCAAAAACCTCTCAAAAAAAAAAAAAAAAAAAAGTGGCGTGTGCAGAAGTGCCTCCATGTTCTGTAAGGCTGGGGGGGGGGGGGGAGGAAGCTGAGGGCGGGAAGCAGAGTGAGGAGGGCGCACTCCATCGCTCCACCTGAGTTCTTTTCTGGGGGAAGGTTTGCGTCAGGCACATGTGCTTGCCGGAGAGAGACAGAGAGCCACAGTGAGAGCGGACGTGAGAGATCACCCCTCAGGAGGATGGCGCCAGCACGATCCCTTGTCCCCCATTCTCCGCTCAGGACCCTGGGCACGCATGGTTTCCAAGCTGCGGGATCTGGCGCTCGGAGCACACTCGGCCACGTGGGAGTCCGGCACCTCCACCACGACGCCACCCACTGGCCGCCCCTGAGTTCTGAAGGGAGTGAAGAAGCCTGTCAAACTGAGGGCTGTCCCCGCAGCCCTGTGGTACGCCCCTGAGCTGCTCAGTCACACACCCGCCTGACACCGTCTAGCCCGGCCCTAGCCCGGCCCTCTAACCCCGGCGGGCCGCAGCGCTCAGCCCCCGAGGTGCACAGGGCTGGCCCTGATCCCAGAGAGCCTCCTACAGGTCCAGGGCGGCCCGCGCGGGTGTGGGTGCGGCCCAGAGGCTGCTGCTGCTCCACCCAGTGCCCTGGCTCCCGGGCGGCGAGATCAAGGAGTGGCCCCGCGCTGGTGGGAGGCCCTCCCTGCGCCCCACGCGTTCCCACAGCAGATAAGCATCTCATTGTCAGCCGGGAGGCGCAGGCGGGGCGGCCGCTGCCTTTCCTTAGTAACAGCGCCGACGGTGACAGCTGCTGGAGTGAGTGCCCGCACCTCCCTGCACCGGCACAGGGCCCCTGCCCCAGTCCCCACAGCATGGTCAGGAGGGAGGCCAGGTGATGGGTGGGGAGGGAGAGAGACCCCGAGGACTTTAAAGAAAAGGGACTGCAGATTAAGGATGGACTCGGAAAGACCGAAAGGAATTCAGAGACAGAGATGAAGAGATCTGAGAGGGAGAGAGAGAAGATTCAGGTGTAACGCGTGGGGGGGACTCGGAGGAAGAGCTGCCGAGAATGGACCGAGCCAGAGAGGGAGGACCAGGGAGGTGAGGAGGGGGAGAGAAGGCAAAGGAGGAGGACGGAGAAAGGGAGGAAGAGGGGAGAGAGGAGAGGGCAGAGAGAATCCTGGCAAGGGAGATGGAGAGGGAGAGACAGAGATACGGAGGCAGAGCAAGGACGGGAGGACGGCAAGAAGGAAGGGGGGAAAGGAAGAGGGCGAGGGAGGGAGGTCCCGCCATGAGCCTTCACGAGACCCCGGGCTTCCCAGCAGACGTCCGGTTGCCTCCGCTTCCAGATGCCCAAGTGCCCCGGCCCTCACCCCGAGCCTCTCCTCCCGGCGCTGGCGCCGGGGCTGGTCCGCTCTGGACAGCGTCTGCTGCAGTGAAAAGCAGGCAGGCCCAATAGACAGGTTCGGCTGTGCAATGGGACGGGCCGCCTCGCAGGCCGCCTGAGCATTAAAGGAGGGGCTGCCAGGACCAGCAGGCGGCGTAGCTGCTAAAGGGCTGGGCTCCCACCTGGCCCACGGCAGTTCGAGTCCTGGACCTACCAGCTTGAATATCATGCCTGCATGTGTGCGTGCCCAAAATTCTGAGAGGAGCGTGGGAGAGAAGGGACTGCAGTGTGGCCACCCCCGGAGAGCAATTTCTCACTTCCCTCTCACTGTCTCTCTCTCTCTCTCTCTCTCTCTCTCTCTCTCTCCCTGGTGAGCGTATAGCCCTATGGCAAAAACCTAAAAGAGAGAGAGAGACAGAGACCGCCCACAGGGCACAGGCGAGCGCCCCAGCTGTGGCAATGGGGGCTTCTGCAGTTGGGGTTCTGGGGGAGAGGAGTGTTTGCTTGTTTTTTTTCCCTTTATTATTATTATTAATATATTCAACCGCTATACAGCCTTTAGATTTTAGACTTTACCCAGCATGATAAACACCTCGGCCCAGCCCAGCTGAGGCTTGTTTGTTTTTTTGAGAGATTTTTTTGCTATAGGGAGCTCACGCTCACCAGAGACACAGAGACAGGAAGTGAGAAATCACCCAGGGGAGATGGCCACGCCGCAATCCCTTTCCCTCCATTCTCTTCCTGGGATTTTGGACACACATGCACACGTGCCCAGTGTGAGTTTCAAGTCACCGGGTCCGGGACTCAAACCGCCGTCGAGCATGTGGGAGTCCAGTGACATAGCCACTCCGCCTGTGACGATGATGAACTCCGCGTCACCGCCCTGGAGTTCCCGGAGCTGCGGCGCAGGGCGGAGAGGCCTGCGGGTGCTGCTCAAGTCCGTGCTGCACCGAGCTGAATCAGCACGCCCTGGGGGTGCTCCACGTGCGAATTCTGAACCCCATTCCAGGCCAGCCGCACCAGAAGCTGCGTTTTCACAGATCCCTTGGTGACTGGTGACGGGCGTGCACGTTCTAGTTCGAGAGGCGCCGCTGCACCCCAGGGAGAAGCGGTTCTAATCCGGCGTCACTGGAAGCCGGTTGCTCTAAAGCGCCACCTGGCGGCCGGCTGAAAACTGATGTGAGACCTGGGCAGGCCTGGGACGAGGCACCGAGCCTGGAATCCCAGGACCCCGGGCGTGGGCCAGCCTTGGGCAAGTGTCTAGGCCTCTCTCAGGCTGGATGGCCAGACTCCTCACGTGTGACACCCACACGACGAAGCCGCTTCGGGCACAGCGTCTGCCGCAGAGTGACGCTGCAAATGTTCTGCTTCCAGGGTGCAACCCTGCGGTGGGGGTGAACGCAGGCGGAAGGGAGTGGGAGCGCTGTGGCGTTGCTGAGCCCACACAGGAAGGTCCTGGGTTCGAGTCCGAGGTCTCCCTGTGCTCACCAGATATGCGTGTGGTGATCCTGGCCGGGGGAAGGGGGAATTCACAGTGCAGTGCGAGGACTGTGATGGGGTGCGTCTCTCTTTCTCTCCTTCTCTCTTGGAAGAGATAAGCAGATAGATTAGGAAAGGGGGGCAGGCAGGCTCCTGAACCCATAATGTCAGGTGTTGAATTGTGTTCACCCAAAAGATATGGGGGGGGGGGGTGACGGGGGTCCAGCAGCTGGAGTGGTGGTTAAAGCGCTGGACTCCCACATGGCCGACTGGGGTTCAAGTCCTGGGCTTGGCAGCTTACTTTTTCTCTTTTCCTTTCTCTATTTCTCTGTCTCTTTCTGGTCAAATTTTAAAATAATGAACAATGATAACAAATAAAATTAAGTAATTTTTTTTTTTAAAGATAGGTTGATGGGGCCGGGTGGTGGCACAGTGCTGACCCAAGGAGACCCACGCAGGCAAGGTCCTGAATTCACACTCAGGGACCTCTGAGCATGCCGGAGCCACAGGCCTGCCGTGATCGGATGATCTGGGCTGGCAGAGGCTGGGGCTGGATCAAGGCATGAAGACCCAGCTGTGAGTGCCTCTCTTCCATTTCTCTCTCTCCCTCTCTCTCTCTCTCTCTCTTCTCTCTCTCTCTCTCTCAGAAATAAACAGGCGAACTTAAAAGAATGGTGAGCTCTAACACCCCACACTTCAGATGTGATCTTACTTGGAAACTGCTGACCTTGTTAGTTAAGATGAGGTCATCCCAGAGGGGGTGGGGTTAGGGAAGGTGGTGTGAAGGTGACACAGGGAGAGGGCCACATGACCATGGAGGCAGAGATTAGAGCGGTGTGAAACAAGTCGAGAATGCCAAGGACTGGGGCCAGCAGGTGGTATGGCGGTTAAGGGGCTGGACTCCTATATGGCCAGATGTGGTTCAAGCCCCGGACCTGGCAGCACATTTTCTCACGTTCTCTCACCCTATAGCAAAGTTAATAATAATACAAAATAAAATTAAACCAAATAGGTCATTCTTTTTTTTCAGACTTTCTTATAATTTTATTTTCTCCCTTCAACCATGATAATCGGATACCCACATTTTGTCTTAGCTGGTGGGTCTGTGACCACGGGCTCATCCACCCACTGACCGGCAAGGCCACTGCTGCTTCTTGCAATGGTCCCAGTGGACCGTGGTCATCCAACCCCAGTCGCCCTCGCCTGCTTTATCCTCACTGTATTGTGTGGCCTCTTCACTGAATCTCATTCCCGACTTTAGCTTTTCCACGGCTTCCATACTTTGGCTGCGTTTTTCACACAGAATGTGCCTGACCTGTACTGCACGGCCGCCACCTCTGGGCCCTGAGCCTTCTCATCAGCTCTGTCCCTCCCAGATGCTGCTCCCCCTCCATCCCCTTTTCCAGAACCACTTTTTCCTTTGGGCGGCATCTTTAAGACTTGCCAATTAACAATCCGATCATTCATTTTTAAAAATTAGCTTAAAAAAAGGAATGCCAAGGACTGGCAGCCATCACCAGAAACTAAGAAGATTCTGCAGCAAGTCTCAGAGGGAGCAGGGCCCTGCCGACACCTTAGTTTGGACTTCTAGCCTCCAGAACTGTAAAAGAACACATTTCTGGGATCGGCAGTTGGTGTAATGGCTATGTCACCAGACTCCCATGTAGCCAACCGCGGTTCGAGTCCCAGACCCTGTGGCTTAAGCACACACAACCTACAGGAAAGAAAAAAAAAAAAAAAAAAAAATCTGATGATTTCAGCCCCCTCTTGTGGGATACTTTGTTACAACACCCCTAGGAAACTTACACACTTGGGAAGGGAAGGTCTGTCTTCTGTGTGAGTTATGTAAGCGATTGGGATATTTCAGGGCCCCTCTCATACTGGGGAAGAAATTAAACTCAAGTCTACTCTAACAGAAAACGCACAAAAGGTTGATCATGAAAAGATATTCAATTTGTTTAGTCCTGACAGAAAACACATTAAGTCCAGTAAGACACTGCTCACACCCATCAAATTGACAACATAATAATGATAATTAAATTTAAAAAAAAGAAACTGAAAATTCCAAGATGTGACCAAGTCGCGGAGCATCTAGAACACTCATGCATTGCTGATGGGGCTGTAAAGCAGTGCCACCACTTCAGGAAAAGGTCTGGCAGTCGATGGCGTTAAATGTGAGCTACTCTATGGCCCACCATCCAGTTCCTAGGCATTTCCCCGAGAAGATTTGTGCACAGATGTTCACAGCAGCTCATTCTGCAATGGCCCCAGTTTTTGTTTTTGTTTTTTAATTTTTTTCCCTTGTTTTTGAAGAGGTTTTTGCTATAGGGCGCATGCACTCGCCAGAAAGACAGACAGAGACAGAGAGATAGAAAGCGAGAAATCACTGCCCCCCCCCCCCCCAGGGGGGATGGCCACACCGCAATCCCTTCTTCTCCATTCTCCTCTCGGGAACTTGGGCACGCACGCACACGCGCCCGGCGTGAGTTTAAGCCACGGGGTCTGGGACTCGAATCGCGGTCGACAACATGGGAGTTCAACAACATAGCCATTGTACTAACTGCTGGTCCCTTGTTTTTTAATTTTTTAAAAAAGTATCGTTCACTTTATTTATTTTTTAAACATTTCTTTATTGGGGCCGGCAGATGGCATAGTGGCTAAGGCACTGGATTCCCAATGGCCCGCTGTGGTTTGAGTACTGGACCTGAAGGCTTGAAACTCACACCGGGCATATGTGCATGTGGGCCCAAAATCCCAAGAGGAGAATGCTCTTGCAGCCATTTTGGGCCAAGAAGTAACCGTAAGGATTAAAGCTCTCAAGATTTAAAAAAAAAAAAAAAAAAAGATGGAGCCAAAAGGTAGAAGCTGGAACCCCTGGACCGCCAAACTCTGAACTGTATTACATATTACATAAGGAGAAATAAACATCCTTCACACCTAAGCTATCCGCGAAAATTAAACAATTAATTGTTCATTCATTTATTAAAATAAAAAATTTAAATGTGTGGGTTCAGCAGTTGGCATAATGGTGATGTCTCTGGACTACCATGTAGTCAACCACAGCTTGAGTCCTGGACTCGGTGACTTAAACTCACTCTGGGCACATGTGTTTACATGCCTAAGATCCCAAGAGGAGAAAGGAGGAGAAGGGACTGTGGTGTGGCCATTCCTCCTGGGGGGTGATTTCTCTTTTTCTGTCTCTCTGTCTCTCTCTGTCTTTCTGGTGAGCGCATATGCCCTATAGCAAAAATTCTCCAAAAAGAAAAAATTAATGTGGTGTTAGAAATTTTTTAATTAGATTTGTGACTTGCATTATATTTCTATTAAACAGTGCTGGGTCTCTTCGTTCATTCTCCCTCCCCATTTATTCCATAAGTATTAAAAATATGATTTTTTTTTCTTTTCTTTTTTTTATTTTTTATTTTTTTGAGGGCGGCAAGTGGCATAGTGGTTATGGGCTCTGGACTCCCACATGGCTGACTGTGGTTCGAGTCATGGACCTGGCAGCTTGCTCTCTCACATTCTCTCTTTCTCCTCACACTCTCTTGTCAAATTAAAATAAATAAAGTTAAATAAAATAATTATTTTTTAAAAAATTATGATTTTTTAAAAAGATTTTTGCCATAGGGTGCATGCACTCACCAGAGAGAAAGAGAGAGAGGGAAAGTGAGAAGTCACCTCCCAGGCCGGATGGCCATGCCACAACCCCTACACCTCCATTCTTTTCCTGGGATTTTGGGAACACATGCACATGCACCCAACATGAGTTTCAAGCTGCCAGGTCCAGGACTTGGACATCTACACCACAATCCCTTCTCCATTCTCCCTCTTGTGATTTTGGGAAAGCAGGCACAACTGTCTGGCATGATTTTCAAGCCAGTGGGTATGAGACTTGAACAGCAATTGGCCATGCGGGTGTCCAATGCTACATCAGCTACTGGCCCCTAGAAATATGATTTGAATCAGGATCCAGACATGCTCCACACACTGCACTTGTTCAATATGTCTTTTACTCTGCAGCTGAACTGTCCAAAATGGCCACTCACGATAGGTGCTGATCTAAACTGAGATGTGTTGTAGGGAGCAGCCAAATCTGAGCGAACATGGTGACCTTTAGACACAGGCAGAAACTCAGTTCCATGGGCAGTCATATGCAGGGCAATAAACACCATTAACATGTGAATATGCTAACTTCCTCTGTGTTCTGAAACTGCAGAGCAGTATTGGGTAAAAAAAAAAGCCACATGGGGGCCAGCAGGTGGTGCGGTGGATAAGGGCTCTGGATTCCCACATGGCCGACCATGGTTCAAGTCCCGGACCTGGCAGCTTGCTTTCTTGCTTTCCCTTTCTCTTTCTCTCTCTGGTGGTCAAATCAAAACAAGCAAACAAACAAACAAACAAAACTAACCATAACAAATGGAATTAAATAAATAAATACATTTTTTTGAGAGGTTTTCACTATAGGGCACGTGCGCTTGCCAGACAGACAGAGAGAGACGTAGAGACAGAAAGCGAGAAATCACCCCCCAGGGGGATGGCCACGCCGCAATCCCTTCTCCTCCATTCTCCTCTCGGGATCTTGGGCACGCATGCACACGCGCCCGGCGTGAGTTTTAAGCCACCGGGTCCGGGACGCGAACCGCGGTCGACTACGTGGGAGTCCAGCAACATAGCCATTATGCTAACTGCTGGTTCCCAATAAATACATTTTTTTTAAAAAGCCACATGTGTTCATCAGAATTGGCCCAAGAAGATTAGAGAAAACATACATAGAACTACAAGGCACCAGGTGTCTTTGCATCTTCAGCCAATTAACATCTGAAGACAATTGGCTTTGCATTCCACTTCCCTTCCCCCATTTTCTTCCCTTTAAAAGAATAAACCTGGGAACAGTTTGGAGTCACAGCTGCCTCCATCAGAGGAGTCAGCCCCACCTAATCCCCACTTTTCTTTACTTGTATGTCTTTGTGTGCTTATTCCTATGTTTATTTTCAAATCCACAGCCGCCCCCGCTCAGAGCACTCATGTGCTTAGCCATGCAGGACATGGCATGTTGTAAATGTCAAATACTTACCAGGGGCTGGCCCCATAGGCTAGTACTTAAGGAAACTGGAATCTCACTTGGCCAGCTGCTGTTCGAATCCCAGTTCTAGCAGCTTGAAAAATGTCAGGCACATGTACGTCCATGCCCCCAAATCCCAACAGGATGGAGAAAGGGAGAAGGGATGACAACACGACCACTCCCCACTGGGGGCTGCTTTGTCATTTGATAGGACTCAGTCTATTGGTTCATCCCACCCACCTTCTTTTCTCTTACGATGAATTTACTGTAGAAGAAATTAGGTTGTTTTTCATGCAGAGGAACTTCCACATCACAGATTCTCCTGATCCTACCCCTTTATGTTTGCTTAAAATGTTTCTCCACCCTCTGGCAATTAGGTCAAGAGCGAGGATCCAGCTGAGGTTTCAGTTGGAGGCAAAAATATTCCAAAGCCAGTGCTGTGTCTGCCATTGCATCTCATGGGGACATGTCCCCTACGGTATTGAGGCTTGGGTGTGGTCAGACAGATCAGTTTTAAAGCTCCCTCATGCCTTCAACGAACGGTTTTAGCAGCCAGTGATGATCAGGGTCCAGATCCATTATTTTATTAGAGGTTACAAAATGGTGACTTTATAGCTCTGTCACTTTTCTGCATTTCTAATATGGAACTCCTTCATAAAGAGCATCGCCTTGGCAGGAACCAGCAGTTAGCGTAATGGCTATGTCGCTGGACTCCCACGTAGTCGACCGCGGTTTGTGTCCCGGACCCGGTGGCTTAAAACTCACGCCGGGCGCGTGTGCGTGCGTGCCCAAGATCCCGAGAAGAGAATGGAGGAGAAGGGATTGCGGCGTGACCATCCCTTCGTGGTGAGTGATTTCTCGCTTTCTGTCTCTATGTCTCTCTCTGTCTGTCTGGTGAGCACACGCGCCCTATAGCAAAAAAACCTCTCCAAAAAAAAAAAAAAAAAAAAAAAAAAGAGCATCGCCTTGGGCCAGCCCCATGGCCTAGGAGTTAAGGGAGCCCAGTACCACGTGGCCAACTACTGTTCAAATCCTGGCCCTGGCAGCATGAAAAACATGCTGGGCACATGTCCGTGCGTGCCTCAAATATCAATGGGATGGGAAAACGAAGAAGAAATTATTGTGTGGCCATTCTCCATTGGGGTGTGCTTTCTCCCTCTCCCTCTCTTTTCCTGTCTCTCTGTGTCTTTCTAGCAAGTATATGTGCCTTCTGACAGCTAAAACAACAACCAAAAACAAAAAGCTCATGCATGTAAAACAACAGCAGCAAACGTTCTTCAGTTAACCTTTCGGTTATTCTGAAAAACGCTGAGGTGTAATGAGTGAGGAAAATAAAACGACCCCGCGATCTCACCAGCCAGAGGAAACCTATGTTGACACTTTTGTGTGTGGACTCGACATAACCAGGACAGCAGAGCGGCTAGGCTTACGGCGTTCACCGTCCAAGTACAAAGCTTTCATCCTACCCTCTCTGTGTATCAGATTTCTGCAAAGTGGCAAGAATCCCAAGCTGAACTTGGAAAACCGCTGAGAAATCCCTCCACCAAACACCTCTATGGGGCAGTAGACAAAGAGGAGTTAAATTGCTCATCTTCATAATCAGGTGTTTTTCCTGAGTTTCTACAGATTTTTAAAACAATGCGCCTTAAGAAATAAGCCAGGGAGGCTTCAAGTCTGTATCATTTATCTCCACTGCTAGCAATGAAGAGAGTCGTCACTGGTCTCCACACTTAGTCATTGTTTTACATCTTGTGTCATCGACTAAGTGAGGTCTCACAAACCTTGTAACAAACCCTAGCATGGGAAGGGGATCTTTTTAAAATATTTTTTTAAGGGCCAGCAGGTGGTATGGTGGTTGGGGATGCTGGACTCCCATGTGGCTGACTGCAGTTTGAATCCCGGATCTGGACCTGACAGCTTACTTTCTCACTTTCCCTCTCTCTCTCTCTCTCTCACTGTGTCCCTCTGTAGTCAAATTAAATTATAAGTAAATAAATATATAAATGAAGTTAAATAAAATAATTTTTAAAAATTATTTTAAAACATATGCTTTTTAAATTGTGATTTAAGGGGCCAGCAGGTGGCATGGTGGTTAAGGTGCTGGACTTCCACATGGCCAACTGCTGTTCAAGTCCCATACCCAGTAGCTTGAAAACCATGCCAGGTGTGTGTGTCTGTATTCCCAAAATCAAAGAGGGAAAATGGAGAAGGGGTTGTGTCACGGACATCCCCCTGGTGGGCACTTTCTCACTTTCCCTCTCTCTGTTTCCCTCCAGCTAATGCATATGTCCTATAGCAAAACTAAACAAAAAAGGTGGCTACAAAAGGAACAAGTGATTACCACTTGGGTGGTTCCCAAGGGATTATGCTGAGTGAAAAACGTTCTGCTCTCAAGGGTTACATGTCCTGCACTGCCATTTACGGAACATTCTTGAAGGAACAGGGTTACTGAGATAGGGAACACACCAGTGGTCCTCAGGGTATAAGAGTAATGCAAGATCATTTCTTCTTCTTCTTTTCTTTTTTTTTAAGATTTTTTAAATTTGGGGAACCAGCAGTTAGCATAATGGCTATGTTGCTGGACTCCCACGTAGTCAACCGCGGTTCATGTCCCGGACCCGGTGGTTTAAAACTCACACTGGGCGCGTGTGCGTGCGTGCCCAAGATCCCGAGAGGAGAATGGAGGAGAAGGGATTGCGGCGTGACCATCCCCCCTGGGGGGTGATTTCTCACTTTCTGTCTCTCTGTCTGTCTCTCTCTGGCAAGCGCACGTGCCCTATAGCGAAAACCTCTCAAAAAAAGAAAAAGAAAAGAAAGAATTTTTAAATTTGACCAGAAAGAGACAGTGAGAGAAAGGGAAAGCGAGAAAGCAAGCCGCCAGGTTTGGGACTCAAAGCACAGCCATCCATGTGGGAATCCAGTGTCTACCAACCACGCCACCTGCTGGCCCTGAGAATTCCTTTATGGCGATGAAACTGTTCTGTGCCCACATATGGGGTAACTACTTAGAACCTATATACCAGAGATGGGACCAGCAGTTGGCATAATGGCTATGTTGCTGGACTCCCATGTAGTCAACCACAGTTCGGGACCCAGACCCGGTGGCTTAAACTCACGCCCCTGCGTATGCGACCATGCCCACGATCCTGAGAGGAGAATGGAGAGAAGGGATGGCCATGTGCCCGTCCCCGCAGGGAGTGATTTTTCGCTTTCTGTCTCTTTGTCTCTATCTTTCTGGCAAGCACATGCACCCTATAGCAAAATCCTCTCAAAAAAAGTATTTTATTTAACTTTATTCATTTATTTATTTTAATTTGACCACAGAGGGACAGAGCAAGAGCAAGGCTGAGAGAGAGAAAGTGAGAAAGCAAACTGCCAGGTCTGGGACTTGAACCATGGTCAGCCATATGGATTCCCAGCACCCTTAACTACCATACCACTTCCCAGTCCCAACATTTTTTTGTTGTTGTTTGTTTGTTGTTTTTTTAAAAAAGAGATTTTTCCCTTTTGAAAAAGCAATGTAATACACTGTAAAGTTATATGTAATTCAATGTAATAAAAAAATAGATAATAAATTAAAAAACTGGAAAATAATAATAATAATAATATTAATAAAGTTAAATAAAATAATTCTTTAAAAAAAAAAAAAGAGATTTTTGCCTTAGAGCATGTGTGCTCACTAGAGAGAGACAGACAGAGACAGTGAGAGAAAACAAGAAGTCACCCCCCCAGGGGGAAATGTCCCCTCTGTAATCCTTTTCCTCGTCCTCCTCCCAGGATCTTGGGCACACATGCACACACGCCCAGCATGATTTTCAAGCCACCAGGTCCGGGATTCCAACCAGGACTGGAACCGTGGGTGACCATGTCAGTCTAGTGACATAGCCACTGCGCCATCTGCTGGCCCCCTCTAGGTACATTTTTGTTTCGTATTACTCTGTTTTTAGTGCTCATTTTCTGGCCAGGTCTAATCATCACAAAATGAGCAAAAAGGTCCCCTAAGAGAAAAGAAAAATGTCTTTCTCTGAGCTCTCCCTGTCTGGAGGCTTCGCAGCAGAAAGCTTTACGGCCATAGTTATTATGACTCACGGGCGATTTTCACACCAGCATTGTCTTACAGCGGACGTGAGATCTAAACCGTGTTTCCCAAACCTTGGCACTTACCAGGTGTTACCAGGCCTTCCTGCTGTAACAGGAAGCATGAACTCGCCGCGTGTCCTAAGCGCCAAGAGGTGCCTTTCTTCACAGAGAGCCCGGCCGGCAGAGCCGGGCAAGAGAGAAGTAAGAACCCGTCTCTGTGTTTACTTGTTTCTGCCAGACGTCCCAGTAAGGAAGTCTGGGGGACCAGCAGGTGGCGTGGTGGTTAGGGCGCTGGACACTCCCACATGGCCACGACGGTTTGAGTCCTGGACCTGGTGACTTACTTTCTCACTTTCTGACTTCTCTGTGTGTGTGTATATGTGTGTGTGTGTGTGTGTGTGTGTGTCTGGTCAAATAAAAAAAAATGAATAAATAAATAAAACTAAAAATAAATTATTCTTTTAAAAAAGAAAGAAAGAAACTAAGTCTGGGGGCCAGCAGATGGCTAAGAAGTTAAGGCATTGGATTCCCACATGGCTAACTGTGGTTCAAGTCCTGGACCCGGAGGCTCGAAACACACTGAGTGCATGTGCGTACGTGCCCAGAACCCTGAGAGGAGAATGGAGGAGAACAGACTGTGGTGTGGCCGTCCTCCTGGGGGTGATTTCTCGCTTTCTGTCTCTTTGTCTCTCTGTCTCTCTGGTGAGTGCATGTGCCCAATGGCAAAAATCTCACTTAAAAAAAAAAAAAAAAAAAAAAAAAGAACTGAGTCTGGAGTTTATCCTTTGAAGAAAGGATGGGGACAAGCCAAATGGGGCACAGGTCAGGGCAAAGGTTTTTCCCTCTTTTTATGAATAAAATAAGATTATTTTTGTACCATGTGAAAATACTTCCTACTCAAAAAATTATGTTCCACACCCAGAATCTCATGCTGAAGGCCCTGGGTTCAAACCCAGGCTCCTCACTACAGGGCCCTGGAAAGTTACTATAATCACTCCTTGTCCGTGTCCCACTGTTGGTGGCGGAGCTGGCAACAGCAGCAGCTTCCTAGGACAACGGGAATGTAAACAAGGGGATGTGTTCAGAACACGCAGAGCAGCAGCACAGCTCTCCCTGTTAATATTCTCCCGCTGTGTCCAGTGGAAGTGGAAAAGAACCTGCTCGCCCCCACAACCCCCACAACCCCCACAACCCCCACAGCTTAGGAAACCTAGCCATCAGGATTTTAACACGAAAAACAGACTTCCTTTAAAAATGGCGAAACAAATATTTACGAACTGTTAGTGTCCTTTTTTAAAGACAAGCTCACCGTTTTACTGTGTAAGGTTAAGGACGAGGCCGGGCAGTGTGCAGCCCAATCCCGAGCTCGGCCAGGCTGACCTGCGGGACACGAGATTCTGTCCCCAAACTCCCTGAGTGCGCGGCTCACGTGGCCACCGTCTGGGCTGTCCCCCTGTTGGGAACGCTGTCTCTGTTTCTCTTGCTCATAAATGAAATAGATGAACAAACTTTTTTTTAAAAAAGTACATTAAGTAAAAAGATGCTTATAACCACTTAGTGCATAAGAGCAGCTAATCATTACTGTCATGGTTGTGGTCATAATGTGTATGTGGGTGCACAGAAGAAGGACACGGTCGCAGAATGGCGCCGCCGACCCGGACGACGCGGACTTGGTAAAGCGCGGTATTGGCGGCCACTGTCGCAGTCGGAGAAGCCACTGCCGCCCTGGCCGGGAGGCGACCCCCTCGCGCACTGTCCACCTGAGCCGGCCACGACCCCGGCGGGAGAAGGCGGCGACCCAGACCAGACACACGCAGTCCCTCGCCCATGCTCACTCGCGAGCCCCTGGTTTATTCCTGAGACAAAGTCAGGTCCACTGGGTTTCCCGGTGGGCGGCTCAGATGGCTGCCCCTCCCCGCTCTCGGTTTCCGGGGCCAGAGGTGGCGCCAAGGCCAGGACGGGACCCCCGGCCCAAGAGAACCTGGGATCCAGTCTTCCCTCGTCCCGCTGTGTCCCCCTGGCTCCACAAGGTGGCAGCACAGCATAGTGGCAGATCACTTACCCAACACTCAGGAGTTCGGATCCCAACCCTACCACCCCAGCTCAGCGGACTGCACACGCCTTAGCGTCTCCCTGCGTCTTTTCTCTAATGCGTCATAGCTCCCACCTCCCAGGGTTGGAGATTAAGAGTTCGCGTTTGAGCCCAGCAGATGGCAATGCTTGCAAGGCTGGACTCCCACATAGTCGACCGCGGTTGGAGTCCTAGACCCAGCGACCTAAAACGCACGCCTGGCACATGCACGTTGGTGCCCAAAATCCTGAGAGGAGAATGGAGGAGAAAAGACTGCAGTGTGGCCACTTCCCCAGGGGCGATTTCTCACTTTCTGTGTCTCTGTCTCTCTCTGTCTCTCTGGCAAGCACATGTGCCCCATAGCAAAAACATAAAAAATGAAAAGAGTTCACATTTGGGCCCAGCAGATGGCATAATGGTTACAACACTGGACTCCTATATAGCCGACCACGGTTCGAGTCCTGGACCCGGTGACTTAAAACTCGTGCTAGACACATGTGTGTGCGTGCCCAAAATCCGGAGAGGAAAATGGAGGAGAAGGGATTGTGCGTGGCCAACCCTCCGGGGGGGTGGATTTCTCGCTTTCTCTCTCTCTGTCTTTCTCTGTCTCTCTGGCAAATACACGTCCCCCATTGCAAAACTCTCAAAAAAATTAAACATAAAGAGTTTGGATGTGCAAATGGCCCGGCAGAGTGCCTGTACAGAACGAGTACTCCGCGGGGGTGACTGTGGCGGGAGCCAGGCCACGACTAGCACTGGTGTGACGGGGCTCACGCCCACCACCCCCCTGAGCACACGGGGAACATGCTCGTGACGGGCGGAGCCTGCGGGGTGCCCGTCTCCCTGCCCCCTCACGGAAGAAGTAGAACAAAGGGAGAACCCGGGGTCTTCGTGCCCCACACCTGTGCTGCTGTCCCTGCTCTCGGCAACAGCCTTCCCCCATCCCTCTATGGCCACGGCTCCTCTTTTTTCTCTGATGGGGCCGTGAGTCAGCCACCTCCCGGGCCAGGCAGGAGATGTGGCCGAGGGAGGCAGACAGGTGTAGCCGAGGAAACCACAGGGCCCGGAGGGGAGGGCCACTCAGCACCTGCTGACAACGGCTACAGCTACCGCCACACCTGAGGAGGCAGACCCCACCTTTCCACCTCCTGACCTCCAAGGCAGGGAACCAACTATAACAGAACGAGGGGCCGGCAGGTGGTGGGTGGATAAAAGTGCTGGAGTCCCACGTGGCTGACCGAGGTTCGAGTCCAGGCCTGGCGACTTGCCTTCTCACTTTCCCTTTTTCTCTCTCTCTCTGGTCAAATTTAAAAATAATAACAACAAATGAAATTAAATAATTATTTTAAATATAGATATAAAGTAGAATGCAAAAACAAAAAATAGCCAGACTCCGAAGCAGGCCAGATGGCGGCTCTGTGGGTCACTGGGAGAGACCCGAGGGACCTGGGACAGACTGGACTCCACAGCCAGAGGGGCTGGCCGTCAGGGTGCTCCATGGAACCAGAAGCCATCGGGCTCCCCCTCCGCTCTCAGCAAGGAAACGTGGACCACCGCTCACTCCTGCGGGCGGGCAGCTGCTCTGAATCAGCAAGCCGGCAGCTGAGACTGCGAGGCAAGGGTCAGTGGTGGAGCCTTGACTCCGTGCGGAAATGGGCTCTCCGGACTGTATTTCTCACGTCTCAGGTTCAGGCGAGGACAGTAAGAAACACCCAAGACGTCATTGAGTTTTAGATCCGTTTAGAACTACGGCAGCCCTGGGACCAGCAGGTGGCGTGGTGGTTAAGGCATTGGACGCTCGGGACCAGCAGTTAGCGTAATGGCTATGTCACTGGACTCCCACGTAGTCGACTGCGGTTCGAGTCCCGGACCCGGTGGCTTAAACTCACGCCGGGCGCGTGTGCGTGCGTGCCCAAGATCCCGAGAGGAGAATGGAGGAGAAGGGATTGCGGCATGGCCAACCCCCCTGGGGGGTGATTTCTTGCTTTCTATCTCTCTGTCTCTCTCTGTCTGTCTGACGAGCGCACGCGCCCTATAGCAAAAACCTCTCTCAAAAAAAAAAAAAAAGGCATTGGACACTCCCACATGGCCAACCATGGCTCGAGTCCCAAGCCTGGTGGCTTGCTTTCTCTCTCTCTCTCTCTCTCTCTCTCTCTCTCTCTCTGGTCAAGTTAAAATAAATGGATGAATAAATAAAATTAGATAAATAATTTGTAGAACAGAACTGTAGCAGCCCTCTCGTACCTGCAGTTTCACTGTCCACAGTCGGGGTGACTGCACACAGCCATCTGAAGAGAGGAGGGCGGAGCTCTGCAGGCTGCATGGAGAGAGACGGTGAGAAGTCACAGCATGTGTCCGCTCTCGCGGCCGGTGGCGATGGGCGGTCTCCTTCAGTGCTACTTTAGAAGCTGCTCTTCACGGTGGCTGTCAGTGTGGGGGGCTGCGGTTTCGGCGTGCACTGGGGGTCTCGGCACACATCCTGCAGGTGAGGGGGACGACGGGCTCCGACGCCCCCATGCTGGGTCGGCATCGCGTTTGGTGAGACGTCCTTTCCGACACAAGGGCACTTCCAAAAGTTTGTGAAAGCAACGCAGATACCAGAGACAGGGAGGGAGGGTGGGGAATGGCGGTAGGGAGTACACTGTCCATTGGCTCAGTCGGGGGTATTACCACACATGTTATTGACAAGTCATTTTCCACTTTGTTTCTTAGGTATTTTGCCCCCCTCCATTCCTTCCCTTCCACCCTCAGCCCTTAACCCTCTGGTTAGGGGCTCTGGACTCCCACATGGCTGATGGTGGTTTGAGTCCTGGACCTGGCGGCTTCTTCCTCACTTTCCCTCTCTCTGTATCTCTCTCTGGTCAAATTAAAATAATAAAATTAAATAAAATAATTCTTTTTTTAAAAAAAATTGGACATGGATTACTTACGCAGGTGGCATGGTGGCTGAGGTGCTGGACTTTCACATGGCCAGATGCAGTTTTAGTCCCAGACCCGGCAGGTTGAAAATCACACGGCTCGTGCAGGCCCACGGAGGAGGGAGGGCAGCACGGCCATGCCCCCGGGGGTTGGTCTCTCACTTTCCCTCTCACCGTCTCTCTCCCTCTCTCTGAGGAGTACATGTGCCGTAAGGCAAAAACCTAATAAAAATAAATAAATAGGGGACCAGCAGGTGGCGTGGTGGTTAAGATGCTGGACACTCCCACATGGCTGACCATGGTTCAAGTCCTGGACCTGGAGGCTTGCTTTCTCACTTTCCCTCTCTCTCTGTCTCTCGCTCTCTGGTCAAATTAAAATAAGTGAATGAATAAACAAAATTAAATAAAATAAATCTAAATAAATAAATTAAATTAAATAAAGATTGAAACTAGTTAACATGTATAAAGCAATTATGGCCACGACAGTGGAGTAGGTGGAGCCAGCAGGGGGTGTGGAGGTTAAGGTGACTGGGTCCCACAAGGCCCACTGTGCAGTGGGACATCCCGCAGGGTGCCTGTGGGAGTGGGCACTGCGGTGTGGACACCCCCAGGAGGCATGATTTCTCACTTTCACTCCCCCCCCCCCCCAGTGGACACGCCCTGGGGGGGGGTGGAAAAAACAGCAAGAAAGGGAGGGAGGGAGGGAGGGAGGAAAGAAGGAAGGAAAAGAAGAAAGCCGACTGAGGGAGAGTGAGAGAGATAGATAGTCAGGGGCTAGAGATAGACAGAGACAGCCACGGAGAGACTGAGACGGGAAGGAAAGAGACAGGGCCCCCAGAGCCACCGAGATGGGGAAAACCGAGAGGCAAGGAGACCTGGAGACACTGGAGCTTCGTCTGTCACTGCGGCAGGCCTCACCAGCAGGGCGGGCGTCTACACCCACCCCAGGTGACCTCACCCGCCCCCCCCCCCCCCCCCCCCGCCCGCGGCTCTAATCCCATGCTGCCCTGCCCTCGCCTGCCCTCGCCTGCCCTCTGCACTCGCGCCCCTCACGCCCCTCACGCCGTCACCACCGCCGTCGCCCCTCCGCGCAGCCCTGCTCCCCGCTCGGCACCATCCAGCCCAGGCCTCCGCGCAGACCGAGCGCTGGGGGGCTTGCGGGCTCCTGCGTCCCCAGCGCCCGCGGGAGCTCGGAGCACGGTGGGCGCCGGCCGCGCGGTACCGGGCGAAGGCCTCGCGGAGGCCGCTCCCGGAGGCCCCCCTTAGCCCGGTGCACTCGCTCCCGGAGCCCCCCATGCTTTCCCGTTGCCCAGACGGACGCCGAGCTCTGAGCGCGCAGCCGCCCCAGGTCCCAAGGGCCGACTCGTTCTCTCCTCCGGGACGTGGACTGTCGCCACCTCCCACACCCCTCCACCACCGTCCTCCACGAGGGATGTTTGGTAGAAGTAAATAAGATCACGTCACTCCTAATTTGGGGCTTACAGAAAACCCGAACTGCTCCCCACAGGCGAGGTCTGCCCCCCTCGCGCCCCGCCCTCTGCAGCCGCAGGGCCTCGCGGCTCAGCCTGGCACCCCGCGCCCCGTCTGCCTTCCGGACCTCGCTTAAATGTCCCCCTCTGAGGCTGCCTGCCCGCCACCCTGCTCGCTGGTCCCTGTGGATTCTCTCTGCCGGTGCCTCCCCGCAGGACGTGGCCCCAGGAGCGCGCCCCCTCCCCGCGGGAGCCCGCAGGACGGTAGGTGCCAGTTGCTCGCCCTGGGGACAGCCTCGCCTGGCCCCACTGCCCGCGCGTCCCCCGCGTGAACTCTTCCAATCCACCCTGGGAGTGAGGAGCTATGGTTTCCCGGGAAAACAGGAGGCCCCGGGCCTGGGTGGGGGCAGGCACCTGCCCCAGGTTCCGGAGGTGCAGAGTGCGGGCTGGATTCGAACCCAGGAGAGTTTGCTAGAAACGCACAGAGATGGAGCCAGAAAGAGAGAAGGGGGTGTTTAATAAACGCGTGAATAAGAGGAAAAAATGGGAGCGAGAACAAGAGAGAATGAGAGAACAGTAGAGAGAAATGAGAGCCAGGCACCGCTGTAAGGAGAGGACAGGACAGCAGGGGCTGGCCTGGCCGGGCGCATAAGGCTGGACTCCCACGTGGCCCACTGCCCTTCCAGTCCCCCACCTGGTGGCCTGCCTTCTTACTTTCTGTCTCTCTCTAATAATAAATAAAATTAAATAAGTCTAAGGAAAAAAAGAAACCCATGAGAGAGGTTTTATGAACGAGAACGTGGGGCCAGCAGATGGCGTAGTGGTTAAGGTGCTAGACTCCCACGTGACTGATCGCAGTTCAAGTCCTGGACCCGGCAGCCTGAAACTCATGCCAGGCGTGTGTGTACATGTGCCTAAAATCTTCCAGGAGAATGGAGGAGAAGGGGACCACGGCATCGGCACCCCCTGTGGGGGCGATTTCTCACTTTGTCTCTCTGTCTCTCCAGCAAGTGCACACACCTATAGCAAATGGAATGAGACACAGAACATGAGAGAGACAGAGACTACAGGAGAGGGAGAGATACAGGCAGAGAGGAAGCAGAGAGAGGCCTGAGAGGGCTGGAGGAGTGGGGCCTAGACGGGGCAGGGCTCAGCCCTGGCCCAGGTCGCTGTCCCCAGCCCAGTCCCCTGAGAGTGGAGCTGGAGGCCCCTGGCCCTGGAGTGCGCCCCCAGGCCGGCCAGCCAGGCTGAGTGCTGAGGCTCACAGCCCCACACCGCAGGCGGCAGCGGGAACTCGGAACTCAGCTCCTAGGGACGGAGGATATCCAGAGCCCAGCGGCGGGCGTGGCCAGGTAAGGGGCCTGGTGGCCTCACCTAAGTGCCTGCAGTTCTGGGTGGCTGTGATCTGCCTGTCCCTTCTGCCACCTCAGCCTCCAGACTTCTGCCCCCACATCTCTCCACATGGGTCTCTCGCTCTCTCTAGTTAAGGAGTATCTCTCCAATTCTCTCTGCCTTCCTTAGCCCCTCTGTCTCTCAGCACGTCTCTGACTCATATGTCTCTGAGTAAATAGCTGCTGCTCTGTCTCTGGGCCTCCCATCTGACCCAAAAGCCCGCGTCCCCACCCCATCTCTCCCTGTCTCTGGGCCTCCCATCTGGCCCGAGAGCCCGTGTCCCCACCCCATCTCTCCCTGTCTCTGGGCCTCCCATCTGACCCGAGAGCCCGTGTCCCCACCCCATCTCTCCCTGTCCAGATGCCTGGATGCTTTCTATTGAGCACCCCACTGCCCCCCTTTTCCCACCCCATCTTTTCTCCCAGTGTCTCTGTCTCTCTAGCTTCTGGACCCCGGGGGAGGGAAGGGTGGACAGTAACGATTACTGCCTGATAACCTGGGGAGGGGGCCAGGGGAGCGGGGCTAGAGGCGGAGAGGGACAGGAGGGTCTGGGCTGAAAGCCCCTGTCCTCACCAGGTGCTGACAGAATGGCCATAGCAAGAAAGCCCTGGGGCTGGCTCCTGCGGTACCTCGTCCTTGGTGTCACAGGTACGGTGCGTGACTGTGTGCCTCAGGACAGCCTGAGGTCAGGACAAGCTGGTGTCCTCCCGGAACTGCCCGGCCCGTGTGAAAGTAGAAGGTGCGGGGTCCTCGCCTGAGCCCGGTCCTGGCGACTGTAACGTGCCGTTCACTCGGCGTGACAGCGGGACCGTGAGGCTGTGTTAGCGGTGAATGGCCGACAGTTCGTGCCTCTGAGTACCAGGAGTGTCGGTGCGGGGGTGCGGGGGTCAGGGGAAGCCGAGGGTGCCGCTAAAGGGGAGCTTGCGGGAGGCCCCATTGCTGGGAATCTGGGCCTGGCCCCGCGACTTCAGCCCTCGGGAGTCCCTGGCGGGGACTGGATGACGGTGCTGCTCTGCTGTGGCCGAGGGCGAGGCCGCATCCTCCTCCCCAGGTGAGGGATGCTCTTGTGCGGGGACCGCGCCTGGCATGGCGCTCGTGCGTGACAGGCAAAGACGGTGCGGGTCTGGAAATGGATCTGCGGCTAGAGCCGAAGTCCTCCTCCGGACAAGCGAGCCCCTCGGGTTCCCCCATCCACTCCCAAACGCTGCCCCAAGCTCTCACTCACCCGGAGGAACGCGGCCCAAGGCCCTGGGGCCCGACTGCGTCCCCGGAGCGCAGGCGGCGCCCCCCGCAGCGGCCCCAGCCCGGGAGCCCCGGCCAGACTCGGCCCACCCCAGCCCGACTGTCCCCCAGGAGCCCGCGGCTGGAGTGGCGGCCGCATCGTCCACGGCGAGGCCTGCAGCCCGCACTCGCAGCCCTGGCAGGCGGCGCTGTTCTCCGGAAAGAAGCTTTTCTGCGCGGGCGTCCTGGTGCGCCCGCAGTGGGTGCTGTCGGCCGCGCACTGCGCGCAGGAGTGAGTCCGGGCTGGCGGGGCGGGGCCTAATCCGCGGCTCGGCCTGGGGGTGCTCCGGGCGGCCTGGGGGTGCTCCGGGCCGCGTGGCAGCGAGGACTCTGGGAGCCAGAGGGGCTGAGCCGCGTGGGCGGATCCGGAGCAAAGCGCGGGGCCGGGGCGGGAGCTGGCGCGTTGGAAAGAGCTGGGGTTGAACGCCAGCCGACGACGCACCGATGAACTGGGCAAGTTCTTGTCCCTGAGAATGAGGACTTAGGACGAGGGGGCTGGGTAGGGAGCCTAGGCTGAGAACGGACGGGAGGGTGGAGTTGCTGCAGCGCTCACCGGCCCTCACCCGCCCAGCTCCTTCACCGTCGGGCTGGGCCTGCACGATCTGGAGGCGCCCCCGGAGCCGGGGAGCCGCGTGCTGCGGGCCACCCTCTCCATCCCGCATCCTGCCTACAACAAGCCCTTCATGGCCAACGACCTCATGCTGGTCAAGTTGAACGAGTCGGTGCCCGTGTCTGACACCATCCGGGACATCCGCGTGGCCTCGCAGTGCCCGGCGGCTGGGGAGCCTTGCCTCATCTCTGGCTGGGGCCTGCTGGCGGATGGTGAGCCCTGCAGTGCGGGTCGGCGGCTTCCAGGGCTTCATTGCCCGGCCGAGGGGCTACCCAGAGCTCTGTGTCCCAGGCAGGATGGCCACAGTGCTCCAGTGCGCCAATGTCTCGGTGGTGTCCGAGGAGGACTGCAGACAGCTCTACGGCCCCGTGTACCACTCCAGCATGCTGTGCGCCGGAGGGCAGGACCAGATGGACTCCTGCAGCGTGAGAGCCAGGGACCAGGGGGGACGTTCTGGGGAGGTGGGGCAGGTGCATGGTGACAAACACCGGGCGAGTGGGAGCGCGAAGCTGAGAACTAGCCAGGGGGATACAGAGAAGCAAAACAGAGACACAGACAGAGAGAGAGATGGGAGGCAGAGACACACAGAGACACAGACCCGGAGAGCTAGACTCCGAGATAAAGCACACAGAGAAATAGGGGAGACCCAGACATACAGAGACACCAAGACACACGGAGACAGAGATGGAGAGACAGACGGACCAGCCACAAACCCATGAGAAGTAGCCAGCCTTAGGACAGAGGCTGCAGAGGGCCGGGGGAGGGGGGGGACCTCCCAGAGGGCACACTGCTGAGTGTCTCCCGGTCTCATCCGGGTCCTCTCTGACCCACACCTGTCCCCACCTCTCTGCATTTGGGTCCTGACTCACTGTCTCTCTCCAAAACAGGGTGACTCTGGAGGGCCCCTGGTCTGCAATGGGTCCCTGCAGGGCCTTGTGTCTTTCGGATATGCCAAGTGTGGCCAAATCGATGTGCCAGGCGTCTACACCAACCTCTGCAAATTCACTGCCTGGATAGAGAAAACCATCCAGAGTAACTAGTTACGGAGCTGAGACCCATGACACTGATCCGGGCTGAGCCTGCTGGAGGGACTCAGGAACCCCAGCTCCCCACCCACCTCTTCAGTTCTAGAATCAGATCCACCTAGACTCTTTCCCTGCACACAGTGCCCCCTGGTGGCACTGTGTGGACCCAGCCTCGCCGGGTTCAGAAGGCCGATTTTTCACCTTTTTGCCCCCTTCCCTAGATGTACAAATAAAGTCTAAGAGAAGCACTGGTTCTACTCCGGGTTCTTGCTCCCCTGCCCTGCGGGGATTCCAGCAAATACGACGGCGTTTCCTCCTTGGGTCGCAGTTTCCCTGTCTGGGAGAGGGAAGCGTTGGCCAGGAGCGCCACAGGGTTCAGAGGGAGGCCATTACCTGGGAGGTTAAGGAAATCAACTCCGGAGAGTGTGCACTTTCTGTAAGTCAAGCCCGCAGCCTGTGGATATACGGAATCCGCTTGCTGAGTTCAACTATCTGGCTCGGGCTGACCTTCTTTGTTTCTGTCTTCTTTTTTTTTTGGAGAGGTTTTTTGCTATAGGACACATGTGCTTGCCAGAAAGACAGAGAGAGACAGAGAGACAGAAAGCGAGAAATCATCCCCGGGGGATGGCCACGCCGTAATCCCTTCTCCTCCATTCTCCTCTCGGGATCTTGGGCACGCACGCACACGTGCCCAGAGTGAGTTTAAGCCACCGAGTCCAGGACTCGAACCGTAGTCGACTACATGGGAATCCAGCAACATAGCCATTACACCAAATGCTGCTCCCCAAAATAATTCTTAACATACAGTTAAGAAGACAGAAACTGGACCAGCAGTTAGTTTGAATATTCCTTGTGAATATTCAAATTGTTGCATATCTCTTAACACATACAGGGGTGAACTAACTAAAAGTAAAATAGACAAATTCTGGCTCATACAGAGAGATTTTTTTTCCTTTTTTTGGAGAGGTTTTTGCTTTTAGGGCGCGTGCGCTCACCAGACAGAGACAGAGAGACAGAAAGCAGGAAATCACTCCCCAGGGGGGATGGCCACACCGCAATCCCTTCTCCTCCACTCTCCTCTTGGGATCTTTGGCACACACGCACACACGCCCGGCGTGAGTTTAAGCCACTGGGTCCGGGACTCGAACCGCAGTCGACTACGTGGGAGTCCAGCGACATAGCCATTACGCTAACTGCTGGTCCCCATACAAAGAGATTTTAAGGTACTCTTAGAAAATGATAATACAAACAAGATAAAAATGAAGATGGCGGGCCAGCAGGTGGCGTGGAGGTTAAGGTGCTGGAACCCACACTCCCGACTGTGTGATTTGAGTCCCAGACCCAGAGACCTGAAAACATGCCAGGCACATGTGTGTGTGCGCCCAAAATCCCAAGAGGAGAATGGAAGAGAAAGGACTGCAGCATGGCCATCCCCACTGGGGATGGTTTCTCACTTTCTCTCTCTGTCTCTCTCTGTGTCTCTGTCTCTGGCAAGTGTATGTAATCTATAGCCAAAAAAAAAAAAAAAAAAAAGGAAGAAAAAGAAAAAAAGAAAGCAAATGCTAACCAACGTAGCAAGTGGCGAGACAGACTGACAGCGGCGGGACAGGTGTTATTCAGAAAGACATGAGCTGCGCAGCGATGCAGGCGCATCTCAGAGTCACCTGCGTGAGAGGGGTCAGACCAGGAGCAGTGCAGGCCAGGCGGTTCCAGGGGCACAAATCCCAGGGCAGGCCGCACTCATCTGGGTTGCTGGGATGGGAGGGGACTGGACTGGGAAGAGACAGGAGAGACTTTCGGGGGGATTAAGCTTTTCTGTGATGTCACAGGCGTGAGGGCTCCTTGGGAGTAGGCTTTATTGAAACGCACTGTACCCTTGAAACCTGCACCCCACACTCGGTACACCTCAGTAAAAATTATGCCTCAATTAAAAAACCACGCGGAGCATTTACAAAAATGAACCAGGTGCTCAACCCTGAAGCAAGTCTGAACACATTTCACAGTTGTGAGGTAGAGCGCGTGCTGTCTGACCACAGTGCAATTAGGCTAGAAATCATGACACAATGACAGCCAGAAAATCCCCATGTGTTTTGATTTTTGAGGTGCACTTTTTAAAAAATTATATTTATTATTATTTATTATTTATTATTATTATTATTTTTGGAGAGGTTTTTGCTACAGGGCGCGTGCGCTCGCCAGAAAGAGAGAGACAGAGAGATAGAAAGCGAGAAATCATCCCCCGGGGGGATGGCCACGCCGCAATCCCTTCTCCTCCATTCTCCTCTGGGATCTTGGGCACGCACACACACGTGCCCGGCGTGAGTTTTAAGCCACCGGGTCCAGGACGCAAACTGCGGCTGATTACATGGGAGTCCAGCGACACAGCCATTACACTAACTGCTGGTCCCTTATTATTATTTTTTTAATTTGCTGTAGGGTACATGAACTAACCAGAGAGAGACAGAGGGAGGTAGAGAGAAAGTGAGAAAGCAAGCCTCCAGGTCTGGGACTCGAACTGCAGTCAACCATGTGAGAGTCCAGCGCCTTAACCACCACACCACCTGCTGGCCCCATAAAGTGCACTTCTAGAGAATCCGTGTCTTGAGGCCACATGGTCTCTGGAAGCTGCACTGTCTCTAAGCTTCGCGTGTCAGTGCCTTTGCTCCTAGCTCCTGCTCAGTGCCCCGTGGAGCACGGCTACCAGGGTCACTGTCCACTCCCCAGGTGGCTCCGTCCCTCCGCCGTCTCCACCACACAAACACCATGGCTCCCACCTCCGTCAGTGTGTCCTTGCAGAACCTGCCCAAGCAGATGTCTAGAGACGCTGCCTAATGGTCCCTGCAGTGGACAAAACTGCCCCACTTAAGACCCCAGGACCACACCTGGGTCTGGCCCTGTCTCCTCCACCCCCAGCTCCACCCCAGCATGCAGGCCCGGGCCGGGGCCTCCAGCTGCGGCCAGGTGCGTCCTGAGAATCCGTTGCCTCTCCTTCAGAAAGGCCAGATGATGCCGAAAATGTGTGATCCTCTCTACTAGTGGCAGGTGGTCGTGGCCCTCAGGTCCACATAGAGCAGCAGATGGTGAAGACACGAGGGTAACAGGGTCACCACAAACTCTGGCCCCATGAGGTCACTCCTTGAAACACGTCATCACACCTGAGTGACCCCCCAGTCTCCCTGGAAGCCCAAGAGGGAGAGAGGGTCAGGAAGGTGAGGCCCCGGGTCCTGCCCCTGGAACCTCAGCTCTCAGACCTGGGGACCCCAGAGCCCTCCTGCTCAGGACGCCACAGAGAGGACAGTGGCTCAGGTCCTGGTCAAGAGGGAGGGACATCAAAGGCCAGCCCTGCCCTGGCCCTGCCCAGTTCCTGCAGACAGTCCACTGGGAAAGGAGCGGGACCCCCTGCAGGACACCCCCTCGGGACTCACCTCGCCGCCCAGCCCCCAGCCCCTCTGACTAGCCACCTCCTACTAGGGGCACGGGGAGCCACGGGGGCTGTGAGCAAGGACGGGCCGGTTCTCAGATTAGAATGAACCACCCAGGCTGGGCTGGGAGTGCAGGGGAGAGGCTGAGGGCCAGGAGCCTGTGAGGAAGGCTGGGGTGAGGGTCCAGGTGGGGACAGGGCCTGGAGCCCCTCCCAGGTCAGCCCCGCCCCGCCCCCTGCCCCGCCTCCTCCGTGCAGTCGGCCAGTCAGCGACACCAGAGGGAGCCCGCGCACACCAAGTGGGCCTGTGGTGATCGGCCCAGCACCCCCAGGGCTCTGGGCTCCCCCAGAAGTGGGCCCTCACCTGGCCCAGGGCGGGCCCTGCGGCACGGCCCCTCCCCTCCCTCGGAGGCCACCTCCCGCCCTGTCCTCCCACCCAGCCCTCCAGCTACACAGGCCCCCTGCTGCCCTCATGCCCCCAGGCCCTCTCCCCTGGGGCCTCACCCCTGCAGGGCCCTCCCAGTCACCCGCTTCCCCGCTGGCTTCCCCGCTCTGCCCCTAGCCGAGCTCCGCCCCTCCTGACATCTCAGCGTTTCTGTGATGGTGGCCCTGTCTGTATCCCCTCCCCAGAACGGGGGGACCGGCAGCTGCGGTGTGGGGCAGAGGTGCAGGCGGAGCCCGCAGGGGGCGCGGCGGGGAGGGTCGGGGAAGCGGCGGAGCTGGAGCCGAGTCAGGGCTCCTGGAATCCCTGCGGGAGCAGCGGCCCCACCTTCCAGCCCCGAGCACCCCGGGGCGGGCGGCTCACCGGGCAGGTACCTCTGCCGCCTTCCACCTGCCCGGCACACAGCAAGGACTCCGTCTCCTTCTGGGGGGGCGGCCCACACAGGGGGAGAGCCTCCGAGGGAGGGGAGGGTTGAGCGAGGCAGCGAGGAAACGGAGTGCGAGAGCCAAGGCAGATGGGGGGACGGGAGAGCAGAGACAGAGACAGGGCGAGAGACCGCGGGCAGAGGGAGGGCGGGTGAGGAGAGGAGAGAGACGCGGGAGTGAGAGGAGGGGCGGGAAACCGCAGGGAGGACGCAGGTGGTGAGAGGGCGGGGCGGGCGGGCGGGCGCAGCTGGGGCTCTGCCGGGGTTGGCGGGGGTGGCCTGGCCCGCAGCCCAAGGCCGGAGCCCCCGCCCCCGCCCCAGCTCAGACGGCCCTTCCCGTGTCTCCGGAGGGTAGGGGCGTCCTGAGGGCGGGGCTGGGCGGGGTGAGCAGCACCCCCACAGACACATACAGACACACACACGCTGACATACACACACGCTCTCACGCTGACATACTCACACACAGGCTGACGTTGATACATACACACAGAGAGACACACTCACACGTGTACACACTCAGAGATACACTCACACACAGAATATACACACACACACAGACATGCTCACAGAGATACACACATGCTCACACACACAGATACACACACACACGCTCACGCGCACAGGCACACACAGACACACGTGTGGGGGATCCAGCCTTCCCTTCCTGTGGGGTCCCCCTAAGGCCCATCCTGGGGGATGGCACAGACCTAAGGGAGACTGCAGAGCTGGAGGGTGAGACATTCAGTGACAGAGATGGCTGCAGAGAACCCAGACAGGGAGACAGGGAGACAGAGAGAGGGGAAGAGACCCAGGCAGTTGTGGGCGGCGGGGCACACAGCAGATGCCCAGAGACAGTGAGACCAGACAGAGAGCACCTGGCAGCCACGGGAGGGAGAGAGGTGGAGGGGCGGCACCTGCACCAGAGCCCCCAGCCTGGCCTGGAGTCCCCCCGGGGAATGGCACTGGCTGCTGGGTCCTGTGGGAGCAGAGGCCCCTCCCCACCCGGGCCCTACTCACTCGCTGTAGCAGTGGGCGGCCGTGAGCACCCACTCGGGGTACAGCAGGACGCCCCCACAGCTGAAGTGGCTGTAATGGTACAGAGCCACCTGCCAGGGCTGGGAATGCTGCTTGCACTCCCAGCCTCCAATGATCCGGGACTGGACGGGGGGCGCGGCACCTGTGGGGTGGGGTGGGGTGGGGCTGGGTCCGGCTGGGCAGAGAGAGGGCAGGAATCATGGGGGACACAAGGCTGTCTGGAGCGGGTATCAGGCCCAGTTCATTCAGCCCCTGGCCACCCTTCCTCAGCCCTCCCCGCAGCCGATCCCCACAGGGAGCCTGCGCACCCGGAGTCGGCCCCTGGCTGGGGTGCTGGCATGATTTGGGATCTTGGCCTGGGGAAGGAGGCGGTGGGAGAGGCTGTGGGTGTGGGGAGAGGAGAGAGCTTGAGGGCAGTGTCCAGGGGCCCAAGGGGGGATTAGGGACTAGAAAGGGACAGATGTGGGAGGTTTTCAGAGTCCAATGTCATGGCGACCTCTAAGGCCTGGGGTGGGATCTGGGCACCCTAGAAAGGACTCGGTGTTTAGGGGAGAAGGCTGAGAGGGTGAGACGCGGGGAGTCACCAGGCTGTGGTGGAGTGTGTGGGGAGGCTGCAGGCACCGGCCCACAGAGGACAAGTGTGAGGAGGGATTAGGGACTCAGGGACCTGTGGGGTCAGGGGGTCCTTGAAAGAGTTGAGACCGGCAGGTGGCATAGTGGCTACGGCACTGGACACTCCCACATGGCTGACCATGGTTTGAGTCCCAGACCTGGTGACTTGTTTTCTCACTTTCCCTCTTTCTCTCTCTCTCTCTGTCTCTCTCTGGTCAAAATAAAAAAAAAAAACAATGAATGAATAAATTAAATTAATATTTTATAAAAAGAAAAGACAGCTGGCATCCCCAAACAGAAAGGCTGAGATAGGATGGGACTGTCCCTTTGATAAGGTGACCAGATGCAGGGAGCTGCCCTAGGAAGAGGAGGAAGTTTGGGGGTCTCTGAGAGGAGGACAGGACCCGGCACAGGAGCATGGACGGTGAGGGAGGGGGCGGGGTGGGGGGCTGTGGGTGGGGCTGGGGTCGGGGTGGGGGGGCTGTGAGCGGGGATAGGGTCTGGGTCTGGGCGGGGCGGCTGTGGGTGGGGCCGGGGTCGGGGCGGGGCGCTGTGGGCGTGGCCGGGGTCAGGGTGGGGTGCTGTGGGCGTGGCCGGGATCGGGGTGGGGGCTGTGGGCGTGGCCGGGGTCGGGCGCTGTGGGCGGGGCCGGGGTCGGAGTGGAGGGCTGTGGGCGGGGCCGGGGTCGGGGTGGAGGGCTGTGGGCGTGGCTGGGGTCGGGGTGGGGGCTGTGGGCGTGGCCGGGGTCGGGGTGGGGCGCTGTGAGTGGGGCCGGGGAGATAGAAACAAATCGGCACGCGATCTGGGCTAGACTGCGGGCTACAGACACGAGAACGGGGTGCTGGGTGGGTGGGCGAGGAAGAGCCACTGCGGGTCCTGGGGCGTTACGAGAGTTCGCCCACTTTCCCCATCCTTGCCTGTCTTACCAGCCACCCCTGGGGACAGCGCCAGGCCCAGACCCAGAAACCACATGCGGACAGACAGAGACGTCCAGGGGTAGGCGGCGAGGTCAGAGCTGGGGAGCCTTCAAGAACCTTCACCCCTCGAAGCCCCCGACCTGTGCCTGAGGGCAGGAAGGGGTGGGAGAAGTACCTGCTGTCTGGAAGGCCTCGGTCTCCCTGCACGCCCAGGACTGGAGCCAGGCCGGGCAGGGCCTGGGACTCCTGGGACCTTGCCCTTGGGGACAGTGAGGGGGGTCTGAGGGAATCCATAAGCCAAGTTTGGAGACTTCCTGACCGCCAAGACAGACTCTCACCTGACTGAGCCCGAAGGACGTGTCCGTGCCTCCGTGTGCAGCGCACCTCCAAATGCTTTTTAAAAGAATTTCTAAATTTAATTTTCTTTATTTTTATTACCATTATCATGTAATTTGCTATGGAACATGTGTGCTCCCCGGAGGTGGCGGGCAGTGAGAAAGCAAGCCGCCGGCTCTGGGGCTCAGACCTCAGCCAGTGGACCTTAAGTCCAGCCACCTCAACCACCTCCGCCTGGCCCCACCCTCGGATACCGGCATGGCGGCTCCCCGACCCCTGCCTCTCTGAAGCCCCACCCCCATGGCCTGGGCTTTTAGCACTCACTCCCTTGCACACTCACACATCAAGATCTGACCCCTGAGTCTACTGTCCCCTCTCCAGATAAACCGCTGGGGTCCCAACGATCCGAAGAACCAAGGGTCTCCCCGAGCAGGGTCCCGGGACACCGGTGCCCAAACATACACCCCTCCCGACTGCTCGTTCCTCAGGGAGGACATGAGACCCAGAGCACCCAGGTGACCTGACTCACGCCCAGGCCAAAAGCACCAAGTCACAATCCCCAGCGTTGTCACCTCTACACCTTACTTAGGTCTCGGAAGCCACATCATTTCTGACTGACAGTGAAAATCACATTTTGGCGTTTCAGGAGAATGAGGAGCTGGAGCCGCTGCCTCCACTGTTACCCTGTGATCCGACAAGCTGTCCTCAGCTGTCACAGCAGACCTGAGCAGCCCACGTGGGTCCCGCCTGAGCTGTCGAGCGGGTCGAGCCCTGTCTCTTTCCAAGCAGAGGAAGCGAGTGTGGTCTCCCCACGTTCCCACGCCGAGGACTGGGGCTTCGCTCTCAGGCCTCACAGGCTCAGAAAGGGCCCAGCTTCCACGCCACAGATGGGGCTCCCTGGGTCCTGTGGGTGCAGCCGGGCCTCAGCTTGTTGGCGGTACCCTGCGTCTCGCCACCCGGGCTCCCAGCTGCCAATCTTTGAGAGGATTACTTGGCCTCTGTCAAATTCCATTTCCCCATCTTTGAAAAATTTATTTATTTACTTTTAGATTTTTGCCATAGGGTGCATGTACTTACTCACCAGAGAGAGACAGAGAGACGCAGAGAGAGAAGGAAAGTGAGAACTCACCCCCCCCCAAGTGGGGGGGGGGCGGGGATGGCCACACTGCAATCTCTTCTCCTCCATTCTCGTCTCGGGATTTTGGGCACACAGGCACACATGCCTGGTGTTTTATTCAAGCCACTGTTTCAGGACTTGAACCGCAGCCGGCCATGTGAGAACCAGCACCTTACCACCACGCCACCTGCTGGCCTTCCTCGTCTTTTAAACTGAGGTGATTTTCAGAGTAAAAGAGGATAATGTGTATATGTGTGTGAGAGTGTGTGTGCGACAGTGGGTATGAGAATGTGTGTGTGTGTGTGTGTGTGTGTGCACATCCACATAGGCATAGGCGTGTGATACGGCGCCTGGCACATAGTAACTCTTGTATAGTTATTAGCTATTTTAAACGAGGACACGTGATTTATTTCTGGGTCACGTGTGGGTATTCAGGTTGTGGAAACAACTATGGCCAAAGGCAGACGCGCGTCCAGACCCACGTGAAGATGGGCAAGGTCAGCCACACAGTGCTCATTAGACCCAGACAGAGGTCCTCCAGACGGCCCCGCCAGGTCGGCCTCCAGGAACCCCTGCACACAGAGCTGGGCACTGCAGCTAAAAGACGTGCCTCAGAGACAGAAGCGGCCAGGACAGGGATATCTACCCCTCCTTAGATCAAGACTCAAGTCATATACTTTGGGACCAGCAGGTAGCATAATGGCTTGTCGCTGGACCCCCATGCAGTCGACCTCAGTTCAAGTCCCAGACCCAGTGGTTTAAACTCACGCCGGGCGCGTGTGCGTGCGTGCCCAAGATCCCGAGAGGAGAATGGAGGAGAAGGAATTGTGGCATGGCCATCCCCGCTGGGGGGTGATTTCTCGCTTTCTGTCTCTCTGTCTCTCTGTCTTTCTGGTGAGCGCACGCGCCCTGTAGCAAAAAAAAAAGACTCCAATCACATACTTCATGTTGAAAGTTGCTCATCAGATTCCCCTGTGGGGACCTGGCTCACACACGTGGGCAAGCAGTGAAAAGGCAGGGCCTTGCATGTGCTCCCACACACGTGTACACACAGATCGCAGAGCTGCACTATGCATGAATACCAAATGGACTTTTCAAGGTCAGAACGCCGCGAGCTTCTACACGGAGAAACGTGGATGTATCCTTTTAAGGTAACAGGGCATCCACACCAGCCAAAGGGCAGGGTCTGCACAGCCGGGTCACGTCCCCAATGCTCGCCGGCGGGCTTCGGAACAGCCTAGACCACTGGTGAGGACAGGGAGCACAAGTGTGAGATAAGGCTATAAAGAAGGAAGATGGGACCAGCAGATGGCGTAATGGGTACGTCCCTAGACTTCCACGTAGTTGACTGCTGTTCAAGTCCCAGACCCGGCGGCTTGAAACTCACGCCAGGCATGTGTGCGTCCGTGCCCAAGATCCTGAGAGGAGAATGGAAGAGAAAGGATTGTGGCGTGGCCACCCCCCCCCCCCAGGGGGGTAATCTCTCACTTTCTGTCTCTCTATCTCTGCAGTTAGCGCATGCACCCTATTTCTCGCTTTCTGTCTCTCTGTCTCTCTGTCTTTCTGGTGAGCACGCGCCCTGTAAAAAAAAAAAAAGACTCCTATAAAAAAAAAAAAAAAAAAAAGAAGGAAGGATGAGGTCCTGCAGGGAATGGTGGAGGGTGTGGAAGAAATTCTCCATGGGTTTCTCAGACTCCTGCATGTATTCCAAGTACAAGACAAAAAAAAGAGAAAAGTTCTTTGCTCTGGATTGTCTATGGAGAATGTTTGCCTAGCAAGGAATCTTGTACATTGTAGCCATCACGCCAGCTTTGTTTACAGCCCGGGGTCATGAAGATAGCATCGGCCTCACAACGTTTATTTAGAGCTCAGTAAATAAGTATACCGAGTTCCTGCGGAGCAGGGCTGCTGTGCTCGGGATCACAGATAGCATCTCCCTCCCAGGCAACTGTGAGGCAGGTTTTGAGGCGAATGCCTCTCAGCTCATGAAAATTACAAGCATAACTTAACTGCCGTTAAGGAGATGAAAGATCCTACTGAAGATACTGCGTTTCATGTGGTGTATGCATCCGGGTAGTCTGAGTGTCCTCGTGGTACGCCTGAGGGACCTAGACAATGTTGAGGGGAGAGTGTCAGGTTGACACCTACAAATAGGACTGGAAAGCGGGTTTTGCTCATGTTCGGCCTAGCGGGTGACCTGTAAACACAGGGAATCGGTGTACAAACCCTCCTGTCACAGCGAACGCTGCTCCTATGGCCAGGACGTCGCGGAAGCGGGCTACCACGTAACACGTGTCACGCAGTACGGTGTCTAGGAGGAGCTGGCTGGACCATTCCTGTTGGCCCCTGCTGTGAAGAGGAAGATGAAGCCTCGGGCTCACAGTATTGCTGGCGATCAGTTACCATCGCCTCCACGTAAAGTTGCCGATCAGTGAAGACCTTGACAGCGGTAGGAAGGCGTGACTATTGCTGCAGAGTGGAATGGGCCCGTGTATCTGCGTCTCCCCCGTGAACACGTGGCGGGCTCGTCCCAGGAAGCCCAGGAAGCCGACGGAGAGCACGGCTCGGACCATGCCTACACAGCCCAAGGGCTCTCTCCCCCTGGATAGAAAGTAACGGTGTGAGGGAGAATGCCGAAGCCGGGCAGAATAAGGGTGTACACTTCCGGGCGGCCAAAGAATCAGAACAAGTGTTGGTGAAGAACGGGGCCTCCTCCTCCTGCTGGGTGGAAGAGCTGTTAGTGGCACGGTGACCCCAGCTGCAGGGACCGGGAGAGATAGGAGCTGCAGGACAGCCGTGATGAGAGCTGGTCGTGTGCAGACAACCAGGGGGCTCTGGCATTGTGGGGCTGCGGTCTTGTCGATGGTAGTCGGAACAAAGGCAATAGCTCCGAGGCTGGACGAGGTGAGAAAACTCCGGTCTCCTGAAGGCCCTGCGCGAGCGAGGTTACCCGCTAGTGGGGGCACGCTGTCCGTCCTGTCCCGGCACTTTTTTTTTTTTTTGCTATAGGGCACGTTCGCTTGCTAGAAAGACAGAGAGAGACAGAGAGACAGAAAGCGAGAAATCACCCCCCGGGGGGATGGTCACGCAGCAATCCCTCCTCCTCCATTCTCCTCTCGGGATCTTGGGCACACACGCACATGTGCCCGGCGTGAGTTTTAAGCCACCAGATCCGAGACTCGAACTGTGGCCGACTACACGGGAGTCCAGCGACATAGCCATTACGCTAACTGTTGGTCCCACCAGCTTCTACTATGAGGATGCTAGTAGAAGTAAAAAAGACAGTGGGAAGCCAGAAGGTCTCGTTTGAGGGAAAGCTATATTGGGAGCACCAGTTACTGGTGAGACTCGTCAGCTCCCGAGCCCCTCAATCATGAGAGGTATCACTATAAAGTTATCACAAACACGTGAGCAGTTGCAACTACGTTAGAAATGTGATCCTCGCCTAACGCACTGGCTGACCGAGTTCAGCACAGATCAGCAAACTCAGGGCTGTCCCTGCTATTCTGGCCCAAGCACCAAATAGTAAGTTAGAGTTCCAACGTCTTTGTGGTTAGTTGGAAATAGTTCATGGTTGGGACCAGCAGGTGGCGTGATGGTTAAGGCGCCGGATGCTCCCACATGGCTGACCACGGTTTGAATCCTGGACCTGGTAGCTTGCTTTCTTACTTTCTCTCTCTCTCTTTCTGTGTGTCTCTCTCTGCTCAAATTAAAATAAATGAATGAATAAATAAAATTAAATAATTCTAAAAAAATCTGTCTTTAAAAAAAAGAAAAGAAAGAAAATAGTCCATGGTTTATGAACATAGGTAGAATGGCTGAGCAAGCATTAGACGGTGCATCTAGACAGAGGTTGAGTCCTCTTTCGACCCAGCCCTGAGGTGAATGTTTCATGTCGAATTGCAAATTCGAACTCGCAGCTCCAATCCTGCCGGGCTTCTCCCGCCTTTTTTTTTTTACTTAGATTGAAGCCAGTTGTCTGGGGCATTTAGCTGTTAACTACAATTTCGTGGGGGTGGATCCCAGCAATCTAGCAAGGGCTTAGCTTAAGTCAAAGCGTTTGGTTTGCATTCAGTTGATGTGAGGTTGAGTCTCGAAGTCCTTATAGCTCAGGAATTCAGTAGTGAAAACTTGCTTGAAGCTTCAAAGGCTTCTGGTCTATCTACCCTAAATTCCTAAAGTAGGGTTGATGTGAGTGGGCCGAGGGGTAGGGTTAGGGTTGTGAGTGTGATGAGGCAGGGTAGGAGGGTCATTTGTTTTGTTTTGTTTTCAAATTTTAGTTTTATTTTGGTGGTGTTGGATGAGGGAAATACGGTTCGTGTTGTTGAATAGATGAGTCGTATGTAGAAATACAAGTTGAGTAGGGCTGTTATTGCCATTAATGTTGGTATACTAATACTGTTGTTTTGTTATGTCTTCAATGATAATTCATTTAGGTAGGCATCCTCTCAGTGGGGGGCCTCCTAGGGCTAGTAGTAGTAGTATCAGTATTGTTGTCGGGAATGGCGTATTTCATAGGTGTGTTAGGGAGAGGGTGGCCGTGTTACTGTTTAGGCTTCGTATTACACACACGGCTGTCGTGATAAGGATGTATACGGTTAGGCTTAGAATGGTCGCTGACACGCCGTGTGGTAGGATGGCTACTATTCAGCCCATAAGAGCAATTGATGAGCAGGCTACGATTTTTTGTAGTTGGCTTTGGTTGATTCCCCCCTCGCCCCCCACTAAGATGGAAGCTAGCGCTACTAGTATGATTAGGGTTACGTTAAGGGAGGGGGAGATTTGACATAGAATTAAGATTGGGGCGAGTTTTTGTCATGTTAGAAGTAGTAGGCCTGATTGTAGAGAGACCCCTTGTGTGACCTCTGGAACCCAGAGGTGAGACAGGGCTAGTCCTAATTTTATTAGGAGGCCTGTTGTGATTATTAATGAGGCTGAGGTATTTGAGATTTTTGTTAATTGTCCATTGGCCCGAGTATAGAGCGTCAATTAAAATGGCTATTATTAGGATTACGGACGCCGTGGCTTGTATAGTAAAGTACTTGGTCGCTGCTTCTGCTGACCGTGGGTTAGATTGTTTCATTAAAGTGGGGATAAATGCCAGTGTATTTATTTCTAGTCAGAGTGTGCTTGGTATAGCGATTACAGTCCCTGAGAAGGTTGCAGATACAATCATTGAGAGGGGAAGTGGGATAATTAGGACGGGAGGGATATAAACCAACATTTTCAGGGTATGGGCCCGATAGCTTATTTAGAATCTAGTGTATTGGTAGCATGAGCAATTTTGAACTCTTAGGGGTCGGTTGGATTCCTATGGCTCTAGAAATAAGAGGGTTTAAACCTCTGTTATTTGTCAAAGTAACTCTTCTATCAGACAGATTTCTATGTTTGTGGTGGAACGCTTGATAGTGAGATTGGTATGGAAATATATACATATTGCTAACGTTAGTGGGAGGAAGCTTTTTCATAGGAGATGCGTAAGTCGGTCATATCGAAAACGTGGGTAAGCTGCTCAGATTCACAGGAATAAAATGGTTAATACCAGCGTTTAGTCGTACAGTGGATAGTATATAGTTCGACTTCACTAACGCACCTCCAATAAGGTTGAGAATTCCTGAGCGCAGGTTTCTCAGCAGTGAGACCAACCGCTGCAGGCGCATAACACTCCTGGACCACTCTGAACCCCCCTGGCACCCGGGGTCAAGGTGGACCCGTGTGAAATGGAAGCCCATGCTGCCTGCTGCGCTGTGAGGACCCAGGACCTGGTATCCATAAAACTGTGTGGAGCTAAGTTATTTGTTTTTCAATCAGTAAAACGTCAGACCCTTCAGAGTTCTTGGCATGCAGTTGGTCGCTGAGGCATCACCTAGAGAGCCGGACATGAAGATGGGAGGGGGACCCAGCAGGGTGCAGTAACACAGAGGGACCGAAGTTGAGCGGCACTTCACAGGGGAAGGCTAAGCCAGTGAACCGGAATCCTCTCTGCCCTACCTGGAAACCTCCGGAGGCAGCCCACCTGCTGCATAAGACACTTCCTTTACACCCTCGTCCCTACCCCTCCTCAGTGCGCTCTTCCTCGCGTCTCTGGAGGATCCACTATCCCCTCAGGTCAGACCCTGAGTGCCCCATGCCACCAGACACTAGCTACCTCTAGATGGCCCCAACCCCTTGATCTTCTCAACCCCGAGACCCCAGATCAGGACATATCCTCTCTCTGGACCCATCCACAGCTTCCCTACTGCTGTAGTTAAGATAATGGTTTGCACCCCAAAGTTCTTATTTTGGACTTTGGTCCCCAGTGTAATGGCTTTGCCTCGTGACATCTTTACAAGATGAGGGCTAGCGAGATCATGAAGGCACCACCCTCACGAGTAGATCGAGGCTGTCTCGTGAGATAGTGAGTTCCAGCCTTCACAAGAAAGGCCTCTTTCTGTAAGAGAGTTGTTATGACAGGAAGATGGCTTCCCCCAGGTCCTTGTCTTTGTAAACATGCTCCGTTCTGTCAGTCACGCTGTGACCTGGCACCAGAGGCTGGCCAGATTCCAGTCTCACGTACTTGGGCTTTCCAGCCACAGCAGCAGAAGCCAGTAAGTCTCTATCCTTTACAATTCCCCAGTCCAGGGATTCCTGTTGGCAACACAGAAGCAGACGAAGACAGGAAAGCAGCAGAGGGAATAGGGCTGTATTGCCAAAAACACCTGAACGTGCGGAAGCAGCTTTGGTGCTGGGTGATGGGCAGACATTGGAGAAATTTGTAAAGGGAGGCTAGGAAAAGCTTAGATTTAGGTGGGAGTCTTGGAAGAACTGTTTAGAAATGAATTTGAGCTCTTTAGAGATTAGAAAGCAGGTTAGCAACTTCCCATATAGAAAAATGGGGCAAGCATAGGGCAGAAATTTCCACCCCACAAAAATAAAGGCTCGAGAGGACCAGCAGATGGAGCAATGGTTACATCACTGGACTTCCACGTAGACAACTGCAGTTCGAGTCCTGGACCAAGTGGCTTAAAACTCAGGCCAGGTGCATGTGCATGTGTACCCAAACTCCTGGGAGAAAACAGAGGAGAAGGGATTGCAGAGTGGCCATCCTCCCTAGGGGGTGATTTCTCACTGTGTGTCTCTCTGTCTCTCCAGCTAGTGCACATACCCTGTAGCAAAAATCTCTCTAAAAAAAATATAATAAAGGCCTGAAGCAAGTCCAAAATTCAAATGTGTGGACATTAGATCTTAAAGCTGGAAAGCAATCTCTTCTGACTCCATATCCTGCAGTGGGGGTTGAGCCCATAAGGCCCTTGGCAGCCCTGCCCTGTGCATTGCTGGTCACAGCTCATGTGGCTCCTCATACTTGGAGTCTTGTAGCTTTCCCAAGAGGTCATTGCACATTGCTGGTGGCTCTACAATTCTTAGGTCTCAAGGACATCGCTGCTGTGTCTCCAGCAGACACGGTTCTGTTGGAGACCCTCTGCTCTGACCCCTTATTTCCTTTTTTATTTTTTTGGAGAGGTTTTCACTGTAGGGCGCATGCGCTCGCCAGACAGACAGAGAGAGACAGAGAGACAGAAAGCGAGAAATCACCCCCCGGGGGGATGGCCACGCAGCAATCCCTTCTCCTCTCGGGATCTTGGGCACGCACACACACGCGCGCACCCGGCGTGAGTTTTAAGCCACCGGGTCCGGGACTCGAACCGCGGTCGACTATGTGGGAGTCCAGCGACATAGCCATTACGCTAACTGCTGGCCCCTGACCCCTTATTTCCATTTGGCATTGCCCTACTGAGGTTCTCTGCAATGACCTGCGCAGCTGAATGTGTTTTCTGAGGGGGAGCAGCTGTGGGTTAGAAATAAGCGTAGTCTTTATATAGCTAGGCTGCGCGTTTTCCACCCCTACCACCACTTCTCTCCGATCCCAATTTTCCTAAATGTAGTTAAAAGCAACCAGGCAGCAGTCTGAACACTTCCTTGTTTAGAAATTTCTGCTCGATAACTTAGATCACTAAGCCAAATTTTGGCCTTTCCTAGTGCCTTAGGGCATGAAAATGAAGCAGGCAAATTCTTTGCTACATTGTAATAAAGGATGGTCTTCCCTCCAACTGGAAGTAATTTTCTTTCTTTCCTTCTTTTTTTTTTTTTAAGGTTTTTGCTATAGGGTGTGTGTGCTCCCTGGAGAGAGACTATGAGAAAAGTGAGAAATCAGCACCCAGGAGGATGGCCATGACATAACCCCTTCTCCTCCATTCTCCTCCTGGGACTTTAGGCACACGTGCACGTAGAGGTACCCAGCATGATTTTCAAGCTGCCGGGTCTGGGACTCAAAATGTGGTCAGCCATGTAGGGTCCAGTACCTTAAGGACTATGCCACCTGCAGGCCCCATTTCCTCCTTTCTATGTACACCTCCACAGAATGTGTCTGTTTCTTTTTGGGGTTTGAGGGTTTTTGTTTTTAGAGGTTTTTGCCTTAGGTTGCATGCACTCACTGGAGAGAGTGAGACAGAAACTGAGAGGGAAAGTGAAAAATCACCCCCCGGGGGGATGGCCATGCCACGATTCCCTTCTCCTCCACTCTCCTCAGGGATCTTACGCACTGGCATGATTTTCAAGCCACCGGGTCCTGGACTTGAACAGCAGTCGGCCATGTGGGAGTCCAGCGATGTAACCACCATGCCATCTGCTGGCCTCCCAAATGGTCCATATTTCTATCAGCACTGTGACCACAGAGACCACAATGATTAGTCACCATCTGCAAAGAAAGTAATTGTGGCCTCTATGGTCTGGTTAATGCATAATATATACCTTATACATATCCCTGAAGAATTTCTGATTCCTTATTAATAGCAAGAGATAAGGTTACTGAGCACACAGACAGGCTAAGACCCAAGATGGAGTCACAGTGGCTAAGTTTTCACAGACAAAAGCTGGCTGCATTGACATTCAAAGTAACTACAGCTAAGGGCAACAGTTTTTATTCAGTAACTAACTGTACTCTAATCACAAAGAATCGGGTAATAAGTCACTCAGACTACCGCTTAACCATTTCCTGAAGCCCACTTCCTTATCAGAAAGCCATTGCTGGGACTGCTAGATAAAAACCCTCGCCTCCAGCTCCTCTCTCGCAACCCATTTGGTTCCCCTTCCGCTGCATTGGAAGCTTTTCCCCTTCCCTAATAAACCCCACTTTGCTCTCCTCTCTGCGTCCACATCTCTAACTCTTCATGAATGCAGGACAAGAACCAGCATGGGTGTTGGGTCTGACCACCCAGCACTCTCACCTCACTTCCTTTCTTTTTTTTTAGAATTTTTTTAAATTTAACTTTTGTTTATCCACTTACTCATTTTTAATTTGACCAGAGAGGGACAGAGTGAGAGAGAGATAGAGAAGGAAAGTGAGAAAGCAAGCCGCCAGGTCCAGAACCTTGACCCGCAGTCGGCCATGTGGGAGTCCAGCATCCTTAACCACCTGCCGGCCCCCCACCTCACTTTCATGAACCCCCATGCCAGTCCTTGCCCCTGGAGTGCTCTCAGCTTTCTCCCATCATACTCTGTGCCCTTCCCGCTCTGCTGCACACAGATGGGACCTTTGCCTGCCTCTGGCTCCTGCTGACCAGATGCACCCCCAACGCTCAGCTGTCAAGAACTCTGAAGAGTTCGAGATTCTACCAACTTGCAAATAAGCCAGCCTGCCACAGGTTTGTGAACACTGGCAGAGCACGCGAGATCCCTGGGCCCGAGATATTCCTCACAGCACAGTAAGCAGCGAGGGTCACGTTCCCATCAGCTCACCTTGCCCCCGAGTCCCATGGGGTATCAGAGAAATCCTGACACACACTGTGCACACCAGTGAGAAAACCGAGCTTAAACATTCTGAATCTGGGGGCTGGCAGGTGGCGTAATAGTTCAAGTGCTGAATTTCCACATGGCCAACAGCAGTTCGAGTCGCAGACCTGGTGGCTTGAAACTCACGTTGGGTGTTTGTGCTGGCATGCCCCAAATCCTAAGACGAGAATGAAGACATGCTTGCGGCATGGCCATCCCCCTGGGAGGGGTGATTTCTCATTTCTTATTTTTTCTCTACTGTCTCTCTGATGAGCACACATGCCCTATAGCAAAAAGAAAAAAAAAAAAAAAAAACCTCTCTAAAAGAAGAAAAAATGTCAGTCTGCGGCTGTCAAGTGGTGGGGTGGTTAGGGTGCTCAATTCCCACGTGGCTGACAGCGTGGTTTGGGTTCCAGACATGAGAGCTGCTTTCTCATTTTCTCTTTCTCTCTCTCTGTCTCTCTCTAGTCAAACAAAATAATAATAATACATAAATAAAATTTTTAAAAGTTATTTAAAAGAAAAATCCCAAATCTTGGGCCGGCCTGATAGCCTGCCGGTTAAGGTGGCTGAGTCTCACAGGCTAACTGTGCGGTTCGAGTCTTGCAACCAGCGGCCTGAAAATCACACCATGCCCACGTGTGTGCCTACAGTCCCTGAAGGAGAGCGGAGGAGATAGGGCTGCCACGTGGCCAGCCCTCCTCGGGAATGCTTTCTGGCTTCCCACCTCCCCCCACCCGATCTGTCACTTTTTAGCAAATTAAAGAAAAAATCATGACTTTTTTAAGGGATTATTTATAAACCGCTGGCGATATGAACATTATTACCTGTACTGAAAGCAGATCTACTCTGGGGGCGTCTTACATTTATCGTCTTAGTGAGCCAGTCTGTTTGAAGGGAGACCTTATCCGTGTTCTCTAGGACAGTAAGAAATCTTCATCTGAGGGAGATACCATCTTGTAAGACTGCCTGCTAAGTAAACATCCTTGAAAGACAGTCCAGAAAAAAATAAATAATAAAAAGCTGCATTAATGCTTTGGGTCAGAAGACACACAAAAGCGTAAGAGAGCCGGGGAGAACTGTCTCCCAGTGCTGCTCGGCCTGAGCCCTCCGCCTGGCCCGAAGGGCGACCTCGACATCCCGCTGGTAAACACTGGCCACCACTACCTGCTCCTCGAGACCTCAGCAAAGCTCCCGGTCCAGTCCAGGCTGGGTCTGGTAGCAGCCGGCCCCAAATAAGGACAGGATCAGGTCCCAAGGGGGCAGGGCTGGGGCTCAGAGCTGTGAGTGTGAGGTGAGTGTGTGCGTGTGTGTGCGTGTATGAGTGTGTGTGCCTGTGCGTGTGAGGGTGCTGCTCACTCTGCCCAGCCCGCCCTCAGACTTGCGCCCACTCTGGTCTGCCCTGGAGCAGGGCTGGGGCTGAGGGGGCGGGAGAAGAAGAGGGACAGGGGGTTGTGCAGGGCAGGGAGCCGGGCCCCTGGGCTGCCTGGCCACCTGCGTCCTCCTGCCGGCTCCCCTTCCCTCCCTTCTCTCTCACATCCCTGTCATTCTTGTCTCACCAGCCGACCTCCGCGCTGTCCCCCTCCCTCTGCCCTTGGTGTCCTGCCCTGTCTGTCTCTGCCTCCCATCCGGTCTGTTCTGTGCTCACTCTAGCTATGTTTGCTCTTTGCCTTTTTTTAAAAGAGAGATTGTATTGCTATAGTGCACATGCACTCGCCAGAGAGACAGAGACAGAGCGAGAGAAAGCAAGAAATAACACCCCCACCCCCGGGGTTGGATACGCTGCAAGCCCTGCTCCTCCTGATATTCTGGGCACGCACGCACCGGCATGAGTTTTAAGCCACCAGGTCCAGGATTTGAACCAAAGTTGACCATGTGGGAATCCAGCACCTTAGCCACCATGCCGCCTGCAGTCCCCTCCCCCTTTCTAATCCCTTCCATCATTTCTCACTCCCTTTTCCACTCGGTCTTTCTCAGTGTCCGGGCCTGCCCTCACAGTCACACTCCCGTCTCCGATCTGATGCACGTCTGTGTGCACGCGTGTGTGCGCATCTCCCCTCCCGGTCCCCCTCCCTCCGTGCTCCTTCCTCTCCAACAGCTGGGTCTCGCTGGGTCGGCACAGCCTGCTTAAACCTGAAGAGTCAAGTCAGGTGTTCCGGGTCAGCGCCAGCCTGTGTGTGTGTGTGTGTGTGTGTGTGTGTGTGTGTGTATAAAATTTAACTTTATTATTATTTTTTAATTTGACCAGAGAAAGAGAGAGAGGGAGAGTGAGAAAGCAAGCTGCCAGGTCTGGGGCTCAGCCATGTGGGAGTCCAGTGCCTTAACCACTATCCCCTCCCCCAGGTGTATACTTCTGTTCGCCCGGCACTGGTCTCCGGGGCCCACAGACTCACCCACACTGCTGAGCCCTCGGGCTGCCTCTGCACCCTCTCGCTCTGAGTGCCCACTGCACCCAGCTGAGGCCCCTGCCTACCCCGGCCCTGCCTGGCCAGGTGCAGTCCTCAGTGCCCGAGGTGCCAGACCCTGAGGGACGTGAGGTCTTTACCTACCTGCCAACGAGTAGGTCCGCTTCCCAGACTCCTGGGTCGGAGACAAAGGACCGTGTGACTACTCAAGGCCCAGGAGGCAGAGTGAGCTTTGTGCTCACCTCGAGTCACCTTGCCCCTCAGGTCCCCCAGGGTGATCGGAGTGACCCAGGCGAATGCCGTGCACAGTGGCTCACGCCAGATTGGGGAAGTGGAGCTGAGAAAGCCTCGGTCTTACAAGAAAGCTTCAAGGCCATCTGCCTGACTGTCAACCAGGAGGTGTTATCTTTGTGATCTTAGGCGGCCCGCAGCCCTGCGTGGGAGGGGCATGCGATGTTTCTGTCCGAGCAGTCGGTCAGTCTGGCACAGATGTGAACTCCGTTATCTGAGAAGTAAACAAACACGCTCTGGTTCTCGGGTCAAGACAATCTGGAAAGAAAATCTGGAACTACCAACTTGCTGGGAAGATAAGCCAGCCGTGGGGGGTTGTGGCCTCACAGCGGTCAGGTCAGGGGCTCGACACCTCCCTACAGGGGACCTAGGCTCCCTGGGCTAGGAGCCTGGGCCGCCGTGTCTGCATGCCACAGCTACCAGGGCTCTGTGCCGGGTTCCTGAGGACCTTCAGAGTGGGAGAAAGCCAGGCTGCGTTTCCTGTGTGCGAGCGAGCGGCGGACATGACAGAAGACGCGCTGCATCGCCCATGCGTGTGGGTCCCGGCCCTGTGACCGTGAATTGCTCCTGGGTGTCCTGCAATACGCAGTGCTGTGGGGGTGGGGGCGAGAGGTTGCACGGGATTTGGTCTGTCACGTTCTGTTGACATGTGACTCACGTGTCCCTACGTGAACCCAGATAAGTGGCCTGCATAACCGAGCACCTGACTTTTCTTCTTACCTAGAAACGGAAAAAACAGGGTATGCCCTGTCCTTGAGTATGTCTCTGACCTTCAGCGTCCCGCCTCGTGTCCCAGTGTCACCAGGCTCCGTGCCCAGCGAGGCCACACCCGAGCCTCTAGCCCCTGGGTTTGTGTCTGCAATGTTGAACCCCTGCAAAGTGGACTGTGGGGAGTCGCACTTTCCATCCTATCCTGTGCACCTGCATGTAGAGCTGGCTTATCCCGGCCGCGTTCGTGCCTACCACCTGCACACGCGCACACGTCTCCACAGCAAAGCACAGATTCTTGGTTATAAATGACTACCGTGTATGTCATTTACCGTGCACCTGTTATCAAATGCACGCCGTAACGTGTTTTCGTAATGTTTTCTATGTTCTCATATTTAACACTTACAACTACAACTCACCATTTCATCAATAATGAAAAGGCAGCACAGAGGGGGTCAAATATTTAGCTCAAAGACTCAGATTACGGTATTGGAACCCGGCGGTCAGACTTTGAGTGTTACACCACTCTGAAGTCACGTGACTGTCAGAGACCTGAGTGAAAATCGCTGTCTCCCCTCGGTGCCCATATCAAGGACCCCACCGTGTATGTTCCATGTGCATGTGGGGGGGGGGGGAGCCGCTTACACCCAGACCTGCTCTAGGGACCATGAAATCAGGTAGGAGCTTCTATGTCTAAGCCATGTACATGTGTGTGCTGGTGCGTGTCCATGTCTTTTTTCTTTTTTAATTTGCTATAGGGTGAGTGCACGAGCCAGAGAGACAGAGAGGGGATGTAAGGAAATACCCCCAGGGAGGATGGCCACACTGCGATCCTCCTCTCCATTCTCCTCTCAGGATTTGGGGCATGTCCACATGCGTCTGGTGTGTTTTTCTTTTCTTTTTTATTTTTTTTAAGAATTATTTTATTTAACTTTATTTATTTTTTTTAATTTGACCAGAGAGGGACAAAGCAAGAGAGAGAGAGAGAAAGTGAGAAGGCAAGCCGCCAGGTCCAGGACTTGAACCATGGTTAGCCACGTGGGGGAGTTCAGCGCCCTTAACCGCCACGCTACCTGCCGGCCCCAGGTACAGTGTTTCAAGCTGCACAGCCAGCCGTGTGGGACCCAGTCGCCTTGACCACCATGCCACTGGCAGGCCTCGTCTTGATCGTCCGTGCTCATAAAGTTGCAGGAATGTCTCGTCTGTGATGCTCGAAGCTGTGACCCGTGTACACAAGGGGGATTCAGCGTGAGGCGCGCATCAGCTGCATCAGTGTCTGTAGCAAACGTTCGTGCCCTCATACGGTCACACGTATGTACTTCGTGACACCTTGCGTTCAGCTGAGATGTCGGACTCTTGAGGGGAAGACTGTGTGTCACACTTGCGGTGAGCAGCATCTGTTCGACATCTGTCACGTATCAGCGACCCTCAATGAGTGGCTCCCAGAGATCTCTGTCTGCTATGGAGGGGAGAGCCCAGGCGCGCCTGCAGCGCACTGCGGGACAGCGACAGCAGCAGCAAGCCCTGGGTCCTGTTTGAGGGGCACTGTCTTCCCTGCCAAGATTGTGGGCATGGCCTATGTCACTGCTGACCAAAACCAAGGGCATAGAGTCCCCCCAGAGAGCACGTCTCAGCTTACGAGGTACAAGCTAAGCTCGAGGGACGGTGTGGTCTAGGCAAAGGGTGAGGCTGTGTGTGTGTGTGTGTGTCCATGTCTTTTATAAAAATAATTATTGAATTTTTAATTTATCATTATCATTTATATATTTATATTTATCAATATTTATCTATTTTTTGAAGAGGTTTTTGCTATAGGGTGCGTGTACTCGCCAGAAAGAGACAGACAGCGAGAAATCACCCCCAGGGGGGATGACCACACCACAATCCCTTCTCTTCCATTATTCTCTCGGGATCTTAGGCACGCACGCACACGCGCCCTAGAGCAAAAATCTCTCAAAAAAAAAAAAAAAAAAAAAAGAGAGAGAGCATCCTGGTACAGGGCTGCAGGGAGAGGCAGAGCTGGGCTGGGCCACCCCTGGCTGCCTAGATCTCTGTGTCTCTCTCCGTGTAACTGTCTCTGTGTCTCTGCCTCATCCCCTCTCCCCCGTCACTACTGAACACACTCCACCCAGGATGGGCCTAAGGGGGACCCCAGGGGAAAGAAAGAATTGATTCCCAACACTCTCATAGCCCGACCCAGCTCACCAACACCCAAACCAAGCACGGTGTGTGAGTGTGTGTGTGTGAGTGTGTGAGAGTGTGTGTGTCAGTGTGTGTGTCAGTGTGTGAGTGTGTGTGTCAGTGTGTGAGTGTGTGTGCGTGTGCGTGTGTGAGAGTGTGTGTGTCAGTGTGTGTGCGTGTGTGAGAGTGTGTGTGAGTGAGAGAGTGTGTGTGTGAGTGAGAGAGTGTGTGTGTGTGTGTATGAGTGTGTGTGTGTGAGTGTGTGTGTGTATGAGTGTGTGTGTATGAGTGTGTGTGTATGAGTGTGTGTGTGTGTGTGAGTGTGTGTGTGTGTGTGTGTGTGTGTGTGTGAGTGCTGCTCACTCGGCGCAGCCCGGCCCCCAGGACACTGTGTCCCTCCGGAGACAGCGGAAGGGCTGGTCCGAGCTCAGGGAGGAGGGAGGAGGAGAGGGCAGAGGAGGCGGGTGGCGCTGGGCAGGGACGGCTCTGGCCTTGGGCTGCGGGCCAGGCCACCCCTGCTGGGGAACCCTTGGGCAGCCCTCAGGCCCCTGCCCCTCCCTCTCACCACCTGCACCCTGCCTGCGCTTCTCACAGCTCTCCAAATCCCCTCTCCTTCCGCTCCCTGCTTTCCGTCTCTGTCCCCAGGGCGACACTGCCACATTCCCTGCTTCCCTATTCCTGACCCTAGATTTCCTCCCCAGGGTTTCTCTTGCCCTCTCATGGACCCTCCCCACTCCGGCCGTCTCCCTGCCCTGGGCCCCCTCAGCCGTCAGCGGGGCACTCATCACCCGAGGACCAGGACGACAGGCCAGCTCAGGCACACCCCGCTACACCCACGACTCGGGGTGAGCTTCCTGGAGGCCAATTCCTCCGACCCCGTGACCCCAGCCCCGACCTCGCGCTGCTCCGCCAGCGGCCAGGACCCGAACCTGCCCACCCGGCCGACCCGCAGCAGGAGTGCAGTGGGCACCCGGCCACACCCCGGGCCAAGGGAGGAGTGGGCCTGGCCGGGCAGGGAGGAACTGAGAAGCCGGTGGGGACCGGCAGCCGCTCTCCCCCGGCCCCCCGCGTGGGCCGCAGACTGCCCTAGGACGAGCGCCCGGGCCTGCTCCGCGAGGGCGACCCGAGGTGACAAAGCCACCTGCCGGTGGGCCACCGTCTCCGCTGGGGGCTGGGGGTGGAGGGGGGGGCGGCAGGCTCCCGCTGGGGTGCGGGTTCCCTCCGTCCACACCCCCTGGGGGCGGCCCGTGTCGCTCCTCCACACTCACCCACTAGCGCCTGCCCAAACGCCGGGAGCGCGGAGCGCGCAGACTCGCGGAGAGGACGGGAGACCCGGCAGCCAGGACCAGGCTGTGTTCTCCGCGGTGGGACCCGCGGCAGGTGGGGACGCCAGTGCGCTGGGGGACTTGACCTGGGGATGCCTGTTCTTCCCTTCCGCCCTCTCCTCCCTGGCTGCTCAGGGAGACGGAGGCAGCGGCCACGTGAAAGGGTGGTGGTCCTCGGCCCGAAATCCTGGCCAGGTGTCCTCCTGCGTCCGCAGTCCGGGCTGCCCCGCCCCGGGCGGCGCGCACACCGGGAATGGCCTCCGTCCGCCAGGCCCCGTGGGCGGTGGGTGGCCGCAGCACTGCCTCGCGGGGCCGCACAGGAGGACGGACCAGGGACCCAGGGAGAAGCCCTGACCACGCCCGGTCCTCTGTCCCACCGGGGTCCCCGGGACTGCTCTCTCTTCCCAGTTCTCCTGGTCTCTTTCTCACCCTGCTTTCTGTCTCCCTTTCTTCGTTTCCCCAGGGTCTCGGTGTCTTCAGATCTGCCTCTCCTCTCTGCTGTGTTTTTGTTTGGTCTTTCCAGAGGGCTCGTGTCCTCACCAGGAGGCTCACGGAGACCGGGTGGGGGAGAAGCACCTCGCAGTAGGGAGTGGCCGCTCTGCAGTCCCTTCTCCACTCCTCCACCCCATCAGGATCGGGGCGCACGTCCACACATACCCAGCATGCTTTCCAAGCTGCCATGGCTGGGATTTGAACTGCATACAGCCACGTGGGATCTGGCTCCCTTAATCACTAGGCGAAGATGTAGAGCCTGGCTCTGTTTCTACAAGGAACTGACCCTTTTCTTTTTTTCTTTTTTTCCAAGAGAAAGAGATTTTTCCTATAGGGTGTGTGCACTCATTGGAGAGACAGAGAGAGACAGAGAGACAGAAAGCAAGAAATCACCCCCCTCCCGGGGGAATGGCCATGCCACAATCCCTTCTCCTCCATTCTCCTCTTGGGATTTTGGGCATGCATACACATGCACCCAGCATGAGTTTTAAGCCGACGCGGGACTCAAACTGTGGTCGACAACACGGGAGTCCAGCGATGTAACCATTATGCCACCTGCTGGTCCCAGCGCTGACCCTTCCTAAGCTTCCTCTCCTCCTCCCTCTCTCCCTGTCCCAGACTGACTCACTGTCCCCGTGTGTTCCAAGTCCTGGGCCATGGTTTCAAAACATAATGACCCTCGCTGCCCAGCAGCCACCTGGGGAAGGTGAAGGGAGGAAGCAGGAGAGGTTGGAGACCTGGGGGTGAAAGTCCCAGACTCACCGAGTGTTCAGCTCCCCCACCCGCCAGGGACCAACAGGGTGGCCGGTGAAAAAGGCTGTCTCCTTGGTCAGCCATTAATCGGTCTCCTTTGAGCCCTCTTCTCAAGTAGGACTCAACCTTGGGCTTCCATGTCCATCTTAAAAGGTCCGGTTTTGGGGCCAGCAGGTGGCATGGTGGTTAAGGCACTGGACACTCCCACTTGGCTGACTGCGGTTCAAATACCGGACCTGGTGGCTTGCTTTCTCACTTCCTCTCTCTCTCTCTCTGTATCTCTCTCTGGTCAAATTAAAAATAAATGAATGAATAAATAAAATTAAATAAATTATTATTTTAAAAAAACGTCCAGTTTTGGGACCAGAAGCTGGTGTAATGGTTATTATGCCGCTGGACTCCCACATAGTAGACCGTAGTTTGAATTCTGGACCAGGTGGCTTAAACCTCACACTGGGTGTGTGTGCACGCCTGTCCGAGATCCTGAGAGAATGGCTATCCCCCGGGGGTGATTTCTCACTTTCTATCTTTCTGTCTCTCCGGTGAGTGCATGCACCCCATAGGAAAAATCTATTTTTAAAAAAAAAAAAAGACCAGTTTTAGCAAGAATCCCCCTAGCCCTGATGTCTTCTCTTACTATTGTGCCCCCAAGGAGTCCTCCTCTGCTGGCTGGCCTACATGCCTAGCCCTCTCGGCATTCAGAGTGGAGCCCCACCTCTCCCCCTGCTGCACTAGTCTCCTATAAGGCCTGCTTGCCTTTTCAACAAGCATCAGAACCACTTTCCTTTAAGAGCACTAAAAGTTTGGGCTGCTAGAATAAAGTACAAGAGACTGAGCGGCTTATAAACAATAGAAATGTGGGCCGATGGGCCAGCCTGGTAGTGTGGTGGTAAAGGCAGCTGGACCCCACACGGCCAACTGTGTGGTTTGAGTCCCAGGCTCAGTGGCTTGAAAAGTACACTGGGTGAATGTGCGCACATGCCCAAATCCCAAGAGCAGAACAGAGAAGGGGTTGCAGAGTGGCCACCCCCAAGGGGTGATTTCTTACTTTCTCTCTCTCTCTCTCTGTCTCTCCCCAGTGAGCACAAACACCCTATAGGCAAAAGTTAAAAAGAGGGGCCAGCAAGTGGCATAGTGATTAAGGTACTAGATTTCCACATTGTCGACCGTGGTTTGAGTTCCAGACTCAGCGGCTTGAAACACACCAGGCGTGTGTGTGTGTGTGTGTGTGTGTGCGCCCAAAATCCCAGGAGAAGAATGGAGAAGGGATTGTGGCATGGCTGTCCCTCTGGGGGGTGATTTCTCACTCTCTGTCTCTCTGTTTCTCTGGTGAGTACATGTGCCCTATAGCAAAAATCTCTCAGGAAAAAAAAAAAAGAAGAAAGAAAGAACTTAAAAGGAAAAAGAAGAAACGTGGGCCAGCCTTGTTGACTAGCGGTTAGGAAAGCTGGATCCCACACAACGAACCATGCAGTTCCAGTCTCAGATCCAGCAGCTCGAGATGCACGCTGCGCGCACGTGCGTATGCGCCCCCGACCCTACAGGACGGAGAAACACAGAAGAGACCGTGGCAGAAGAGACCGTGGCACGACCATACCAGATTGGAGGTTGTTTTCTCTCCCTGTTTCAATGACTCTATGGAGAGCACAGGTGCCTTCTGGCAACATTTAAAACAAAAACAAAAACAAAAAAAATAGAAATTTATTTCTCCAGTTCTAGAGGCTGGAAGTGCGGGGCCAGGGTGCCAGACTGGGTTCTGGTGAAGGTCTCCTTCTGGACCACAAATGTCCCCGTTCTATGTCCTGACCTGGTGGAGTTGGTGAGACCCTGACAAGGGTACTACCCTAGTCATGGTCTCAGCTAACCCCAAGTATCTCCCAGAGGCCCCACCTTCTAATCCCACTGGGAAGTGGGCTTTCTTTCTTTCTTTTTTTTTTTTTTTAAAGAATTAGGGACCAGCAGGTGGCGTGGTGGTTAAGGTGCTGGACACTCCCACATGGCCAACCACGGTTCGAGTCCTGGGCCTGGTGGCTTCCTTTCTCACTTTCCCCCTCTCTCTTCCCTCCTCTGTGTCTCTCTCTGGTCAAATTAAAATAAATGAGTGACTAAATAAAATTAAATAAATAATTATAAAAAAAGAATTATTTTATTTAATTTCATTCATTGTCTTTATTTTTTTTAGAATTATTTTATTTATTTATTATTATTATCATTGTTATTTTCCAGTTTGATCAGAGAGAGACAGAGAGAGAGAGAGGAAGTGAGAAAGCAAGCCACCAGGTCCGAGACTTGAATCGTGGTCGGCTATGTGGAAGTCCAGCACCCTTAACCAGCATGCCACTTGCCGACCCCCACTGTCTTTATTTTTTTTTTAATTTTATTTATTTATTTGAAGTGGACCAGAGAGAAACAGAGAGAGAAGGAAGGTGAGAAAGTAAGCTGCCAGGTCCAGGACTCGAACCATGGTCAGCCATGTGGGAGTTCAGTCGCCTTAACTACCATGCTACCTGCCAGCCCCCTCATTTTTAAAAAAATTTTTAGGGAACCAGCAGTTAGCGTAATGGCTATGTCGCTGGACTCCCACGTAGTCGACCGCAGTTCGCGTCCCGGACCCGGTGGCTTAAAACTCACGCCGGGCACATGTGCGTGCCTGCCCAAGATCTCGAGAGGAGAATGGAGGAGAAGGGATTGCGGCGTGACCATCCCCCCTGGGGGGTGATTTCTCGCTTTCTGTCTCTATGTCTCTCTCTGTCTCTCTCTGTCTGGCGAGCACACGCTCCCTATAGCAAAAACCTCTCCAAAAAAAAATTTTAAAGAATTATTTTTATTTATATTTATTTATTTATTTATTTATTTATTTATTTATTTTAATTTGACCAGAGAGGGACAGAGTGAGAGAGGAAGTAACAAAGCAAGCCTCCAGGTCCGGGACTCAAACCGTGGTCGGCCATGTGGGAATCTAGCACCCTTAACCACCACGCCACCAGCTGGCCCCACTTTTTAAAAAAATTTTTAAAAAAGAATTCTTTTATTTAACTTTATTTATTTATTTATTTTAATTGGGAGGTGGACTTTCAGTGTGGGGGAAGGGGCAGGCAGAAGCATTCGGACCCTAACGACCATGCACAGAATCCCTCCAATCTGGCTCCTGAGTTCTCTCCTCCTCAGCCTCACAGGTCACAGCGTGTGTGTGTGTGTGTGTGTGTGTGTGTGTGTGTGTGCACGCGTGTACCTACGGGTGCCAGGGTTGGACGTGTGCGTGCGGTGACTTAGCATTTTGCCGGCTGCACATCCCTGAAGGAGTGCGTTTCAAAGACTCATCGTTGCACAGCGGGAGTCTGCGGACGCCGGCGCGGTCGCTGCGGGTGGCAGGGGTGTGAAACCATGTGACGCCTCACGGTTGCCCACGTTATGTACACATCAGACCGTGCGCCGTCACGGAACTGCCAAGACCCTCCCCGCTAGCCGACAGGACACCGCATGGGCTTCTAGAGGGAGCTGTGGGGTAAGACTGTGTTTGTTGTTTTGTTTTGAGGGTTTTGCCATAGGGCGCATGTACTCACCACACACAGAGGCAGAGAGGGAAGGTGAGGATCCCCACACACCCAAGGGAGTCGCCCGGCCCTCCTCCCTCAGACCCAGGGATCCAGACCCAGGGATCCAGCCCCGGCCCTCCTCCCTCAGACCCAGGGATCCAGCCCTGGCCCTCCTCCCTCAGACCCAGGGATCCAGCCCCGGCCCTCCTCCCTCAGACCCAGGAGTACACCTCCCGTGGACAGACACGTGTTGTGGCCACCTAGTGACAGGATCTTCCAGAACAAGAAGAGGGACCAGCAGTTAGTGTAATGGCTATGTCGCTGGACTCCCACGTAGTCGACTGCGGTTCGCGTCCCAGACCCGGTGGCTTAAAACTCACGCCGGGCGCATGTGCGTGCGTGCCCTAGATCCCGAGAGGAGAATGGAGGAGAAGGGATTGCGGTGTGGCCATTGCCCCGGGGGGGTGATTTCTCGCTTTCTGTCTCTCTGTCTCTCTCTGTCTGTCTGGCGAGCGCACACGCCCTATAGCAAAAACCTCTCCAAAAAAAAAAAAAAAAAAAAAAAAAAAAAAAACAAGAAGAGGGAAAGACGCTTCTCTCCAGTTTCCCCCAGCCCAAGAAACAGTCTCAGGACAGTTAGGACCTGCATATGGCATGTTCCCTGCCCAGCGTCACACCCTCACACTGAGACCTCTCGTTTCCTTCCTCTCTCTGGGCCTCGACTTCCCCTTCTGCAAAACAGAGGTCTTGATAAAGAGGTTTCAGGACTCAGAAAGGTACCACACCTGGGAGTCCCGGAGACACAGCGTCCGGAGTTCTGCTCCGCCACCCCGCCTGAGAACCAGAACTGCCGCTCACGGGGTCACGGGGCACCGAGGGGGTGCCCAGCACGGACTGCAGAACACCCCTACAGAAAAGGCAGAAGTCAGTGTTATTTCCACTCTGAAGAGGCCCCTGAGGCCCAGAGAGACATAGTGACTTACCCACGGGCACACAGGATCCGAACCCAGGCTGCCTGGCTCCAGTCGTCTGCACCAGGCGCGGTGCCATCCGGTCTCTCCAGCGTCAGCCTCACTTTACGAGTTACACGCCTGCTCCATGGCTGTCACCTCATTCAAGCCCAGGGGACCCCACCCGTTCCTGCCCACCCAGCCCAAGCCTCCTTTGGGGATGCCTCTCACCAAAGTGGCGACAGGACCCCTAGAGCCATTCTCCTGACCCCTCCAACTTCTTTTTAAATTATTTATTTAATTCAATTTGTTATTATTTAATTTGATCAGAGAGAGAATGAGAGGAAAGGAAAGCGAGAAAGCAAGCTGCCATGTCCAGGACTCAAACCACAGTCAGCCGTGTGGGAGTTCAGCCCCTCACCCATCACACCACCTGTGGACTCCCCCCCAGCTTCTGCAGCCTGGGTGACCTTGAACAAAGGGCCTCTCCCCAGTCCATTCGTCGGAGTGTCAAACCGGGGTGGAGTTCTCCCTTCGCTGCTTCACTGCGAGCTCTCACCTCCTCACCCCAGCTAATTCAAAGCTTGCAAAGCTCCAGGAGGGGCTCCCTGGTTGTCAGACTTTTCTTTTTTTTTTTAATTTAAATGGGCCGGGAGGTGGCATGGTAGTTGAGGGCGCTGAACTCCCACGTGGCTGACCGTGGTTCAAATCCCGGACCTGGAAGCTTGCTTTCTCACTTTCCCTCTCTCTCTCTCTTTCTTTGGTCAAATTTAAATAAATAAAGTTTCAAATTAAAATAAATAAAGTTAAATAAAATAATTCTTTAAAAAATAAGTATTTATTTTATTTATTATTATTCAATTTGACAGAGAGAGGGAGAGGGAGAAAGCAAGCTGCCAGGTCCAGGACTCAAACCGCAGTAGTCCATGTGGGAATCTGACACATCAACCGCCGTGCCTCCTGCCAGCCCTGCCAAACAGATCTTAGAATAAGAATCTGAGGCTCAGAGGAGGCAGGACCAGGGTCTCCCAACTGGTAAGCAGCAGCTGGTCCCAGAAAGAACAGAGGCTGTGGTGACACTAGAGGACGGTCAGTTCCTTGGGCGAGAGGAGGGCAGCCACCCCACCAGGGCAGAAGGGCAGAGGCTGTCCTCCTGGAGAAGGGGCCTCGGGGAGGCTTACTGCAGTGCAGAAATCCGGAAGGGCCTTGAACCCCAAACTGAGGGGCAGGATTCTTGTCCAGGGATGGGGGGCCACCAGCAAGGGCTGTGAGCAGGGAGGGAAGGAATGTCAGGCCACGTGGGAGGGGATGGAATGTAGGGTGGGAGGCCAGGGGAGAGGCTGGGGTTCGGGTCTGAGAGCAGAGCACGTATGAGCTGCAGCCAAAGGGACAAGGGGACAGGGCTGGGGAGAAGGGGAGGGAGGGGCGAGGGTGGCGCGCGGGCCTGGCCTCATGACTGGGTGGACGGCGGGGCTGTCCCCGAGATAGAAAGCATGAAGGAGGAGAGGGCTTGGGGAGAAAAACGGGTTAGGGCTCAGGGTCAGATGGCGGGGACCTGCACGGCTGGTGGCCGAACCACGCGGCGGGCTCTCGGCGTCCGGCGGCACGTCCGGGGCGACGGGGATGGACCGCGCGGGTCCGAGCCGGCCCCAGGGGGCGCGCGGTGACGTCACGGCGTCGGGGCGGGGCGCCCTCCGCTGAGGGGCGCGCTGCTCCGTGGAGCTCCCGCGGTGCCAGGGCTGTGTCACCGGCACCGGGACGCCGGCAGTGCCCGCCTGCCTGGGCTAGGAGGACGGGCGCGATGGAGGCGGGGCTGCACCGGGGACGCCTTCGCGCCTGGTGGCTCGCCGCCTTCCCCACCAGCGCCGCGCCCCGAGACCGAGGGGGCTGGGTGGGGGCGACGGCCAGCAGAAAAGGTACCCTGTCCTGGACAGGGGTGCTCCACTGAAGCCACGACCCACAGTGAGGCCCCAGGACTTTGCGTCTGAGTTTGTCGGGGAGACGAAGGGACAAGGGAGGTCTAGACTGGCCTCCAGCCGGGGACCCAGGCTGTCTGCAGGTCTAGCTTTGTAGACTCGGGAGACCTGAAGTTCTGAATGCCCGGAATAGCGGAAAGCACTAGGGTTCCAGAGTGTCTCGGGCCGGCAGTGTTAGAATCTGGGCTGATGGTTCTAGAACGACTGAGATCCAATCAAGCAGCTCGTTCCCAAAAAGGGGATAGCTTGGGGCCAGCAGGGGGCGCGGTGGTCAAGGCACTGGATTCCCACGTGACTGAGTACGTGTGAGTCCCAGACCTGGCAGCTTGAAACCCACACGAGGCACGAATGTGTGTGTGTGTGTGCTGGGGGGTTGTACACACCCAAAATCTTGAGTGGAGAATGGAGAAGTGATGGTGGTTTGCCCGTCCCCCCTAGGGAGGTGATTTTTCACTTTGCTTCTCTCTGGCTCTATCCGGTAAGCACATGTGCCCCATGGCAAAAAAAAAAAAAAAAAAAGAAAAGAAAAAGTGATGGCCTCCAGACATAGGGGGGCCCCTGTTCTGTGTGGTGGCCAGAGGTCAGTCCCTTCTGCTCTCTGCACCTCCTCCTTCCTTACACAAGCCGGGGTGGGCTCTAGGCAGCTGCTGGGGCTTTCCAGGGCTCCGAGACACCAGAAACCTCCCTCTCAAACACAGAGCCTTGGATCATCACTCATGCTCCGCCTCCGGAATATAGAATCCAGATGTCAAGTTCCAGAGCCCAGAAATAAGACGGCAGGTTCCGGAATAGATACCCCCAAACTCCAGTCTCTAAATTCATACTCTTCTATCAAGATTCTAGGAATCTCAGAATCATGGAAGCCAGGCCCCCATCTCCCAGCCCAGCCTCTTAAAAATGTAATGCAGGAGACCAGCAGGTGGTGTGGTGGTTAAGGTGCTGGACACTCCCACATGGCTAACCAGATTCGAGTCCCGGACCTGGTGGCTTGCTTTCTCACTTCTCTCTCTGTGTGTGTCTCTCTCTGGTCAAATTAAAATAAATGAATGAAAAAAAACATTTTAAAAAGTATGTAATGCAGATTTAAAACTCCAGACTTCAGACTCCAAATCTCAGAGTCTATACCCAGACTCTAGAATCCAGACCCCAGAATCAACACTATCATTGTACTTCAGGCCTCAGACTCTTTGCACCAGGTACAAACGATCCTGACCTAACATCCCAGATTCCAAACACCAGACTCCAGACTCCTAGTCTGCACTTAGATCCAGAATCCAAGCCTAAGACCTGCCACTTGAAGGCCAGATTCCAGGATCCAGATCCCAGACCCTGAATCCAGACTTCAAAATCCATCCTCCAGATTTTGGGTCATAAATACCAAGCTTGAGACTTCCAGATTCTGAATCCAAGACAGATCTAGAATCTGATATCCAGAACCCAAACCCAGCACAGGAAGTATGACTCCAGACCCCAAATTCCAGGCTCTGTTTTTCAAAGCCATCCAATGTTCTGTTTTCCCTCCCCCTTGAGAAACTGCCCCTAGCGGAGAATTCCTCCTTGTTGACTCAGACAATAGCTTCCATCTAATAAATGCTCATTAGGCCTGGGACCCCGCCTCACCAGCCACCAAGGCGTCCTCGCCTGTAAACTTGACTCTCGGCCACCTCCCACCCCACCCCGCCCCACCCCCAGACCCACGCGGGTCTTATAAACCCAGGCATCCTGGCGTCCACGCCTCTTCTCCGCATCTGAGCTGCCTCGATGCTGCAGGAGGACCTGAAGGTGACAGCCCTGAGAGAGGACGGGGGAGCAGTGGGGGGACAGGGCCTCGAGACAGGACCAGGCAGGGTGGGGGACATGGAATAGCCTTCCTCAACAGCGAGACGCGGACCCCCTGGGGGACCTGCGCGTTGAGGGTACTGGGTAAGTCCTGTGTCCTTTACTGAGCCCCAGGTGAAGCTGAGCCAAGAAAATGCCTGAAGCCACCAGGCTGGGGGGAGGGACGCATGACTGGAGGACGGCCCTGAGAGTGTCTGTGCCAGAGCCAAGGCCGTGGGCAGGAGCCGCCACGGTCCTCCCAGGCCTCCTGCGTGCAAGGGCTCAGGCTGGGCAGCGCTGCGGACAGAAAGGACCACCCGAGCCGAGGGTGGGGCCAGGAGGGCAGGCCAGGTCTCACATCCGTGGGCTTCTGTGCTGTGACAAAGGCCGAGGGGCACTGTGGGCTCCAGGGGACACCCGTTAGGTACTGCGGCCTCCCAGAAGAGGTGGGTGAGCCTTGGAGGACAGTTCTGGAAGAAGAGAATGAAGGACTTTAATCCACTGCCAAGTTTACCAAGGCCTCCCCTGGGCCAGACCCTGGGCGGGGAAGCACTGGGGGTCTGGAACCCACCAGACGGGAGAAAGCAGATGCCACCGGGGCCGGGGGAGGGCAGAAGGGGCCTCAGGAGGAAGTGGGCCTTGAAGGGGATGCTGTGCCCGTGGGAGGCGCGGCCTGTGCAAAGGCATGGCGGACGGAACGGCAGGACGGGCGGCAGCTCTGCCTCTGCTGGGCCAGGTCACGGGCGACCCCGCCAGAAACTGGAAGAGGATGCCCAAGTGTGAAGCCGAGGGGCTGGGCTTTCTCCTGGGCCACTGGGGACCCCGAGGGCTGCGAGTGGATGAGGGGCACACGCATCTCTGGGAGTAGAAAGACCCTTGAGGCCTTGAGTGGCGGCCAGACTGCAGGGTCTGGAGAGGGAAGGCTGGAGGGAAGGCTGGAGTAGGCTGAGCCCGGGCCGTGGACGGAGAGACCAGGCTGGGACATGACAGGCCGTGTGTGCATTTGGGGGTCAGTGCCACGAGGAACAGTAGACCCTCCAGAGACGAGGGACCTGGAGGGAGAGCAGATTGGGGCTGGGGGAGAGGGGGCCGGGTGGGGTGAGTGTGCCCGGGGCATCCTGCCGGGAGTGGAGGTCCAGCTCACCGTGTCCCTCTCGCTCTCCTCCCCAGACCCAGACGTCAAGACGTCAGCTGTCAGCCGAGCGGTCCCTCCTCCACCATGTGGCCTCTCCTCGCCGTGTCCTTCCTGCTGACGTGTGCAGGTGAGGCAGGCCCAGGTGGGCCCGGGGCAGTGGGAGCATGGTCCCCCTCTCCGTAGGTCTCCTGGGCCTGTGCTCAGCCAGCCCCCACCTCACCGAGACCACTGGAGAGCTCGCCCTCAGCCCTGCCCCTGCTTAGCCGCCCGCTGGCGTCCCTGAGTCCTCACCCGAAGAGCTGTCAGGGCTGCCCTGGAGTCAGTGCTGCCTGGGGCCTTCCCCCGCCTGCCACCTGAATATGGTTCTGGGGCCAAACAAACCCAGTCTGAGTCCTAGGGCTGCCTCTTCCTTGCTGTGTGACCTTGAGGACATTGCTTCTCTCTGGGCCTTGAATACCTTCTCTACATGACCGTGCCCACCCACGGCAGTGATGGCGAGATCTCAATAACATGGTGCAGGTGATGCAATAAGAAGCGTTTAACAAGAGTTGAGGGCCCAAGAGCAGAGCCTCCAGGTTCAAATCCTGCCTCCACCACTTTCCGTCTAGTTCCTTAGCATCGCGGTGACTCAGGTTCCGCAGCTATAAGACGGACAGTTTTCCCATCCAGCAGGATCAGGGTTAGGGTCAGACGTGGTGGTCGCACGTGGGGCCCCGACATACGCCTGACCCGGGGTGTGTCCTGTCAGGTGTGTAAGTGCGCTGCTGAGCACTCAGTGTGTGCCAGGCACGGCATTTGGCACTTACACACGACGCCCACAGAAGTGCGCACCCCTGACCTCATCTGACAAGTGGGGCTCAAAGAGGGCCGGGATGTGGAGGTCACCCTGAGTGGCCAGCGAACTCAGACTTCACTCAGCTGCCTCCCTGAGGAATTGTAACTTGATGCCTCCACCCTAGAGGGGCGGGAGTAGGCTTTCAGTAACCGCAGGATCCCCCTGGGGCCCCAGGCCTCTCCCACACTCCAGCCTCCCTGGGCTCTCCCAGCCTCGCCTCTGCTGCACCAGCTGGCGCCGCCGCCCTCACCGGCTGGGACTGGCCAGGTACAGCCCGGCCAGCTGCTCAGCCTGCCCTCGCCCTTCCTCTGTTAAGCCCCTCACCCGCCACATCCGCGTTCCTCTGGCCTTGCCAGGACCTCTGGCCCAGTTCCTGACCCTGGTGGGCAGAGCTGGGGATCTGATCTGACCGCAAATTCTGCCCCAGTGTGGGTCTGTGTGCATGGCTGGGCCCCTGAGGGATACATCTATGCCATCCAGTGGAGGGGGTCATGGTCCCGTGACGCTGCACTGTCCCCGCTGTGTCCTTGTGCGGGTGCTGGTCTGTACAGAAGCACGTGGGTGTGCAGGGCCCTGCATGTCCCATATGTGCAACCCAGTGAGTGACCTTGAACACCACAGACCTGGCGTGGGGGCTGACCCCGAGACAGATGAATGTCCTGGCCGGCTGCCCGCGTCCCCGAGGCTCTGACCTCGAATGCCCAGCCGTGCCCAGGCGTTGCCCTGGGGTCTGATCTATGGGTCCCACGCTGAGGTTGGTCTCTGGGTCCGCGTCTGCTACCTTGACTCTCCAGAATGGCTTGTGGCTGGATCGTGGACTTGGCCTCGACTAGCATTCCTGGGCCTGTGCAGACGGCTGACTGACTTCAGCCCTCTGTGTCCACAACCCGAACATCCGCACGTATGTCCCCAGAAATAAACCCACGTGCCCTTTGTGAGAAACAACGAACACTTACTAAGCATTTGCAACGTGCCCGGCGTGACTCGCCACACACACACCCTCTGTCTCCAGTTCCATCCTTTTCCCGCTTTTCCAGACAAGCCTTGCTCAGCCTCACAGCTGGTATGCTGGAGCCTGGGGTAAGGGCACCCTCTCTTCCAGACCCCGTGTGCGAATGTGCACATCCATGGCCCCGATGTCAGGCCACACCAGAGGCTGCAGTGGGTCTGGTCTACAGCTGAAGCCGTATGCACATGCACGTGTCCCGACAGCCCGCACGCACACACGCACACATGCGAACATCTGAGCTGTGATTCTCGGAGCGGCAGCCCGTGCCCCCAAGTGAACTGCAGCAGGACGTGCTGGCCACCTCAGTGCCGACGTCCGGAAGCCTGGCTGTGCAGGCCTGTCATCCGTGACCTAGCGTGGCACGCCGTGTGTGGCTGAGACATGAGACTCTGGGGCCAAGGCTGTGTCATGTGTATCGAGTGGCCACATCTATGTGATGTCTGTGACAACTGGGTGACTTTGAATGACTGGTTCCAAGTGGCCAGCTGTCTGAACCTGTCCCCACCCCCAGCCACAGAGGACTTCTTGTCCTTTCCCCTTCCTCTCCTTCTGAGCCCTATGGCAAATGTGTGGGGGCTGAGGTTCTGGAAAAGCAGGCAGTGGTGGGAAAGCTAGAGAGGACAGTGCTTCAAAACCAACAGCAGAGGCTCCTTGAGAAATCAGAAGGCATAGCTGGGAGGGGTGAGGTGCAGGGTGATGCGAGGCCCTCCTCTCCACTTACTCCCAGCAGCCCAGGATGGTGACAAAATGCCGGAAGGAGAGGAGTGTGCACCTCATTCGCAGCCATGGCAAGTGGCCCTCTTCGAGCGTGGGCGCTTTAACTGTGGTGGTTCCCTCATCTCCCCTGACTGGGTGCTGTCTGCCGCCCACTGCCAAACCCGGTAGGAGGGCAGGGCCAGGGTCCTGGGGCGGGGGCTCCTGGCGGGAGGTGGCCTGGTGGGCGTGAGTAGGGAAGGGACCCAGGCTCCTAGGTTTTGAAGAAGGAAGAGGCCCCTGAGTAGGGGACTAAAGGGGTTCCAAACTCTTAGATCTCTAGAGGAGAGAGAAGACTGGTCCATCTTTTTTTTTTTTTTGGAGAGATTTTTGCTATAGGGCGCATGCCCTCGCCGGAGAGACAGAGACAGAGACAGAAAGCGAAAAATCACCTCCCAGGGAGATGGCTACACTGCAATCCCTTCTCCATTCTCTCGGGATTTTGCACGCACGCACAGGTGCCTGGCGTGAATTTAAACCACGGGGTCCGGGACTCGAACCGCAGTCGGCGACATGGAAGTTCAGCGACATAGCCATTACACTAACTGCTGGTCCCAGACTGGTCCATCTTTTAGCCTCTGATGTGGGAAGGGTCTCAGGGTCTGAGGCCCTAGAGGAAGGGAGGGATGAAGCCCGGGGGCTGAGCTCAGCTGTGCGCACAACGTTGGACTCTGGTCACTGGGGGGCAGGAGCTGGGACCGCTGGCTTCAGGGTCTTAGAAAAGAATAACGGGATCTCGAGCTCCTCAAACGGCCTGGGACCCTCAGGCTGCCCACTCTGATCCTTCTGTCTGCTCCTCACCCCTCCTGCGGGTGACCACCGGCCGCACAGCTTCATGACCGTGCGCCTGGGCGAGCACAACCTGCGCAAGCGCGATGGCCCAGAGCAGCTGCGGGCTATTTCGCGCATCATCCCACATCCGGGCTACGAAGCCCGCAGCCACCGCGATGACATCATGCTGCTGCGTCTAGTCCGGCCCGCGCGGCTGACCTCCCAGGTGCGCCCGGTGCCGCTTCCCAGGCGCTGTCCCAGCCCAGGCGAGGCCTGTGTGGTGTCTGGCTGGGGCCTGGTGTCCGACAACGATCCCGGGGACACGGGGAGCCCCGAGTCACAAGGTGCGTGAAAGCGCGGGGCCGAATGGCAGGCCTCGAGGAACCCTGCTCTCCAGGGCGTGGGGCGGAGGGGACAGGGCCCACACGGATGGTTCTCCAAGTCTGCGGTCCTCCCCAGTGAAAATCCCGGACACGCTGCACTGCGCCAACATCAGCATCATCTCGGACGCGTCTTGCGACAAGGACTACCCGGGGCGCCTGATGAGCACCATGGTGTGTGCAGGAGTGCCTGGCGGAGGCACCGACTCCTGCGAGGTCAGAGCCCAGACGCCTTGGCGGGAGAGGGAGTGAGGGTGGGTTGAGCCAGAGGAGATGCCAGGGCTAGGTTTGGGAGGTGGGCGCAGCGGGAGCGAGGCCGAGTTGGGTCTGGGATGACCAGAGGACTGGCCGGTGTTGGATGACCGCCCGATTTCCAGTGGAGCTGGGATTGCTTGGGGTGTGAGTTGGGTTAAACTGGGTGGCGCTGAGTTGAGTCGTGCTGGGGTGGGATTGAGTTTGGGTGGAGATTGTGAATGGTGATTGGGGTGAGCGTGGGGACACTAGCTCCAGGAGGTTCTCATTCAACCTGAGACACCCACTTCTCCCCACAGGGTGACTCCGGGGGGCCCCTGGTCTGTGGAGGCGTCCTGCAGGGCATTGTATCCTGGGGTGATGTCCCTTGTGACATGACCACCAAGCCCGGGGTCTACAGCAAAGTCTGCCGTTACCTGGAGTGGATCGGGGAGACCATGAAGAGGAACTGACCGTCCGGCCAGCCTCCAGTGTCCTCCACGGCCGGCCAGGCCCACCCTGGCCTGGAACAGAGTCAGGCCATCCCCCAAGACCCAAATGCCGGCGAAGGACTTGTCCTGCCTGAAGCCAGAGCTGGTGTGCAAGGTCACCTGTTTAAAGCCCAGATACCAGAGCACGCTGACCCAGGTTTCTCTGTAGAAGTTTCTGTGACCTATGTCCGGGGACGGAGGACAATGGAAGCCAGACACAGGCAGGGGCTAGGGGAGGGGACCCAGAGAACCGTCCACTGCCCATCGCCAGGCGAGGGGCGATGGTATGAAGCGGGCGCCGCTCAGTCAGACGCGAGCTGTGTGACCTGGAGCGGTGGCCCCCTGCCTCACGCTGGCCTCTGTGAGACAGGCGTCATCCCACTGCTGACCTAGGGTCGCGCTGAGCATTAAATTCACGTGAACGCGTTAGACTCGGCATCGGCACTGGATAAGTACTCGAGTCTCTGAACCCCACACACACTAGATGCCGAAGATGGCTTCGTTCTCTTCAAGATCTAGTTCTGAGCTTCACAGTAGCCATGGTTTGGTTTGGTTCGGTTTGGTTTGAAAGCAGGTGTTCTTTCCTTAGGCAGGGGTCTGACAGACCCGCACAGCGGGGCCGGGACCCTGGGAGTGCTTCGACTTTAAGGAAGAGCCCCCCAGCAGGCGGGAAGCCTGTGGCGTAGCGCGGAGGCGGCCGGGGTCTACGTTCTGACCCCTTCAGACCCCCAGAACTGCTTTTCAAGGTCACGGGACGCTGCAGGCCGTGAACCCGGTTCTTGAGAACTACATGTCGCACTGGCAGCGTGGGGGTGGTTGGGGCTTGACCTGCGAGGACAGACTGTGCACATCGCTAGGATGTGCAGGGCATGACCTTGAGCACCCGCGGCTGAAGAACATGAAGTCATTGAGACCCCACCGTGGGGAGGGGAGAGATCCTGGACAACCTACTCTAAGAGGCCCCTGAAATGTCCTAGTCCTGGATCTGGGCGCTGGGGCTATGATGTATATGCCCAAGTTTTATCATGAAAAGAACAACAGCGTTGGGGACCTAGACCCTGGACCTGGGAGTGCAAGAATCAGAGCCTTCTGAAAGCCAAGGCCTGTACTTTAGGGGGTGCTGTCGCCTGGACACACGGGTCAGGGAACCGAACCCTTGCTGCTGGCATCTGAGGGTACACCAGTGTTGGGGCGCAGAGCCTTCCTTGGGGTTTTGTAGCAAAGGTCAGGGATTCTTCTGCCCTCCTGTTTCTGCTCCTCCTGCCCCCACCTCGCTGGCTCTCCCCCGCAGGGCAGGCCCCGCCCGCCTCAGCCCTGGGAACCCATCCAGCGTGCCCACAGCCCTGCACAGCAGCTGCTGCTTCCCGCCCCTCCCACAGCACCGGGGTGGAGGGGTGTCCGGCCCCCAGCCTGGGTGCCAGCAGGGCAGGGGCGGGGATCTGGGAGGATGAGGGTTTTTAAAGGCTCCCCAGGGAGGTTCCACATCCTAGCTCACCGCCGGCCTGCCCCTGGACACCTCTGTCACCATGTGGTTCCTGGTTCTGTGCCTCGCCCTGTCCCTGGGGGGGACTGGTGAGACAGCGGTGGGGATACGGGAGGGGGAGCGGGCCGGACTCTCTCGTACTGCCCCTCACTCCTCACCCCTCACCTGTGGCTCTTTCCCCTCCCACCTAGCACCCAGCCTTGTCCCTCCTGCCCACGGTCCCTCCCGACCAGGGCTGCTGGCCTTCTCCCGATCTCTCCAGGCTCACCTAAAATGCCCCGCTCTAGCCCCCGCGTGTGGCCAGGTCGCAGTCCGTCCCATGCTGGGCCCCGTTTCCCTCCCAGTTACCCCTTCCCAGAGCACTCCCTGCTCCAGCCACTTAACCAAGGGGACAGGTGCCGGGCCATCGCTGTCTTCCTCCCTGGGGACGCCAGCCCTTCCATGGAGCTCCCCCATCAGACGCTGATGGCACCCTCCTGCCCCCTGTGAGGTCTGACTCCTGTGCCCCCAACTCTCACCGTAACTGGTGGCTCTCCCCCCCCAGCTGTCAGCTCCAGGGTGTGTCCTCCAGACGCTGCCATCTGGTTCCCCTTAAATCCCTCCAGAACCCCCACATTCCATCAGGCAGCTGACAACACACAGGGCCCATCCCAGTCATGGGGACCCCCTCTGTGCCCCGGAGCCATCCAGCAGCCCAGCCCTGCAGCTCTCAGTACCCTCCCCTCAGTACCCTGCACAGCTCTCACTTTAGGAGCGGAGATCCAGCCCCGTCTCCCCCGAGCCCCCACTGTGGGCTGTAAAGCCTACATCATGTGCCGCCCCGTCCACTCCCACGCTGCTGGCCCGTCTGACCCGGTCTCCATGCCTGTACTCCGAGAAAACCCCAGCTCCCTCCAGAACCCTCGGAGCTGAGCCCCATCCCCATGAGAAATGCTCTGTCCCAGGATGTCTGTCATTCCCTCCGTCCTGGCCCCAAACCTGTTCTCAGGGCCCCCACACAACTTAGATGGACCCCCAAACCTTATAGGGGGCCACCCCCAGCCTTTACCATAATCCCTTCTCCTTTTACCCGGGAACCCGCATTCTCCCTGTCCAGGCACGCTGTCCAGCCCCAGTCCAGGGACCCCACACATGACCCCGAGTCCCCAGCCTGGGTGCTCCCCCTGACCTCACACCTGAGCCCTAGGCTGCATCCTTCTCTGAACCAGCCCCTACTGCTTCCCCAGCCCGAGAACTCCCTAACCCTCTGAATCCTCGCCCAGCCTCCTTACGGGCCCTTACCTGGTTTCTGGAACCCCCTTCCCCTCTGTGAGCCCCTAGCCCCTCGTGCTGCGCTGCAAGTCCCTCACAGTCCCCATACCTATGCTGGGCCCTCCCTCCCAGGAGCCCCGTCAACTCAAAAACCACCACTCCCGCTTTGACCCCAGGGTCACTTTGCTCCCCACATACAAAACCTCCACCCAGGACCAGCCCAAACCCCGTCCCAGAGCTGACTCCAGGCCCCGGCCCCTCCGGGGCTCCTCTGGTCCTGCAGCACAGCTCCCTCCTTGAGGCCAGCCCCCACCTTCCTGCCAACGCCACCCTTGACCCAGCCCCACCCCACCCCACCCCACAGGTGCCGCGCCCCCCGTCCAGTCCCGGATCATTGGAGGCTGGGAGTGCAAGCAGCATTCCCAGCCCTGGCAGGTGGCTCTGTACCATTACAGCCACTTCAGCTGTGGGGGCGTCCTGCTGTACCCCGAGTGGGTGCTCACGGCCGCCCACTGCTACAGCGAGTGAGTGGGGCCCGGGTGGGGAGGGGCCTCTGCTCCCACAGGACCCAGCAGCCAGTGCCATTCCCCGGGGAGACTCCAGGCCAGGCTGGGGGCTCTGGTGCAGGTGCCGCCCCTCCACCTCCCTCCCTCCCGTGGCTGCCAGGCGCTCTCTGTCTGTCTGGTCTCACTGTCTCTGGGCATCTGCTGTGTGCCCCGCCGCCCACAACTGCCTGGGTCTCTTCCCCTCTCTCTGTCTCCCTGTCTCCCTGTCTGGGTTCTCTGCAGCCATCTCTGTCACTGAATGTCTCACCCTCCAGCTCTGCTGTCTCCCTTGGGTCTGTGCCATCCCCCAGGATGGGTCTTAGGGGGACCCCAGAGGAAAAGAAGGCTGGATCCCCCACACGTGTGTCTGTGTGTGCCTGTGAGCATGAATGTGAGTGTGTGTGTGTATCTGTGTGAGTGTGAGCATGTGTGTATCTGTGTGTGAGCGTGTCTGCTTGTGTATCTGTGTGAGTGTAAACATGTGTGTATCTCTGTGAGCGTGTCTCTGTGTGTATATTCTGTGTGTGTGATTGTATTTGAGTGTGTGCACGTGTGTGTATGTGTGTCAGCGTGTGAGCGTGTGTGTCGGCATGTGTGTATGAGTGTGTCCGCGTGAGTGTGAGCATGTCAGTGTGTGTGTCAGCCTGTGTGAGTGTGTCAGCGTGAGTGTGAGCATGTGTGTGTCAGCGTGTGTATGTGTGAGTGTGTCAGCATGAGTGTGTGTGTCTGTGGGGGTGCTGCTCACCCCGCCCAGCCCCGCCCTCAGGACGCCCCTACCCTCCCGAGACACTCTGAGCTGGAGCGGGGGCGGGGGCTCCGGCCTTGGGCTGCGGGCCAGGCCACCCCCGCCAACCCCGGCAGAGCCCCAGCTGCGCCCGCCCGCCCCGCCCCGCCCTCTCACCACCTGCGTCCTCCCTGCGGTTTCCCGCCCCTCCTCTCACTCCCGCGTCTCTCTCCTCTCCTCACCCGCCGTCCCTCTGCCCGCGGTCTCTCGCCCTGTCTCTGTCTCTGCTCCCGGTCCCCCCATCTGCCTTGGCTCTCGCACTCCGTTTCCTCGCTGCCTCGCTCACCCCTCCCCTGTCTTGGGGGCTCTCCCCCTGTGTGGGCCCTCCCGCCCCCCCTCACCGCCCCCTGCCCGTCCCCAGTAATTACCAGCTCTGGCTGGGTCGCCACGACCTGTACGAGGACGAGGACACGGCGCAGTTTGTCCAGGTCAGCCGCAGCTTCCCACACCCACAGTTCGACCTGAGCCTCCTGAAGAACACCACCCCGGCCCCCGACGAGGACTACAGCCACGACCTCATGCTGCTGCGCCTAGCCGAGCCCGCCCGCCTCTCGGCCGCGGTGCAGGTCCTGGCGCTGCCCGACCAGGCGCCCGCAGTGGGGAGCACCTGCTACGCGTCGGGCTGGGGCAGCGTGCGGCCCTTAAACTGTGAGGCTGGGCGGGACCCCGCGGCCCGGAGCCCCCGCGCCTGGGCCTGAGCCGGGAGGGTGGGGTCCCGGGCCCGGCCACAGCCCTGTGTCTCCCGGCCGCAGTCTCGTACCCAGACGTTCTGCAGTGCGTGGACGTCGAGCTGCTGCCCAACGAGGTATGCGAGCAAGCCCACACCCAGAAGGTGACGGAGTTCATGCTGTGTGCGGGGCGCGTGGAAGGCGGCAAGGACATCTGCGTGGTGAGCCGGCTCCCTCCGCCATCCCCTCCCCCTCTGGAGGGGACCAGTGCTCGGAGGCCCAGCTTCCCTCTGTGACCTCCGCTCCTTCCCCACCCCTGCATCCGGGACCTCGCCGCCTGCCTCCCTCTAACCACACACCTCCAGTCAGGGAATCTTCTGCAAATCTGGCCTCCTGGGGGTGCCCCGGGACAGGGTCTTGTCCCTTCCCGCTGAACGGCCGGGACGTCCTCCTGGACCCTGCCCAGGAGCAGGACCCTGAAGTCCCTTCCGCACTGGCCCAGGCTGACCACTGTCCCCTCTGTTGCGATCCCCACCCGCCTTGCTGGGCTGCCCAGGCAGAGCCCACGCCAACCTTCCTGTCTCCCCTGGCGCCCAGGGGGACTCGGGTGGCCCGCTCATCTGCGACGGTGTGTTTCAAGGCCTCACGTCGTGGGGCTACACCCCGTGCGCCAGCCGCAATAAGCCCTCGCTCTTCACCTACGTGCTGAAGTATAAGGAGTGGATCGAGGACACCATCGCGGCCAACCCCTGAACGTCCGCCGTCTCCCACCCTCAGTAAAACGCAATGTGCAACAAACGCGCGTCAGATCCTGGCCTTGGAGACGCCGGCCCAGGCGCCTGGGGCTGCCGCTGAGCTGGGGTCGCCCCGGCCGCCGTGTTGTGCCGGGAGCCCTGTGGTCACGCGCGTGGGAAGGAGGGAAGGTGTCGCGACAGGTGTACGCGAACAGGCAGGACAAGGTCGGGGACACCAAGCTGGCTGGTTCAGGTCAGACCCTGCCGGGGAGCGGCGAGGGGAGGCGGCCGTGGCGGGCGGGCGCTGGGAGGCTGGATAGCGTCCACGTTTTATTGCGGCCGGGAGGCCAGGAAGGGGACCAGGGCTGTTACTGCAAGGCACGCCTTCAGGGGCAGAGGCTCGTTCCGCGGAAGGGACGCTGAGTCAGCCCAGGGGCCAGAGTGGACACCCGAGTGGGGCTGCACCTCAGGGAGCGGAGTCCTGTGCAGGCAGCCCCAGCTGAGCGGACGGAGTGGCTTCCGGCGTGGCCTGCGACGGCCGGGCACCTGGGAGCGAGCGGTCCCAGTTAGCCAGGCTGCGGTGGCTCCGGAGGGTGGGCGCGCGACTGCTTAGAAGGGGAGAACGGCAGGGGGAGTCAGGAGCCGCACAGGGCAGACCCCAGCCAGGGGCGAGCTTTGTCACCCGTCCTCGGGCGGGGCGGGCGGCTCGGCCTCCGGTCGCGGTTACCGCCTGGTGTCCCGAGAAGCTCGGAGGGTATTACTCGAAAAGTCTTTGGGGGCCACTCTGGACTTGGTGGCTGGGCTGGGCAGGTGCGGGGTGTGCTCGGGGGCCGCGACTGCGCGCTCGGGTTTGCAGACGCGCCAGGAGTGCCGCCGCAGGCTCCACCCGAGGCAGCTCTCCCGCCGCTCCTCGGAGGCCGTCCTCTTGCTCCACATGCCCACTTGGTTTAAGTAGGACAGGGCTCCTGCGGGAGGGCGCTCGGTGGGCCGTTCGACTCCCGGTCCCCCGAGGTCTGCCCAGACGGCCCGAGGCCGGGTCTCTGGCCCTCCGCTGCTCCCAGGCCCGCCCCGGCCCCGCCCGGCCCCGCCCCGCCACCCCAGGCCCCGCCCTCACCGGCCCACAGCATCAAGAAGCTGGCGCACCAGCACAGGTAGAAGGCCACCAGGTAGGATACCTGTGGCCGCGGATGCAGCGTCTCACAGTTGACTGCAAAGAGCGTCAGGCTGAGGAGAATCAGGAGTCCTGCACTGAGGTGGGGCCAGAGACGGGCAGAAGACCCAGGGACCCCCGTAAGAGAAAGGGAGACGTCCTCTCCCACCGGCCACAGCAAGCAGAGAAACACACACGCACACGCTCAAAAGATACTTGAAGGAGAGGGAGGGAAACTGGAAAGTGCGAGACCCGCCCCCACACCCCTTCACCTGAGAACTCAAGCAGACCTGAGGGACACACAGGGAGAGGGGGACAGGTATCCCAAGGGACAGCCCAAGGCAGGCCGGCAGACAGTAGGGCGGGAAGTCTCTGCACACCTGTGGGCAGCCAGAAAGCCCGGCTGGGCTGGGGCCTTGCCAGCACTGACCTGTGCTGATGCTGAGGGCGCTGAAGACAAGGTCGATCTTGCTCAGGCGGCGGAAGGTGGGCCGGAAGGAGAGGCCCATGGCAGGGAGGAGGACGAGGCACAGGGCCAGGGCCAGCAACATAAAGCCCTTGCTCATGTGGATGAGCACTGGAGGGAGGGGGACAAATGTCCCAGAGTCAGTCATTGCCAGACACCCTTGATGACTCCAAACTCACCCCTGCTGACACCCACAAACAGTCCAACAGACACCCCAAAAGCCTGGCTGCAGGGATCAAAGTCACCTCCCAGAAATCTTAAAATCATTCTCATGAAATCACCCCCAAGGCACCCCTAAATTCAACTCAAAGTCATCTACACTCTTGGGACCAGCAGATGGCATAATGGCTATGTCGCTGAACTCCCATGTAGTTGACCACGGTTCGAGTCCCAGACCTGGCAGCTTAAACTCACACCAGGCGTGTGTGCGTGCGTGCCCAAGATCCCGAGAGAATGGAGGAGAAGGGATTGCGGCGTGGCCATCTCCCCTGGGGGGTGATTTCTCGCTTTCTGTCTCTCTGTCTCCATCTTTCTGGCGAGCGCATGTACCCTACAGCACACGTGCCCTATAGCAAAAACCCCTCAAAAAAAAAGTCATCTACATTCTCAAAGTTGTCCCAAATCAACCCTGGCTACCTCAAACTCATCCCCTGACACTCCCACACTCAGCCTCACGTGTACCCCCCAAGACCACCCCACAGATGACTTCCCTGCATCTCCCCCACACACATCCTAAGGTCACTCCAAGAACCATTTCGATCCGTTCTCGAGTCACCCTTATAAACACCCTCAAGTCACCCTATTTACTCACAGTCCTAAAGGATGTCCCACAGCAGCTCTCGTTAGCACAGGTTCACTCCCAGACAGCCCCTGTCATCTCCAAGGTCACTGGACTCCTGTCGTGCTCTGCCAGTCACACGTCAAGACCCTCTAGTGACCCATTTACATGGCTAGGACATGCCCTGACATCCCAAAATCACACGGGACCTCCAGCAGGTGCACACACGCACAGATGTACACAAGAAAAACTTCCAGATCAAATGCTCTAAAACCAACATGCCCCAAAGGGCAACTCCAGCTTCTAATTAATATTTTTTGTTGTTAAAGAATTATTTTTAATTTAATTTTATTTATTCATCCATTTATTTTAATTTGACCAAAGAGAGAGAGAGAGAGAGAAAGTAAGAAAGCAAGCCACCAGGTCCAGGACTCAAACCATGGTCAGCCCTGTTTTAACCACCACGCCACCTGCTGGTTCCCTGTAATTGATGTTCATCGTGTTTACATTTCTAGTATCATGAGAGACTCAGCTCTTTGTGAGAACTGCGTCACCTCCTAGCCCCTTTTCTACCTTGTCTGCTTTTTTGTTTTTAGGTTTTTGCCATAGGGCGTGTGCACTCACTGGCAAGAGACAGAGAGGGAAGTGAGAAATCACGCCTGGGGGATGCCACGCTACAATCCCTTCTCCTCCATTCTCCTCCTGGGATTGCGGGTAGGCACACACACGCGCCCGATGTGATTTTTCAAGCCACCAGATCCAGGGCTCAAACCACAGTTGGCCATATGGGAGTCCAGCACCTCAGCCACTACACCACCTGCTGGCCCTATCCTCTAGGTGTTCAGACAGCCCATGAATAGGTACTACTATCACTGCCATCTTAGACACGAGGAAACAGGCACAGAGAAGCAGAGGGGTGTGCCCAGTGTCATCCGGCTGCCAAACGGCTGGGCTGAGATTCGAACCCAGGCACTCTGGCTCCGGGCCTTGGGCTGCCTCTTGTTGCAATACTCGAAAGCTCTTAAAACACCAGGAACCCACCAGGAGGCAAACGGTTTTTGAAGGAGCTGACAGGCCCTTGTCACTTAAAAAATTGCAGTAAGCTTGTAAAAAGTGAGAGAGAATGACGGCTCCTCTACCGTCTCTTCTCCAGGGAGAGACTTTGGCCCCTTGTGGTGTCCCTGTCCCGCAGTCACATAGAACTCCAGGAAACTCCCTCACCAGGCCTCAAGACTCTCTACAAGCCTCCAAAGAATCTTAATGATCTCCCCAAGAACATCCACAGAGACTCCAGAGAACTGCAGCCCTGACCGTCTGCAGAGACCCTGCGCGCCCAGAGCCGGCCCAGGTGCCCACTAACCAGTGACTTGTCTCAGACTGGCACACTGGTACCTCCCGCAGTCTGGCCAGAAGCCCAGGTAGCCGGTGTAGGAGCCCTGCACGTAGGCCATGCGGCCCTCCATCACGCTGCAGGTCATCAGGGTCGCGAGGGTGCTGAAGATGAGAGACCAGCCCCGCAGGATGAACTTGCGGTCCTCCTCCCAGGGAGAGTCTAGCTCTGCTGGAAAAGAGCAGCGTTCGGGCCGGATCGCTCTGCAACACGTGGTTGCTTCTTCAGTCTCCACTCCCCACCGCCGCCTCCCCACCCAAACCTGTCCCCATCTGTTCCTGTCCCGTCCCCAACTTTAACTTACCTCCAGCACCATCCACCAGCCATCCTATTCACATTGTTCTCCCCACCCTAAGCCCCAAACACAACCCCACCTCTGACTCCCAGGAACCCGCCTTTCCCTAACTCCAGTGCCCGACGCATCCCCTGCCCGTATCCCACCCTAAGGCCAAAGCTCTTGGTCCTGTCCAGCCCTATCCTCCAGCCCCTCTTCCCCAGACCTTGGCTCCATCTTCCCTCTCAGCCTCATCCCATCTCCATCTCTGTCCCAAATCCCAATCCGGGACACAGGAAATTGCCACACAGGTTCCAAAGTATGTTCAGCGGGCAGGAGCCATGGTGTCAGAAGGCACACCGTGACACAGCCTAGGCCTGTGAGCCTGTCAGCCTTCCCGTTGTCATCCCAGGCCCTGTCCTTCCCATGGCTTGCTCACCTCCGTTCACACTAGGCTTCACCAGGGCTTCCCTCAGAGACCCCCCTGCCAGAGACGTGCATCTCCTCCTCCTGCCCGCCCACCCTGATCACCCCTCATGTCTCAACCCCAGTGTCTCTTCCTCTGCCTCTTCCCTGAGCCCAGTCCCCTCCCCACTAGCCTCAGTTCTTGGTCAGATGGCCACCCAGTGCTCCTGTATCGCAGTGCACTTTCCTTTTTCTTTTTCCTTTTTTTTTTTTTTTTTTTTTTTTTTTTGGAGAGGGTTTTGCCATGGGGTGCATGCACTCACCAGAAAGACAGAGAGACAGAGAGATAGAAAGCAAGAAATCACCCCCCGGGGGGATGGCCACACTTCAATCCCGTCTCCTCCATTCTCCTCTCGGGATCTTGGGCACACACGCACATGTGCCCGGCATGAGTTCAAGCCACTGGGTCTGGGACTCGAACCACAGTCGACTACATGGGAGTCCAGCGACATAGCCCTTACCCCAACCGCTGGTCCCAACAGTGCACTTTTCTTTCACTGGCATACCACACACTTGTGTTTAATTACTTGACTAATTTTTTCCTTCCAATCTTCCCCAAAAAACTTTCAGGAGAGTCAAAAACAAATCTTTTTTTGTACCCCCGTTGCCTGGCCCACTGTCTGCCATTTGTTAAGTAAAAGGAGCATGAAAGGATGCACAAATGAGTAGGAAGATACATCGGTGGTGCCAAGTAACAGCCATTCCTTTCTCTGCCTCTGAGGTTCAGTGTAGAATTCAAAGAAAGTTAAGGATGCAGCTCTGAGCTTAGGAAAGAGCTTGGGAAATAGAGAAAGAAAGTTTTAGAATTGAAAGCAATATATGTGAAGCACAAAAACTCAACAGGTCTTTATCACAATGGATTCTAAATGGTTTTTAAGTGTTATTCACCCAGTTTGTACTCTTAACATTCCTGTCAAGTATAATTCTTTCCACTGACAGGTGGGGAAACGGAGGCACAGGGCAGTTAAATGCCTTGGTCAAGCTCACACAGAGCTATAAAGGCAGAGGTGTGATTTCATGATCTTATCCACCGTTTATTTTTTAATTATTTACTTAATTTATTTGTTATTATTATTTTTTAAAATTTGTCATACTGATGGGGCTGGCAAGTGGTGTAGTGGCTAGGGTGGCTGGATGCCCACGTGGCGACCACGATTCGAGTCCTGGACCTGCCAGCTTGCTTTCTCACTTTCCTTCTGTCTCTCTCTGGTCAACTTCAAAAAAAATAAATAAATAACGATAATAAATCAAAAATATTTTAAAACTGTAATACTTATGTGGACTCACAAGAGAGAGATGAAAGAGAGAGAGAAAGTGAGCAAGCAAGCCGCCAGATCTAGGACTCCAACCATGGCCAGCCACGTGGGATTCCAGTACCTTAACCACTGCACCACCTGCTGGCCCAATCTTAACCACTATTGTTCACACCACCTTTTATACCTTTAACATATAAACAGTTCCAATGACTCAATACATACAAGTTAAATACTCAACAGGATAATGAGTAAAGGGAAAGAATAGCTATTCAAAAAGACAGAGATATAAAGTCCTACTATGTTATGAAAAGATGCACAATCTCAGGACCAGCAGATGGTAAAATGGCTATGTCGCTGACGCCCATGCAGTCGACTAGAGTTCGAGTCCTAGACCCAGTGGCTAAAAACTCATGCAAGAAGCATGTGCACGTGTGCCCAAAATCCTGAGAGGAGAATGGAGGAGAAAGAATTTCAGTGTGGTCATCCCCTGAGGAGTGATTTCTCACTTTCTGTCTCTCTGTTTCTTTCTGTCTAGCGCACATGCTCTATAACAAAAATCTCTCTCTAAAAAAATAAATAAAGACACTCAATCTCATCACTTCTCAAAGCAATACAAATAAAACTAAAGTGACAAGTTACATCTATTAAGACAGTATGCGGGATCAGTAGATGGTGCAGCAGTTACATTTCTGGACTCCCACGTAGTCGACTGCGGTTCGAGACCCAGACCTGGAGGCTTAATACTCACACTAGGTGTGTGTGTGTATGTGTGTGTGTGTGTATGTGCCCAAAATCCCGAGAGGAGAATGAAGGACTACAGCGTGGCCATCCTCCCGGAGGTCATTTCTCACTTTCTGTCTCTCTGTCTTTCTATCTCTCTGGCTAGCGCACGCACCCTATAACAATATTCTCTGGCCTCCCCAAAATTAGCATGAATTAAAGCAATGTAAAATATCCATGTTGGGTCAGCCTGTGGCTGGTGGTTAAGATGGCTGGATTTCACATGGTGGATAGCACAGTTCAAGTCCTAGATGCAGTGGCTTGAAAAACATGCTCTGTGTGTGTGTGTGTGTGTGTGTGTGTGTGCGTGCCAAAAATCCCAAAAGCAGAATAGAGGAGAAGGGATTGTAGCATGGCCATTCCTCTGGGGCAGTGAATTCTCACTTTCTGTCTCTGTCTCTCCAGCAAGCGCACGCACCCTATAGTAAAAATCTCTCTTAAAAAAAAAAATAGAATAGGGGCCAGCAGGTGGCATGGTGGTTAAGGGTGCTGGAATCCCATATGGCCAACTGCAGTATGAGCCCCGAACCTGGCATCTTGCTTTCTCTCTCTCTCTCTCTCGCTCTCACTCTCACTTTCATTCTGTCCCTCTCTGGTCAAATAAAAATAAAGTTAAATAAAATAATTCTTTTTTAAAAAAGAAGATGCTCAATTTCATCACTTCTTTTTTTTTTTTTTTTTTTTTTTTTTTTTTTTTGAGAGGTTTTTGCTATAGGGCGCGTGCGCTCGCCAGACAGACAGAGAGAGACATAGAGACAGAAAACGAGAAATCACCCCCAAGGGGGGATGGCCACAATGCAATCCCTTCTCCTCCATTCTCCTCTCGGGATCTTGGGCACACACGCACACGCGCCCAGCGTGAGTTTAAGTCACCGGGTCCAGGACTCGAACCACGGTCAACTACGTGGGAGTCCAGCGACATAGCCACTACGCCAACCGCTGGTCCCATTAGGCCTATCAAGGTTCCTACCACCAGGAGATATGATACCACTAACAAAAGTCTTTCCCAAGGCCACCAGATCCCAGGTCAGTACGGCCTCACCCAGCTGATGGATGTCAGCCGTTCAGGTCTGGATGACTAAAGGTGGTGACTGGCCAGATAGACTCTCATAAGGGGAATAACCTTGTTTTGGGGGTGTACATCGAAGTCAGAGCAGGGCCAGTGGGAGGACATCCATCAGTGTCCTGACAGAGATTAACCAGGATAGATTTGAGGGTATGATTCATTTGTTCAACTCTTCCAGAGCTCTGAGGTTGGTAAGCAGTGTGAAGCTTCCATTTTATGCCCAAAGCCTTTGCCACTCCCTGTGTAACTTCTGCCATGAAAGCAGGGCCATTGTCTGACCCGATCATAAGGGGAAGCCCAAACCAAGGTACTACTTCCTTCAGAAGGGCTCAAGTGATTTCTCTGGACTTTTCAGTTCGTGTAGGGAAGGCTTCTACCCAGCCTGAGTAAGTATAAACCAGGATTAGTAAGTACTTATAGCCCCAGCATGGTCGCACTTCTGAGAAGTGTGCCTCCAGTAACTCCAAGGGAGTTGTCCTGGTGGCTTGTATTCCAGCTAGCCGAGTTGGCCCCTGGGTGGGGTTATTTCTGGCACAGGTCTCACACCATATGCTCACAGATGTGCACAATGATAGTAAGCAACTCAAGAAATAGTAACTGCCTAGCATGTTCTCTAGGTTAGTCTTTCCCCAGCGAGTCAACTTGTGATGCTGCTTTACCAGCAAATATCCCAGGGACCGAGGTATGTATATTCTTTTATCTGGCAGTCTCCATCATTCATCTTCCAGGGTTGCTCCCTCTGACTTTGCCCAGTGATGTTTGTTGGAGGTTTAGGGAGGGAGGCTTTTGGGAGGCTTGTGAGTGGCAACATGTTAGTTACAGTGGTTGGGGCTCGGTTGGCGGCAGCCTGAGCTGTCCCGTCTGCCAACTGGTTTCCCAGGGTGATGGGGTTTTCCCCCCTCTGGTGTCCCCTACAGTAGATGATTGCCACTTCCTTTGGCTCCCAGACTGCTTCTAATAATTGGCAGATTTCCTCTTTGTTTTTGACTGTTTTCCCTCCTGCCGAGAGGAGTCCTCTCTCTCAGTATAATGCTCCATGAACATGCAGGGTAACAAATGCGTATCATGAGTCCATGTAGATGTTTACCCTCTTACCAGCCGCCAATCTTAAGGCTGGGATTAATGCCTAGAGTTCAGCCTACTGAGCAGAGACCATCCTTGGGGCAGTGCCCCAGCCTCGATCACTGTGTCTTGAGAGGTAATGGCATAGCCAGCATATTGAATTCCATCCTTCATGTAGCTGCTAGTGTCAGTGAAGAGGGTGAGGTCGGGGGCCTTCAGCGATGTGTCTACTAGATCAGGACATCAGAAAAACCCTCATCAAGGGCCTCTTCACAACTGTGTTTAGGAGGCCCCAGTGTGGCTTGGAGGAAGCTAGAGGGTCGTGGGTCTGAAGAGTCTGGAGTCTAATTCAGGGATGTCCAATTAATAGGCCTGGTAATGGGCCATCCTAGAGTTGACTTGTGTTCCCCTTGTGTTCATCAGGGTGGTCACCAAATGAGCCACCAGGCTTTGATAACTTGGCCTAAAGTTAACTTTTTCCCTCTTTAGTCAATTCCACAGCGGTAGCAAGGGCTCATAGGCAAGGGGGCCATCTGGATGCCACTGGGTCTAATCTTTTAGACAGATAGGCAATAGATCTCTCCTAAGGTCCAACGGGCTGAGTCAGAACTCCTAATGCTGTCTGACTTTTTTCATACATAAATAGACTGAATTCTCAAGTGATGTCTTGGAGTGCTAAAGCTGGAGCCTTCCTGAGACTTGACTTAAAATCTTGGAAAGCCTATTCTTGGAGGGGTCCCCATTCTATGGGGGGCTCCTTCTGGGCCTTTTTATAGTTCATACAGCAGCTTAGCCTTTTTAGCAAAACCTGAGACCCAAATTTTACAGAGTCCTGTGGCTCCCAAGAATTCGCATAGTTGTTTATGGGCTGTGGGCTGACGCAATCCACATACTACTTGCTTTCTTTTGAGCTCAAGAGCATGATGTCCTTTAGTCAAAATGAATCCCAAGAATCACACCTGGGTACAACAGATTTGGGCTTTTTTTCCTTGAGACTTTGTACCCAGCCTGGGACAGAAGCTGGAGCAGCTCTTGAGTTCCCTTCCAGCAATTTTCTCAGGTTGCTCCAGCAAGCAGAAAGTCATTGACATATTGGAGGAGAGTGCATCCAGTCTCTTGGCTTGGAAAATTTTTCAAGTCAGTAGCAAGTGCTTCTCCAAACAAATTTGGGGAATTCTCTCTCTCTCTCTCTCTTTTTTTTTTAAGAGGTTTTTGCTATAGGGCGCGCGCACTCGCCAGACAGACAGAGAGACGGAGAGACAGAAAGTGAGAAATCACCCCCCAGGGGAGATGGCCACGCCACAATCCCTTCTCCTCTCGGGATCTTGGGCACACACGCACACGCGCCCGGCGTGAGTTTTAAGCCACCAGGTCTGGGACACGAACCATGGTCGACTACGTGGGAGTCCAGTGACATAGCCATTACGCTAACTGCTGGTCCCTCTCTCTCTTTTTTTTTTTTTTTTTTTTTTTTTTTTTGAGAGGTTTTTCTGCTATAGGGAGCATGCATTCACCAGGAAGACAGAGACAGAGAGACAGAAAGTGAGAAATTACCCCCCACACACAGGGGGGATGGCCATGCCGCAATCCCTTCTCCTTCATTATCCTCTTGGGATCTTGGGCATGCATACACACACACCTGGCATGAGTTTAAGCCACTGGGTCCAGGACTTGAACCACAGTTGACTATGTGGGAGCCCAGCAACATAGCCATTACGCTAACTGCTGGTCCCTAGTCGATATGATTCTTTATGGCCAGTCTAGCATCTCAGATTATTGGGTATTGTTGAAGGCGCATGGGCTGCACTTGAGGTGTCAGTTCAACTACTATAGATGGGTGGCTAATTGTTATCCCTGGCGGGCTCCCTTCAGCCCAGACTGCAGGAAGGTCTCTAACAAGTGAAGAAAATACCTCATCATCTTCACTGGGTACTTGAGAGTGGACATTCACCATTCCTCCTCCTGGGGCATTGCCATAGTTAGGATTTTGGCAGGGCTGATGGTTAAAGCAGCTGAGCCTGGTGAGTCAAAGTTAATTTGCATTCTAAGTTTAGTCAATATGTCCCTTCCCAGCAATGGGACTGGGCAATCGGGCAGGTACAAGAACTCGTGGGTAACCAAGTGTCCCCCTAACTGGCAGCTTCTTGCTTGTAAGAAGGGCTGGGTTCTGGTGTTTCCAGTGGCTCCTATGATACTAGCTTTTTGGCCTGATGCGGTAGCCACAGGCTGAGTTACAACAGAGTGTCCAGCGTCAGTGTCTACCATAAATGTTATCAGTCAGCCCCCTACCTTGACATTGACTAGAGCCTCCTGGGGGCCCAGGATCATGGAGCCCAGTCAGTCCTATTCTGATTCCATCATGGCTAGGAGGTCTCTTGGGGGCTCTGGGTGGAAAGTCTTGGGGGCTCCTGGTGGGCTTTGGGTTGTTCTCTTTGGTTAGCCTTCTGCTTGGGACATTTGCCCTTCCAGTGTCCATCCTCTTTGCGGTAACTGCATTGGGTTGGTCTAAGCCTGGGGTGGCTGATTTTTGGCCCCCCTCTTGGACCAGGTGGGACATCCGATTGTCTAAGGGCAGCAGCCAGCAGGGTTGCTTTCTGCTTCATCCGCCGGTCAGCTTTCTTTCTTTCCTCTTGATCTCCGTTCACGAAGACTCAATTAGCAATCTCCAGGAGCTGGGTGGCATTTATCCCAGCAAAGCCTTCCTGCTTCTGGAGTTTTCTATGGATGTCAGGGGCAGACTGGGTAACAAAGGCAGCAATTAATCACCTGCTGGCTTTCGGAACTCTCCAGATCAAATGGAGTGTAGATCCAGTAGGCTTCGCAGAGCCTCTTGGAAAACTGCCCCAGTGGTTCATCTATCTTGTGAATTCTGTAATTTTTGCCATATTTTTAGGCTTCTTTGCACCACCTTTTATTCTCTGCAGGAGTGCCTCTCAATACTTGCTGAGATGGGTGTGGCCAACTTCAGCATCGAAACCCCAGTTAGGCTTTTCATTCAGGAAAGCAGTTCTGGCCCAAGCTACAATCTACCACATCGTTGGGGACATGCTCTCATAGCCATTTCTTTACTGCCACAAGGACTCTGCAGTGCTCCTCTGTGTTAAGTAGGGTGAGAAGTAGTTGCCAACTACGGTGTTCCAGGTAGGCTGGTGGGTTTGGAGTATAGACTCCAAGAGATCTATCATTGCTTGAGGCTATTTCAAATAAGAGGGGGTGTGGTGTTTCCAATTAAGCAAATCAGTGGTGGTAAAGGGTTGGTAATAGAGGGTTGCTCTGCCTTCCATAATAGCCCCATATGCACCTATCTGGGGAGCTCCTCAGGTCTCCCGGAGGGGCATCTGAAGACTAAGATTGCCCCAGGCTGCAGTGGCTGACCAGGTAATGGATTTGGAATGCTGGTGGCCTCCCTCCTGAGCAGGCAGAGCTGGTGCTCATCCCTTGGGCTGCTCTTTGGCTCCGAGGAAACAGATGGGGGCAGGGTTTCCATCACTAGCTCGGGCATATGAGAGTGGGCCTGTGAGAGTGGAGCTGCTAATGGCTCCTCTTGTGGAGGGCCCTGCAGGATGGGAGCCATGGGTTTCTTTTGGTAAGAGGCAGGTGCACGTGGCATGACATGGGCGGCCAAAATAGTACATTAGTTCCTCCCTTTTTGCAGAATTGTACCCTTGGTGGGGTGGCTTGGGCCACCTGTAGCCAGGAGTCAGAATAGGGAAACTGTTTGGGGTGGCCTGAGGTGCCAGTAACCACATTGTACATAGCTCACACAGTAGGGAGATGTAAAGTTCCCCCCGGCAGCCATCCCACTTTAAAAGAAGGCCATTCAACCTCACAAAAAGCTCTCCACTTTTCCAGTTTCTTTTGACCCCGTAGTCACCTGAGAAGCCTGTGTTGAAATTCCTTGTCATACAATCTAGCACTGTCACCTTGGATGACTTGGATTGGGGTTTTCCCATGGTGGCGCCAGGCGGCATAGCCCCAATATCTCTGATCTCTCCAGATATCAAAGACCTGTACTTCCCAGAGGGCTCGGGAGATCACAGGCTGGAGGAAATAAATAACGAGATTTTTGAGAGACAAAGGCTTCTGGGATTGGGCTTTAGCCCAGAGGCTAAAGAGTTGAGCAGTCTTTTGAGGCTACTGCTGGAAAGGCTAGGTAGCATATTGGGTTAGCATATTAAAGTCTTCAGGAGGGCCTCAGCTGAGGGCTGCAATCAGATTGTGGGGTCTCCCTCTGAGGTCCATCCTCTCAGTACCTCAATGGTGGATACCCTGGCGCCAGATTGGGGTATCTTCAAGGAGGGTGGCAAAAGGCATGGAGGAGAATGAAAGTATGGAAATCCACCGAGGTAATTGAAGGAGGAAGACTGTCTAGGTAGTAGGTGATGCCTGCCTTCTCCTTTCCCAGACAGAGTGGGCCGGTTTCTCTCCACAGTAGAAGTCTTTGTAGGAGAGTCAGGACAGGCTCTGGGAGGACGTTTTTAATCACAGTTGAGAGGAGCTCATGTCCCAGCTATCGGGGACAGAACTGGCGACCTGAAATTCACTACTCTGACTATCTACCTCTACAGGGGCAGCTCTCCCATCAGCCTGTGTCCCCCATCTCATGAACGGCGTCACCAAGGGTGGATGCCCCCCAGGGGACTAGTCAGGCATCTGTCTGGCCATGTCTATCACAGGTTTTATGTAGTTCCTTGGCGATAAGCAATCAGATACAGAACCTCCACTGGATTGAACGCACAGGGAGGGACTGGGTCCCCCAGCGTCAATTCTGCCGTTTAGACTTTTTATGGAACCATCACAGAAATGCAGAAAACAGATCAAATCATGCTCCATAGTGGAGCCACAGACACATTCGCTTGTCACAAACACTCACATTCATTCAGAGGTTATACAGTCCCTCCCCATACCACCCAATACCCCTGATAAGCCCTAACTGCCCGTCCTACAACCGAAGGAGAGTGATCAGGTCTCCTCATCTACTCAATCCGGGTAGGGCTGTCTGACTAGGGCTCTACAGATCCCTGGGGGCTTACCAGATTACCAGAGCTGCCCACGGTTGATGCATCAGGGTCCAGGAGTTGGTCCCTCTCTCCAATTGGAGTCCGATGATCCAGGAATGCTCAACCTCGGGTGGGCACCCCCGCTGATCCATAAAAAGAGACCGGGGAGTGCCTATTTCTCCACACCATAGTGCCCATCTCAGGGGAAAAATACCCTGGGATCGGTGGCTCAAAGGGCCAGTCTGATTTCGTTTCCCGGCCAATGCATCAAAATGTTGCAGAAAAACAGACGCCGAGAAATGAAAAGTGGCACTCAGGAGAGAAAGGAGAACTCTTTATTATGCCGGCAGGCACAAAGGAGTTAACACTCGGAATCTCCAGCCCTGTGGGGAGTTGGGCTCAGTCATTTAGGGGGAGTTACAGGAGGGGGTGTCTCAGCCTGCTAGGGGCATCCTATGGGGGGGGGGGGAGGAGCTCAGGATTTGCCCTAAAAAGGAAAGTGGCAGAGAAGCATGGAGTTTTAATTTCTCAAGGTCTCAGGTTACTTTTATTGCTCAAAATGGAGGGACAGTGAGTTCACAGAGGAATGAGAAGTTTCAGCAATTATCAGCCTTGGGTTTTTCATGAGTTCTGGGCCTTTCCATATCAATATCTACTAGGGATAATATCTTAAATTCCAAGCAATGCTGCTTAGTAGTTAAAATATGATAATGTGAATATCCATGTAATTTTCTAAAATTATTAGTTTATTTTGGGCCAGTAAGTGGTATAACAGTTAAGGCACTAGATTCCTGCATGGTCGACCACAATTCAGGTCCCAGACCCAGTAATTTGAAACTCACACCAGGCACATGTGTGTGCATGCCTAAAATCATGAGAGGAGAATGTAAGAGAAGGAACTGCAGTGTGGCCATGCCCTGGAAGGTGATTTCTCACTTTCTGTCTTTCTAGTAAGCACATGTGCCCTATAGCAAAAATCTATTTTTTTAAAAAAATTTATTTACTTTTATTTATTTATTTAAAAATTTGACCAGAGAGAGAGAACGGGAAAGTGAGAAAGCAAGCTGCCAGGTCTGGAACCTGAACCGTGGCCAACCGTGTGCAAGTCCAGCACCGTAACCACCATGACACCTGCTGGGCCTGATATCCATGTAATTAAAAACTTATCAAAGTTTGTGTGTGCAAGTGGGGGGGAGGACAAATGTACAATGCAGTGGTTAAGTGGTATACATTAGGGCCAGATTCCACATGGCCAATAGCAGTTTGAGTCCCAGCCCTGGCAGCTTGAGAAACTTGCCATGCCTGTGTGCATGTGCACCCAGGGTCCTGAAGGGATGGAGAGATGGAAGAAGGGAGATTGTGGCATGATCGTAGCCCATTGAAAGGTGCTTTCTCTCCCTCTCTCTTGGGTGAACATATACACCCTTTGACAATTGAAAAAAAGTTTATATATTTTTCCATAAAGATAATCACAAATACCAAAGGAAAGGATGGGGAATAGCAATGGCTCCTCAGCTGCAGGAGAGGTTGCACATACAGCTTGGGACACCTGCACCCCTGCTGACCTCTCTAGAGCCCTTATCAAGCTGTGACTGGATCTGTAAGGGAATGAACTGAATTCATTTTGTAAGGACTAATGCCATCTTGGGGTCCTTTGTTCTCCTTGGCCCATACTGTGATATTTGCTAGCTCTGAGCAGGGATCTTTCTGTTTAAGATAAAGACCTAGGTCCCTCACCAATACAACTGGCCTTCTTCTTTTTTTTTTTTTCTTTTTTTGGAGAGGTTATTGCTATAGGGCACATGCGCTCACCAGAAAAAGACAGACAGAGAGACAGAAAGTGAGAAATCACCCCCCGGGGGGATGGCCATGCCGCAATCCCTTCTCCTCCATTCTCCTTTTGGGATCTTGGGCACGCACGCACACGTGCCTGGCATGAGTTTAAGCCACCGGGTACAGGACTCAAGCCGTGGTCGACTACATGGGAGTTCAGCAACATAGCCATTACACTAACTGCTGGCCCCACAACTGGCCTTCTTTAGGAAAAGATGAATAATTTTTGAGAACCTGAGGGTAATCACATCTCCAAACCAGGTGATTTGCTTCCTCCTGGCTTGCTTCTGTTATTTGGCCCCTTTGCTTTCCATTTAAAAACTCCAATAGTGGGGCCAGCAGGTGTCATGTCGGTTAAGGTGCTAGACTCCCACATGGTTCGAGTTCCAGACCTGCAGGCTTGAAAATCATGTTGGACACATGTGCATGCATGCCCAAAATCCCAGGAAGAGAATGGAAGAGAAAGGTTTGTAGCGTGGCCATCCCCCTGGGTGTGTGTGCGGAGAGGGCAATTTCTCACTTTCCCTCTTACTGTCTATCTCCTATGATTACACACGCCCTATGGCAAAAACCTAACAACAAAAAAAAACACAAAACCTCTAGCAGCCAGTAATGTTGAGAAGGAAGGAGAGACACAGATCTTGTGAAGGAAATGAAAGAGTGAAACTGACTCAGGAAAAGTTCTAGGAGGGAGGAGAAGGTGGTGTGAAGAGGGAATTATACATTCACATCTCAGGCCTTCCTCAAACTGTTACCATTCATCCTAGAGAATGCTGCTGACCCAGTCCTGATCCCAGCCTGGTGCTTCTCTTGCCCTGCTACTTCCACTCTGAGCCCTCCCTTACCCACAACCACATCCCCGACCTGCTCTGGCTCCTCACTGACCCAGGGTGATCTCTTTTTGACCCAATCCTGATCCTGTTCAGACCTTACTCTGAGTCTACCCTGACTCTGCCCCGGCCCCCATGTCACTCACACAAGGATAGGGTAGAGTCTGAGGCCATGGCCAATGGCCCAACTTCCTAGAACCCTCCAACTGTCACGGAACTTTCACACACTCAGCTGCAGACCACACTGAATCCCTGAGCCCTGCCTGTGGGCAGCAGGAGAGACCCAGAAACAGAAGGGTCAAAAAGATGTAAATACTGAAGAACGGAGTCTGAAGGCCGAATAGAACTACCAGGCGTCCAGGTGGCCACAGCAGTGTCCAGAGGAGAGGCTGAGGCAGTTGGCAGGTAGTAGAGTGTACCTAGGGTGGACTTGCCCTGCACTTCCACATGTCCCAGGGTCCTCGGTCTGACCCCCAGAGCTCTCAGCCAGATGTCCCTCCAGTTGTTCTCAATAACACCCAAGACCCTCTATCTGCTATCTACAGTCGCCAGATCAGTAGCCAAGAGCCTGTGCCAATTATCCACTATCGCGGGGTTGGTATCCAAGAGCCTGTGCCAATTATCCACAGTCGCCGGGTCAGTATCCAAGAGCCTGTGCCAATTATCCACAGTCGCCGGGTCAGTATCCAAGAGCCTGTGCCAATTATCCACAGTCGCAGGGTCAGTATCCAAGCATCTCCTCCAGCTCTCAGTAGTCGCCTTGAAAGTATTCAAGAGCCTCCTCCAGCTCTCAGCGCCCGCAGGGTCAGTATCCAAGAGCCTCCAGGTTTTAGCGGCCGCAGGGTCGGTACCCAAGAGCCTCATTCAGGTCTCAGTGGCCGCAGGGTCAGTATCCAAGAGCCTCCAGGTCTCAGCGGCCGCAGGGTCAGTATCCAAGAGCCTCCTCCAGCTCTCAGCGGCCGCAGGGTCAGTATTCAAGAGCCTCCAGTTCTCAGCGGCCGCAGGGTCAGTGCCCAAGAGCCTCCTCCAGTTCTCAGCGGCCGCAGGGTCAGTATCCAAGAGCCTCCAGTTCTCAGCGGCCGCAGAGTCAGTGCCCAAGAGCCTCCTCCAGCTCTCAGCGGCCGCAGGGTCAGTATACAAGAGCCTCCTCCAGCTCTCAGCAGCCGCAGGGTCAGTATCCAAGAGCCTCAAGGTCTCAGCGGCCGCAGGGTCAGTATCCAACAGCCTCCAGTTCTCAGCGGCCACAGGGTCAGTGCCCAAGAGCCTCCTCCAGCTCTCAGCGGCCGCAGGGTCAGTATACAAGAGCCTCCTGTTCTCAGCGGCCACAGGGTCAGTGCCCAAGAGCCTCCTCCAGCTCTCAGCGGCCACAGGGTCAGTACCCAAGAGCCTCCTCCAGCTCTCAGCAGCCTCCAGGTCAGTACCCAAGAGCCTCCTCCAGATTTTAGCAGCTACAGGGTCAGTACCCAAGAGCCTCCTCCAGATTTTAGCAGCTACAGGGTCAGTACCCAAGAGCCTCTTCCATATTTCAGTAGCCGCAGGGTCAGTACCCAAGAGCCCTTGCAAATTATCTACGGCCGCTGGGCCAATGCCAGAGACACACAATCCATTACCTGCACTTCCCACTTCAGCACCAGAGCTAATTCAACAGTTTCCCAAATGCGCCAACTCAGTATACAAAGGTCTCATCCCCTGGCCAAAATAGAATCTGTTACCTGCCAAGACTACTCAACAACGCAGACTCCCTGCTTAAGTATAAGAAGCTCCGCGTCCCAAACTCGGTCCAGTGTCAATGTCCCGCCATCAATCACCCACAGCCCTGAAGCCAGTATCGAAAGCATCAAGTCAGTTTTTTTGGACTCTAAGGACAATGTAAAAGAATGTGTGCACAGCTCCCAACTCGACCAAAGCACTCCAGATGACATCCACAATTTCTCATTGGGCAACTCCATCAGGACCAGCTCTGGCTGGTGAGAGACAGGGCCTAGGCAATAGGTCAAGTCCCAGGTTAGCATTCCAGGGGAGGGGCAGCAGTCAAAGGTCGGAGACCAGAAGCACAGCTGGCATATCAGAAACCAGAGGTGTGACTGGGCTCAGCCGAACCTAAGGCTGGTGCTGGTGGGGCATGGCATGAAGGTGAGACCTGTGAGATACAGGGCATGGAGGATAGATGTCGGGTGGGTAGGGTCTCAAGGGTGGACGTGGGCTGGCGTGGCGGGATTCAGTGCTGACACTGGGGATGGCAATCTGCTGCAGGTCTCAGAAGTATAGCCGCCTATCACTGCTGTCCATAAACTGGTGGCTGCTGCACGAGGCCAAGAAGATCAGCCGCCAGGTGAGCCTAGTGCTGAACCTGAGCAGCTTGGTGCTCATTGGCCTCATCTCCCTGGGCCAGCCCTGGATCCATTTCCAGGTGCCACTGACATCCCCGTGGGACCCTGCTGGCTTCCAGACCATCCCCATCACCACCGTCTTGTTTGTGCGGTGCCCTGACATCTCCTGCATGCATGAGTACGACCAGAATGCTTGTAAGGCCTGCCCTGTGCTCATCACTCTTGGAACTCATGTCCTCTTTATCCCAGGGACCCCTTCTCCTGTCATGAAATTATTTCTCCCTTCCCTGGAATAATCTCCATAGGCTCTAAGAATGGTCCTCGCTGCCTTGGGCTGATCCTCATGGCCCTGAGGTGTTCCCCATAGCTCTAGGATGGTCCTCACTGCTCAGGGTAGTCCTCAGAACTCTAGGATGGTCCTCACTCTCCTGAAATAATCCTCACTGCCCACTGCAGTACCAAGAATCTGTCCTCACCAACCCAGAGGTATCTCCTCAATGGTAAAGGTATCAGCCTCAATATCCCTTCTCTAGAGTCCAATTTTAGTGTTCTTAAAATGAGAATAAATAATTTGCAAGGGAGGGGGCTTGGGAATATTCCCAGACTAAATGATTACCCTCTCCCCCACGCTCAAAGCCTGAGAGCCAGTCTTGATGTTCTTGATTCTCTTCCTTCTCCAGACTTGCTGGACCTTTCCTGGGCCTTCCTCCTCTTCTCCAGCATCGCCAGCCTCTGCCTCTGTTTTGGCCTAATAGGCACCATCTTCTTAACCAACTTTAACCTGCCCATGCTGGACTTCTTCTTCTTCATCACCAGCATCCTAGCAGGCATGGCACTAAGATCCCTCCCTCAGGAACCAAGATGAGGAGTACCACACCCAGGGCCAATCATGAAACCCAGCCCCATCCACCTCACTCTAGTCCTATCCCCATCCTTGTTTTCTTCCACAACCCCAATTATATCTCCTCCCAACGCTCCAACCCATCCCAATAAAAAATGCCAACTTCTAACCCAACTGCAACTCCAGCCCCAAAAGCCGCCTCAAACTTAACTCCTGTCTCCATCAACACATCTCAAATTTGTCTCTTTCTCCTCCCCAATGTCCATCCCCATCACTGCCCCATCCCAAATCTATCTACTTTCCAACTTCCAAACTTACCTTCCCCAACCTCTTTAAAAATCTCAACACCCCACTTTACCCCATGCCCAATCCTCAACATTTGTTTCAAATTCAACCCCACCCTATCACCTGTGAACTTCACTCTCAAATCCATCCTCTTACACTTATGCAGTCCATTCCCATCCCAACCACAGATCCTCCCAACAGCAGCCTCAACCTCCATTTCCATCCTTATCACTCAGTCTCAACCTCTTCCCAACACTCAACCCCATCTCCAGTTTCACCCCCATCCCAAACCCTGTCCACCACCACCTGTTCTGTGATACTCTTCAAGTACTTCATCTCTCCAAGTCAGTTTTTTCATCAATAGGATGGGACTAACACTTCCTACCAAGTAAGGGTTGAGGTAGAAAATATCGGTACTTGACAATAGCTATTTAAGTCTGCACAAGTCCCTACCATGATAATCCTCCCACACCACCCAAATAACTCAAAATTGATAACTGATATTCTTATGTGAATAGTTTGGTCCCCATTTGCATTCCAAATCATATACTTTTAAAAAATATTGATTGATTGACTGACTGATTGATTGATTTTCAATACATCAGGTCCAGGACTCAAAGACTCGAATCACAATTGGCCATGTGGGAATTCAGTGTCTTAACCACCATGCCACCTGCTTGCCCCAAACCATACTTTTAAAAGGGAGGATATTTTGGGGACAGCTAGCTAGGACTCCCACATGGCCGACAACAATTTGAGTCCTGAACTGGCAGCTTGAAAAATCACACTGGGCATGAATGAGTGCATGCCCAAAATCTTGAGAGGAAAATGGAGAAGGGATTGAGACATGGCCATATCCTTTGGAGAGTGATTTCTCATTTCTCTTTCTCTCTCTCTGGCAAACGTACACACCCTATAACAAAAACCTAAAAAATAAATAAAAGGGAGGATATTTTAATTTGGAAATGAGGGATATTGTCCTCCTGTCCCTTGTAGTCCTTGATCACAACTTTCAGTTGCATCAGAAAGCATTCCTGAAGAATGACAGGAAGTAAGGCCAAGAGTAGAGAACACTCAGCTTCCAGTTTCCTTGTCGGTAACTGATATTTACAGTTTGTCTACTAGATCTTCCAGATGTCTAAACATAAAGGTCCAAACTGAGAAAACTCCACAGTTCTAAACTATCTAGACAGGACATTTTCCTATAAGAAAAGAATTTCTGTCCAGCCCCCCTTTATTTTCTTTATTTTTTAATATGCCAGGGGGCGCATGTGCTGGCTGGAGAGAAAGTGAAAAAGCACCTCCATGGAGGATGGTCACACTGCAATCTCTTCTATTTCTCCTTCCTTTCAGGATTTTGGGCATGCATGCACACACACCATGTTTCTCAGGCTACTGAGTCCAGGACTCAAACTGCACAGTCAGCCACATGGGATCTAGCCACCTTAACCACTATGCTACGGGCTGTCCCCTCCTTAAATAAACAGGAAACACCTCCTATAGGTATGTGTAATAACATGAGAAAAAATTACCTATTCCTCTTTTTTCTTTATTCATGATAGAGCACATACATGTGAGCATGAGAAAGAGGGAGAGGGAGGAGGAGTGACAGAGAGAGAAACACCTTTCACAGGGTCTGGTCATACAAAGACCCCTTCCTCCAGCCCTATGGAAACTCAACACACATACACAGCATATTTCGGGCTGACTGGACTGGGGATTTGAACCATGGTCATCACATGAGATCCAGCTTCACTTGAGCAGCATATTACCACTGTGCCTCAGGTCAGCCCACTCAATACTCTGCTGTTAAACTGAGGCTTGGAGAGATGGAGTGTCTGCCCTAAGGTGAGAGGCAGAAGCAGGACACGAGCCCTGGTTGGATGGCCGGAAGTCTGAGTTTAGACACTATCACTGCCTAGTTTAAGACTAAGTTGTGCACTTCCAATGTCCTCTAGCATGGCATTGTCAGAAACCTGTTTTCCTGCTTGTGGGCAGAGGCAGAGGGTCTGGGGAAGGTAAAGGGGGGAAATAATGAGCAACAGACAGTCAACCATAAGACTATCAGCAGGGCCCTCACACACCTGATTCCTGGCCTCCTAACACCTGTGCTCACACAGGGACCAGCATCGTACTGAGTGTCCTGTTCTACCTGCTACAGGCCCATGAATACCTGCAGGAAGGCATGACCTACCAGCTGGGGAGAAGCTTCTACCTGGCATGGACTGGTGTCTTCCTCTTCCTGATGACTGGTCTGGGCTGGGATGGGGCTGAGTTTGGGTTCAGGGCTGCAGACAGGCACCGTGTGGGATAGAGTCTGGGATGAGGACAGGGCTGCAGACATGGCTAGGTAGAACAGCACTGAAGTGGGAGAAGGGGTTGTGGGTGTACATGGGGCAAGATGGGGGGACAGGATTCGGTTTGAGTTTGGAAATAGGTTGAGAACAGAGTAGATCATGGAGTTGATGCAGTGCAGGGGTGGGTTTGGAGAGTGGAGGGTGGGATAGAATTAGGGGTGGGTTTAGGAAGAGGTTTGGGATGACGTTGGGTTTGGGGATGGTTTTAGACAGGATAGGGCATGCAGTTGGGTTTGGGAACAGGACTGGAATCTGGGTTGGGCTGGTGAACTCTCTCTTACCCCTCTGCCTTCTTCCTCTCCCCAGGTCTCTTGTCCTACCTGAACTACATGAATTTCTGGTCGATCTGGCTTACCAGGTCATTTGGATTTAGGGCAAAGGAATGTGTCCGCCGGCCTGCTCCCATGGCTCTCCATCAAGCACCTCATGATCCTACTCGCCCCAAGAGTCTCCTTTGACCGCCTCAACCCAGATTAATAACTGATATTTTAAAATAAACTGTACTTTCTGCCCAGAGTATTTTCTTTTATTAGCTCAGTATCTTGAAAGTGTTCTGTGGAACTCCCATCCCTCTCTGGGGCCAGCCCTGTACTCTCTAGGGGTAGAGGGATACATAAGGGAAAGAACTCAGATTTTTGTAAAAACCTCAATGCGTAAGTTCAGCAGTCTAGGCCAACGGTCTCTGGCAAACAGATGATGTTCAATCATTTGTTGAACAGGTCATTCTCAAGCCCTTTGGACTTTATCCTTTTTTTCTTAATAGATTTTTGCGATAGGGCACATACACTTACTAGAAAGAGAGACAGCGGGAAATCCTCCTCTGGGGGGGATGGTCATGCCACAATCCCTTCTCCTCCGTTCTCCTCTCAGGATTTTGGCCATGTGCGCACTGATGCTTGGCATGAGTTTTAAGCCACCAAGTCCGGGACTCAAACCACAGTTGATTATGTGGGAGTCCAGTGACGTAACCATTGTGCCATCTGCTGGTTCCTGGACTTTGGCTCGAGTCCTGGACCTAGTGGCTTGCTTTCTCACTTTCCCTTTCTCTCTGTGTCCCTCTCTGGTCAAATTAAAATAAATGAATGAATAAATAAAATTATTAAAAAAATTTACCCTTCCTGAGATAAATGTCCTAGTACCCATACTTGACCTCTTACCCTTAATAACAGCTCTTACCACCAGCCACCCCTACTCCTTCAGAAAGCCCCCTAAGGCTGTCCTGTGCAATGCCTTTGACAATGGTTTGGGACTAACAGTCATTTGTTGAAAAGGGCAAGGTTGAGGGGCCAGCAGGTGGCACAGTGGTTAAGGTATTGGACTCCCACATGGCTGACCACGGTTGGAGTCCCAGACCTAGAGGCTTGAAACATGCCAGACACATATGCACCCAAAACCTCAAGATAACAGAGAGTGGATTGTGGCATGGCACCCCCCCCACGGGGAATGATTTCTCACTCTCCCTCTTACCATTTCCCACTCTCTGTATCCAGTGAGCACACATACCCTATGGCAAAACCTAAATAAAAATAATTTTTTTAAAAAAGGGGGAGAAAATGGGGAGGCAATGTCATAAGATGGGAGAGCGCTGAGCTACGCATTGTGTAACATCCTTGGTCCTTTGGGTCCAGATCACTACAACTAGGGCCCTGTCCCTAGGCAAAATAAAGTTACAGCCACAGTAAAAGTAGGTAGAAAAGAGAACAGGAAAGCAAGATTTTAGAAAAGTACACTCAAAGGACTTTTGGGCAGGCAAGTTGCTAGGCAGAAACTGCTTTGGAACTGGTGAGGTGTTATTTTTATTACCAGAGGTGCTAATAAATATTTAACAGCGGGAGGTCTGTCATACTATCTATGTTCTTTGTTAGAAGTCCTGGGCTTTCTCCTGCACTTACCGCAGCTCTCACAGGTGAAGAATTTGAGGGATTTGATTACCTAACTGCTGCCCAGTGTGAGCCATGATAATAGGAGCTTCCTAATTAGGATGAACTGCCCAATTAGTTTATTGCCCCAGTGGGAATCAGAATGTTGACCAAAACGTCTGGTTGGGTCTTTTTGTATTCAAGAGGAGTGATAAGAGGGAAATTTACAATCATCATATGTGTCTTCCTCAGGTACCAAGGAAGAAAAATGGTATTTGCCTCAACTTTCCGGAGCCAGGAGCTGGGTGGGAAGAAGGCATTCTCATGGTGGGTTTGGTTGTAACTCTTGATAAGTTGTGATTAATGTGACAGGTGTCCTGCTGCTATTTCCTTAGGGCAGCCGGCTCATTACTAAGCTACCTGCCTATCACAGCAAGATTGAAATCCAAGCACAATGTTCTATCATTGCCCAGGTTACCCTGCAGGGTCTTGGACCCCATCTATCTCCCTTTCACACAGTAGTCAGGCTGCCAAGTTTTGAGTTCAGGCTCTGCCACTTGCTAGCTCTACAACCTGTAGTGAGGGGTTAAATCTACTGGGGTCTCAGTTTTCACATCTGTAAAATGGGGATAAAGATCGTATTTTAAGATCATGTTTTAGGGACCAGCAGTTGGCGTGATGGCTATGTCACTGGACTCCCACATAGTCGATCGTGATTTGAGTCCCGGACACAGTGGCTTAAACTCACGCTGGGCACATGTGCATCTTAGCAAGGAGGCAAAAATACATCCATAAACAAATAGGTAATATGCTAGGAGTAAGCACTATGAAGAAAAATAAAGGAGATAAGATGAGGCTGGGAAGGAGGGCAGCTGACTGTAAGAGTGGAGGTAGGAGAACTCTGCTAGGATGGTATCTGAGAAGACCCAGGACCAAGAAAGGTAAGAGCCATGTGGATTGGAGAAGAGTTCCGAGCAGAGAGGACAATAAGGACAGAAGTCTTGAAGCAGAAATGTACTTGGTAGGTTCCAGAAACACCAGGAAGGCCAACGGGAAGAGAAGCAGGAGACAAGACGAGAGAGGGAACTGAGACCAGATCAGTGGGTGCCTTGTCAGCCACAGTGAGGACTGTGTTACTCTGGAGTGCAGAGTCAGTGACAGAAATGTCTTATCTCCTCAAGAGGAATTTAGAACACTTCCTTTTACTTCAGATACCAAGATTCATGGAAGGAGTCTCCTAGCTAAAAGAAAACAACCCAAATGACCAGGGGGCCAGCTAAACAAAGTGTGTCCTATTTACACAATGAAACAGCTTTGTCACTAATGAGTAATTCTGTGTGTACCCCATGTGTGGATACTACTCAGGGACAAACTGGAGTGAAATCACATTTAACCATGATGTGTGTGGGGGAATGAGACATGAAATAAAAAGCCATACCAAATTGTTGACAGCCACAAACTCCCAGGTTTGGAGTAGCTTTATTTATTATTTTGAACACAATTTTCAGCAGGTGGCATGGCGGTTATGACACTGGACTCCCACATGGTGGACTACTGTTCAAACCCCAGACCCAGAGGCCTGAAAATCATGCCAGTGCAGAGCCAGCAGGTGGTGATTAAGGTATTGGACTCCCACATGGCCACCGGCAGTTTTGAGTCCCAGATCCTGCAGCCTGTAACACACAGGCACATGGCCTCCAAATGTTGTGATGCAAGATACAGTAAAAATCGAGACCAGCAGAAAAATTAGAATTTTAGGCGCCTTTATTCTTGGCCAGGGACTGCCACCCTCCTGCCACACACAGGTAGCATTCAGATGACAGCCCCCACGGGCAGTTTTGCGAAATATTTAACCATAAAAACTGCCAAGGGAACGTTACTTTTTGGGAGGAAGGTCTGTAAGGGTGGGGGTGAGGGATTTGCAAGGGACGAAGGTCTGCAAGGGTTGTTACATTCTCTTTGCAAGCAGTTTACAGAAGCAGAACGTTTGGGTTATAACCACATCCTTCATTTTAATATTGTCTGGGGCCTAGGTGAGGCCTGTGGGGTGTATCTTAGCCTAACATACACCATTTTCCTGCAGTCCAGTCTATCACAGCGCATGGGTGCCTAGAATCTCGAAAGGAGAATGGAGAAGGTGACGCAGGAACGTGGAGGCACAGGCATCATTGGATTCACACTGGCAGTGAGCCACAGCTTCTTGTCCCACACTCAGGAAGAAATTAGTGTCACAGACACAGAGTAGGTATAGCAAAACAGGGAATTTATTAAAGGAGAGAGAAGGAAAACCAGAGCTCCCAAGAGGGGAGGTGTCCCGGAAAATGGGTTGCCCAGGAAGAACTGTAACCAGGAGTTTTTATTTGGGTCAGGAAGGGCCTTGTCCTGACTTGTTCTAGGTGGGGCTTGTGCATGCATTTTCCTTCTGGTGGGAAAGGCGCATGCTGTATGGGTCCAATTATTTTCCTAATTTGAGTGGGTACCAAATCAGGAGATTCTTTGTTGAGAAGCTTTGGGGCATGAAAACCACTTTCTTCTTCCTGGAATGTGGTGGGACCTGGAAAAAAGCCTTTGTTTTGGGACCAGCAGTTTGCAGAATGGCTATGTTGCTGGACTCCCATGTAGTCGACCACAGTTCGAGTTCCAGACCTGGCGGCTTAAACTCCCACCAGGCGTGTGTGCGTGTGTGCCCAAGATCCCGAGAGGAGAATGGAGGAGGATTGTGGTGTGGCCATCCCCCCTGGGGGATGATTTCTCACTTTCTGTCTCTCTGTCTCTCTCTGTCTTTCTGGCAAGCGCACGTGCCCTTATCAAAAACCTCTCCAGAAAAAAAAAAAAAAAAAACCTTTGTTTTTAGGTCTAAGTCATGCTGCCTAGTTCAGTCACTGAGCCACCACTGCCTCCATCTCAAAACTTAGCCATTTTTGTGATTCCATTTTGAGCCTATGCCCTAACTATATTTTTAGGGTCCTTGTCTCCTACCTCGAAAGGACTGAGGTGTGCCATCCCTGCTGTGGGGTGATTTCTCATTTTCTCTCACTCCCTGTCACTCTGTTCCTTGGCCAACACATGTGCCCTAAAGACAACACATCACCCATCACCCCCCCCAAAAAAAAATGTCATTCCAAGAGCATGAGAGTATGTGCCCAAAATCCTGAGGAGATAATGGAGAAGGGATTTCGGAGTGGCCATCTGGGGTGGGGGTAATTTCTCACTTTCCCTCTCTGTGTCTGGTGAGCACAGGTGCTTCATGACAAAACCTAAAACAAAAACAATCTGCACAGTCATGCCATTTGAATGACACTCCTGAGATCTCCAACCCTACCAAGAACCCAGCACCCCGACCTTAGACTATCTAAACTGTTATAGTCTAATCAGTAAGAAATAAGAGGACATCCAGACACTGCCAAATTTATTGGAGTTTATTGATTAAGCCAGCCGCATGGGGGGGGGGGTGGCTCATGTCTCTTAAAACCCCGCCCCAAGTGGAAGGAAAAAGGTGCTTACAAAGGCAAAGATCACAAGTTGTCCCCCACCCCCCATGATCACAAGGATTGCTGATCACAAGGACAAGTTGTGGTGGGCTCGGAAGGGCAGAGGGTAGGTTTTACAAAAGCAAAAGTGCATTACAGAAGCAGAACAAGCAGGTAAGCAAGTTAATCATTCCTAAGAGTATGTTCTATCCCTGCCTAAACCCAATGACATCTCAATGGTCTCTGTGGCTCGGGGTGACTGGAGATTATATCTTAAGGCAACTAGGAGGAGTGGGGTCTAAAGACAATAGGAGTATTCATCACTCTGCTCTTCCACAAAAAGGAGAAGGCAGTTTCTTTTACTTTTTTTTTGAGAGGTTTTTGCTATAGGGCGCATGCACTACAGAGACAGAGAGACAGAAAGGAAAAAATCACCCCCCAGGGAAGATGGCCATGCCACAATCCCTTCTCCTCCATTCTCCTCTTGGGATCTTGGGCATGAATGTACACAGGGCGCATGTGCCTGGTGTGAGTTTAAGCCACCAGGTCCAGGACTCAAACCCTGTCGACTACATGGGAGTCCAGCAACATAGCCATTATGCCAACTGCTGGTCCCGAGAAGGCAAATTTCTAGTCATAGGAATTTAACAGGTTATAATGGAGGCACTCCTCCAAGATGAAATCTCATCTGCTTCAAAACCAGGGTGAGGGGAACCGGCAGTTAGCATAATGGCTATGTCGCTGGACTCCCACGTAGTCGACCACAGTTTGCATCCCGGACCCGGTGGCTTAAAACTCACGCCGGACGCGCGTGTGTGTGTGTGCCCAAGATCCCAGGAGGAGAATGGAGGAGAAGGGATTGCGGCGTGACCATCCCCCCGGGGAGTGATTTCTCGCTTTCTGTCTCTATGTCTCTCTGTCTGTCTGGCAAGCGCATGTGCCCTGTAGCAAAAACCTCTAAAAAACAAAACAAAACAAAACAGGGTGAGCCCTAAATCCAGTTCTTCCTCGGTACAGGGATCAGGGCCCCTGGCCTCCTCCTCCCTCAGACCCAGGAGTGAAGCATGAGCACCTCCATTTTGTATTACATGCTTCTCTCATCTCTATACTAGAAACTTGCTTCCTTCTCCTGCCTAGAGTAATAAAGATCCCACTGAAACTCCCCCACCCTAAGATGTCCTATAGATAGATAGGTAGTCCCAGACCCTTTGCCCTGAGCAACGGAGCCCATTAAAATTCCACCGTGTTTAGGCAAAGACTGGAAAGTGCCCACACTGACTCCATAGAAATAATTAACCTGCTCACGCTGGCTTCCGTAAAACCGCTTGCGTAATAATACCCCTCTCTCTATCCCCCCTCCTCTATTTCCATTGCTTTCACCATATCAACGCGGAAAAGAATGTGAGTTTTGTCTTCATAAGGTCCCTTCTCCCTACACTCAGGGCTGCGGGGTCTTTGAGAACCGTGAGTCCTCCCGCAGTTACCTGCAATAAGGACTCCTATAACCTGGCTATGACTGGAGAGCCTCTTATTTCTGCCGATAAAAACGTAACAGGAGTTCAGTGTCCCAGCTCCTCCTCCCTCAGAGCCGGAAGTCCGCGCCCCCAGGCCTCCTCCCTCAGACCCGGCGGTCCCGGCTCGCAGCCGCTCCTTCTTCACACCGTGGAGTCCCGCCCCCGCCTCTCGCCGTTCCTACCCGTGTCTGGCTCTGCGGCTGGCGGCCCTCTCCCCGCCCAGCTCCCGCAGAATCGGCCCCGCCTCCCGTTCTGGGCCTGGACTCTGACGGGGTCCCGCCATACGGGGCCAGGATAGCCTCCCCAGCCGCAGCCCCGGCGACTCCTAGGCCTTTTCTTCTGGCCCCGCCCGCCTCGGGGTCCTTTCTCCTCACGATCCGTCGTTGAAGCTGTCCTAGAACTGCCTAACGCAGGGGACAAGACACTTGTTCCCGATCTGCCCTTGCTCATTCTGTCTGCCTGCAGTGACAAAGCCTGTTTGCTGGTGGAGGAATATTCTAGCAGGAACAGACGTTATTCCCCTCCCCAGCGCCAAAGTGGGATTTCCGACACAGGCGCGTGCTCTGGACGCCTCGCAGCGGAGCCCGCGCTAGGCCGGCGAGGGCCTTGGAGCGGCGCGCACTATAAAGTGAGGCGCGCTCCCGCCCCCGCCCTCCTCGGTGCTGTTGGCGTTCAGGTGAGTCTCTGCGTACTGTTTCCGCTGGCTTTCAGCCTGCGCTGGAGATTCGGGATGGGGCAGGAAGTGTCAGGAGATGCCCGGGATCGGGCGGGAACAGTTAAATCGCCGTGGACTGGGTCGGCCTTCGCAGGGGCTGGGCAGGCCGCTCTGGCAAAACTGGGGGTTCCCCACGGGGACGGTGGCGGTTTCTTGAGGCGCTTGTTGGCGGAGGTGTCCGTCGGCAGAGCGAACCCGGAGTGTCAGCGCGCCCCTTGTCTGGGCCGCGCCGTTTCTGCTGCGCACGTCGCACGTGTTCGCCATTTTGTCCAGTGGCTGGGCGTCGGCTGCGCGTGTGCCAGCGAGTCCCTTCTGAGGTTTTCCGCCTCGGGCCAGGTTGCTGCAGGGACTGTCTTTAGGAAATCACTCTGTTGTAGTCTACTCAGCAGAGATAAGAGGACATTTAGACATAGCCGAATTTATTGGAGTTTACTGATTAAGCCGGCGGCGTACTGGGGGACTCATGTCTCAAAACCCCGCAGCCCCGAGTGAAAGGAGAAAGGCGCTTATATAGGTCAAGAATGTACAGATTATTTACAGGGACAAAAGAACAAAATAAAGGGGCTTCAGGAGAGATGGGTAGGGTTTTCCATCTATAAAGCAAAAAAAGCCAGTTACAGAAGCAAAGCAAGCAGGTTAATTAGTCTTGAGGGTGAGTTCTGATTACAGTGGAATTTTAATGCCTTGCCTGGTTCTGGTTAAGGTCAATTGGTTGCTGATTGTTTCTTGAGTTTGGATCTTATCTGCACTCGTGGGGAAGGGGAGAAGGAGGCCTAGTTTCTAAAATGAAATCACCCTTTCAAGATGGAGTTGCGCTTGCTTCCACTCGTTTCTTTTGTCCTGTTAGGACTGGCTCTTGTACAATCTACTTAGGACATGGGAGAGGAGGGAGTACTTGGCTAATGTTCTGAGCATAATGTTGTGACACGAGGTATTACGAGGCATTAACTTGTAAGCAAGATCACCACATTGGAATTTTAGGAGCCTTCATTTCAGGCCAGGGACTGCCATCTTACACCACAATCAGGAGGAGTTTAAGACGACAGCCCAACCCATAGTTTTCTTTTCTCTGAGCTTTTGTTTTATGAGATCCAGACTGTCACACTAACAGTTTTTATTTTAAAATCTTAGATTGTTCCTCCCATGAGCAGTGCATAGCACCTCCAGCAGGGCCCTAACAACTACAGTCTGTCCCCAGCTTCAACCAGGCCCACAACTGGGCACATATCCCAGTGGCGTGTTCAAGGAGGTCTCCCACAGGACCATTCCTTCGTGGGAGCAAACCTGCACCACCGTTCTGCTCCCTGGCTTCCTTAAGTCTTTAAGGTCTTGAGCTTTGGCCTTCCTGCTGCTGGTAGCAACCATGCCCCGTGGTGACTCGGGTTACTGATTTGCTTTCCCCTACTATAGCCCCGAGAGGATCCTTTCTAGCCAAGTTTCCACTCTCAGATAACCTATAAAACTACTGTGACTATCGGTGTGTCAAGAGAAGTATTTTTCTCGCTCTGTTGGGATTGTTCCATATGTTCCGTTTTCAGTTTTTACTCTACTAAAATCTTCCAACAGGGGCCAGCAGGTGGCATGGTGCTTAAGGCACTGAACTCCCACAAGGCTAACCACAGTTCAGTCAGCCCTGAAGGTGTGTGTGAGTAACCAGGAAGACACAGACAAAGGTGACTTCAATACGTACTGCCCTCCTGAAAGCGCCGCCATTTTGAGGCCCTAGGCCCTGTTAAAATTTTTCTAATTGAGTAGGAATGTTCTGTTCCCGCCTATAGATGTTCTTGTGATAACTATAACTGCCTAATGCTTAATTTAGTTTCTGTAACCTGCTTGTGCAATCCTCCCCTGCCAGGAGTGGGATACAGATTTTGCCTTTATAAGCCTACACACACACACACAGACTTCGGGGACTACAGGGTGTGGAGAGACTTGAGTCTTCTTGCAGCCACTGGCTTTGAATAAAAACTCTTTTAATTTGGCCTTAAATGAGGAGTCTCCTTCAATCTCTTTGCATACATTGTAACATTTGGAGGCTGGGAGAGATGGGCCTCCTGGCACTAGGTGGAGGCACCCAGAGGGAACACCTCCCTGGTTTGGCCGCCCAACACTTGGGAGACTCTAGGGGAGGTGCCACCTGAGAGATCCCAAGGCCCCAGAGTTTCCTCCAAAGATCTTTGACGGCTGGATCTGGGATGCCGAACACCCCGGTCAAATTCTGCTATGGAGTCTCGGGAAGACACCCACAGGAGTGAGTGTCCTGCATCTGGGGACGGTCTTCTTGCTGAGTCTGGGGAAGACGATATAGTCACAACTTCCTTACTCGGATTTCACTAAGACATTTGCGAAGTCCTTGTCTATGGGCCCATTCTGTCGTTTCTTTTTTCTCTCTTTCTCCAACTCTTAAAGACACTTCCTGGTTCTGTCCCACATCTCTGACTGTCCTGGGTCTCGCTCAGCAGGTCATTGATCTTTTCTATCTAGGTTCCCTGTGTCACTTCTCTCCATCTGAGACAGATCTCTATATCTTTTTTCTCCTTGTCATCCTCCTTGGGCAGGCAAGGGAGGGAATGTATTTTAACTTCTTGTGTGATGACTGTGTAAGTGTGTTTGTGGCTACACAGCTGCCGCTACAGAGCATGAATAGGCTCCAAACTGATAGTCGAAGTGTCCTCATATGACTCATGACTCGGACCTATACTGGGACCTAGACGATTATTTTGTTCCCTGTGATCCCAGTCCAAGTAGAGAGTTTATATCCACCTGCCAAAGCCAAGAGGCACTCAGTGGTCCCTGGGAGGGGCGTGGCCAGGTCAACACCTACCTAGTCCTACCATATTCCTGTCTTTGATGCTTAGACCCTGTTAGGGTTAAAGAGCATCAGCCTAGCCTTAGTATATGTATTGCTGCCTTCCTTTTGAGTGTGCCTTCAACTAGGTCAGAGACTTAGCTCTAGGAAGAACAGTTGTCCCAATGGTCACTGTTCCACAGATTGGAGTGAGGCCTGTTTACATATGCACTTACACTTGAGCCCATATTCCTGTTCCCAGAGAGTTTTGTTGTTTTTGTTTGTTACAGTTTATGACAGGCATAGAATTATAACTGGGACCAGCAGATGGCATAATGTCTATGTCGCTGGACTCCCATGTAGTCAACTGCGGTTTGCGTCCTGAAGCCAGTGGCTTAAACTTACGCCGGGCGAGTGTGCGGGCGAGTGTGCGTGCATGCCTACGCTCTAAAGAGGAGAATGGAGGAGAAGGGATTGCAGCATGGCCATACCCCTGGGGGGTGATTTCTCACTTTCTGTCTCTCTATCTCTGGTGAGTGCACATGCCCTATAGCAAAAACCTCTCCAAGAGAAAAAGAAAAGGATTGTAACTTAAAACTGCACACACTTTAAGAACACTGATCTCATTGGCCCCTGAGATGTTCTCATGACAAGAGAAATGGGTATGGTAAGGTAAGGCTAGAAATATGTTATAGATGAGTTTTGCTAAATGGTTGACTTCCTCAGGCTTTTACTGTGCATGCATTAGTCAGCTTCCGGACTGATTCAAGCAAGGCTATAGTCCTCTCAGGTGCCTGGGGTCATGGCTTGTTTTCTCCAGATGGTCAGCTTGCATGATGTTTTTGGGTGAGAAAGTCATTCTGAGGCTCAAAAAGCTCCTGTCATTCTGCCTTGGTGAATCTAGGGGACCATCTTGGCTACCTTTTATGTCCAGGCTACACAAGAGAGTCAAGGGATAAATAAATGTTGGCTCAATGTAGTCTTGAGAGCCGTTTTGCTAAGGCGGGTACCCTGATGAAACTGTTTAACAAAGGAATTCCTCTTTTTTTTTTTTTTTTTTTTTTGAGAGGTTTTTGCTATAGGGCGCGTGCACTCGCCAGACAGAGACAGACAGAAAGTGAGAAATCACCCCCGGGGGTGGGGGGTTGGCCACGCCACAGTCCCTTCTCCTCCATTCTCCTCTCGGGATCTTGGGCGCACACGCGCCCGGTGTGAGTTTAAGCCGCCGGGTCCGGGACTCGAAGCGTGGTCGACTACATGGGAGTCTAGCGACATAGCCATTATGCTAACTGCTGGTCCTGTCTAACAAAGGAATTTCTATTCTGCCATCCGTGAACTTTTATTATTTGCTTGAGAGGAAATTTTCTGTCTAATGGGGATCCCATTCTGCTAGTGAGCATGGGAACAGCACTGCTGTTAGTGCCATTTGTCCAATTGTCTCTCCAGATGCTGTGAGCCTTGCCTCCCCGTCTGCTCTGCAACTTCCTCGGGCAGCTATGGTGTCCCCTTTGTGACCTCATAAAGGGTTTTCGCCATGAGGGAAAAGTTAGGTATAAAACTTGGAGTCCCAAGAAATTCTTAAATTTGACCCCTGGTAGATGACCTTTTGTATTTTCCTAGCCAGAGCAGATTGTCTATATTCTGGTTGGTCTGCCTGGAAAGCTTTTTAAATCAGAGGCTAATGTGATGCCAGAGATGGTTGGAGAAATGTTGAGTTCATACCTTCTGCAACATGCTGTATACCATGATGATTTGTATCCACCACCCCCCCCTTTATAAGAGGGATTTTTGCTATAGGGTGCACGCACTCACCAGAGAGACTGCAAGTGAGAAACCCTCCAGGGCAATGGCCATGCCACAGTGCTTTGTCCTCCATTCTCTCAGGATTTTGGGCACACAGGCACACATGCCCGGCATTCTGGGGCTTGAACCATGGCCTGCTACATGGGAGTCCAGTGATGTAACCATTATGCCATCTGCTAGTCCTGACCTCCTCCCCCCCTTTTTTTTTTGGAGAGGTTTTTCGCCATAGGGCGCGTGCACTCGCCAGACAGACAGAGACATAGAGACAGAAAGCGAGAAATCACCCCCCAGGGGGGATGGTCACGCCACAATCCCTTCTCCTCCATTCTCCTCTCGGGATCTTGGGCACGCACGCACACGCGCCCGGCGTGAGTTGTAAGCCACCGGGTCCGAGACGCGAACCGCGATCGACTACGTGGGAGTCCAGCGACATAGCCATTACGCTAACTGCTGGTTCCCCTCCCCCTTTTTAAGAATTAATTTTATTTGGAACCAGCAGTTGCATAATGGCTATGTTGTTGGACTCTCATGAGATTGACTGAGGTTCGAGTCCAGGACCCGGTGGCTTAAACTCATGCTGGGCACATGTGCGCGCGTGTCCAAGATCCTGAGAGGAGAATGGAGGAGAAGAGGTTGCAGCGTGGCCATCCCTCTGGGGGGGTGATTTCTCACTTTCTATCTCTGTCTCTCTTTCTGGCGAGCACACATACCCTATAGCAAAAACCTCTCCAAAAAAAAAAAAAAAGAAAAGAATTTTTTTTTATTTAACTTTATTTTTAATTTGACCACAGAGGGACAGAGAGAAAGTGAGAAAGCAAGCCACCAGGTCCGGACATGGACTGCATTCAGCCATGTGGGAATCCAGCACCTTTAATCAGCATGCCACCTGCCTGCCCCCCAAAATTACTGTTTTTAAGGAATTTTTGTTTTTGTTGTTGTCATTTTAAGGATTACATTAGGCTTGCCAAAGTCCATCTCTAAGTCCACCGCCTCATTGTTTGTCCAGCCTGGGAAATCTGACACCTCTGGAAAGGTCATCTAGTTTGTAATGCAGAATTTTACATATTTATCAAGAATTAACTCTTAGCAGTATTAGCTTTTACTACACACTGGCACCTTATGGATGTGTATTTTACAAACAAAACTGTTAACAAATATCCTAATATTGAACAAAACAATTGATAGATTCAGTGTCTTTCATTTTTGTACAGTTTTAAAGACTGACAGGAAAAATTAAACAATGTGACTTTTTATTAGGACATTTTTTTTTTTTTGGTTAGTTTCGGTGCTGCTTAATGGCTGGCTTAGCAGTTCAGAAAAAAAAATCAGTTTCTCCATAGAAACTGGAAATTTATTTTTTACTATTGTTTTTACCCAGATGTAAATGATTAGATACAAGAATATATCCTCTTTCTATCCTTTTTAACGAATTTCTTTAAAGACATGACAGTTTAAGAAACAAAGCAACTAACCATGTACGAAAGCCCTGAGCACCCTAGGAATGACAAAGGGTTAATTTGGAGTCTGTTGGCACCAAAACTGGACAAAACACAGGGCAAATTACAGCAGCCAGGTATCATTTACAAAGTTACAAGGTTTACTTCGCAGGTTCTAGGTGCTAGTCTTATAACTAAACCATGAGAGAACCAAAATTAAAGCTTAAAAAAATCAGTCTTCTTTAATAGCACTTAAAACTCTCTGCACTATTATGTCCTGATCATATGAAGAACAAGGTTTTGATGCAGGAGCACAGGAGTAATCGGGCCCAGCATCCAACAGCGGGACACAGGTTTTTGTCTCACATTCAGGAAGAATTAGAAATGCAGACATGTAGAGGGGTTAAAAGAGAAGAATTTATTAAAGGAGGGGGCCTGAAATGGGTTGCCATCTCATGGTTTGGTTTGGAGTTGATAGCACAGCTGGTAGGGTCCCACCCCTCAGAAAGTGAATGTGCTTATGTCTCTCCAGGGCCTTTTGGTCTTTCTCTAATTAAGTCCCATTGTCAGGGGTATCTGCATGTCTAAGAGTAGAAGAACATGGTGCCTGGCCCAAGGGAGTTCTATTGAAAAGGGCCATGAATTCTTTAACATCTGCCTGTCTAAGGGCATATGAAAGGGTGACTGGGAGAGAGAGGAATTGTCCGGAGCCACAGGCCACAGTAGTTTTCTTGCCTTGCCCTACCTACCTGTAACTGGGATCTAACTATAGCTCAGAAGGCAGGACTTGTGGTCCTAATTGAGGCCCTGCGATGGGCAGGGTGAATCTGACCATTTACATGGACAGCAGGTATGCCCTTGCCACCACTCACAGCCACTGGGCGTTGTAAAAGGAGAGAGGGGGCTCCTTACCCTAGCAGGAAAAGACATCAGGAGCAAGGAGGACATCTTGACCCTGTTAGAAGCCATATGGTAGTCCAGAACCGTTGCGGGTTCATGCTGTCAAGGACATCAGAAGGGGGGCTCTGAAGAGGCCAAGGGAAATCAAGCAGCAGATGTGGCAGCCAAGGAGGCCGCTGTTGAGGCGAGTGGAGCACCTGGAGGTTCTTGTGGCCATCCCAGACCCTGTCCTCCCATTCTTGCCCTCCTACACTTAGGGGGAAGAAAAATTGGCCCCAAAACAGCAGGACCTGAGGGATGGTTGCTATTACCAGCTACCGGGCCAATAGTCCTGAGGCCCTTGGATGAATCATCACAGATCAGATGCACCGGATTACCCACCTGGGAAAAACAAAGCTTGCTGAGCTGGTTAGAGGAAAATACTTTATGCCTAATCTAGATAGCCTTGTTGATGGTTTCTCAAAATGTGTTGCTTGTGCATAGGTGAATGCTAAATAAACCCTCAGGCAAGGCTCCCTTGGGAATCAGGTCCAGGGGAATCACTCCTGGGGAACACTGGGAAATAGATTTTACAGAAATCAGACCTCCAGCCCAGGGCTACAAATACCTGCTAGTGTGTGTGGAGACTTTTTTGGGGGAGTTGAGGCCTTCCCAACAAGATCAGAAACAGTCACTGTTGCAAAAAAGCTATTTCAGGAGCTCATCCCCTAGTTCAATTTACTATAACTCTTGGGGTCCAATAATGGGTCCACTTTCACTGCCAAAATTTCCCAGGACATTGCAAAAAGTTTTAGATATAAATTGGAAGCTTCATTGTGCCTATCAGCCCCAGATCTCAGGGCAAGTAGAACAAATGAATGGGACCTTAAACACTTTGTCTTAAAGACCAGCAGAAATTGGATAATTCTTCCTTTAGCCTTACTTAGAGCTAGATGTACTCCTTATGGGGTGGGGTTACTCCTTTTGAAATCATGTATGGGAGACCCACTCCCTTTCCTAGATTACATCCAGAGATAAAAACTGAGATCCATAACTACTCTCTGCTTGAGTTCTTGAAGGCACTGGACTCAAGGAAATCCATAGATGCCTCTGGGAGGCCATCCCACCCCCACCCTTGGATCCAGTCTACTTTTCCTAACCAGGGGATTCTGTCTGGGTGAAAAAGTTTACCTCTCAGAGACGTACCTCACCGTCAAGGTCGGTGGTATTTCCACCTGGTTGTACCACTTGGCATGGACTTTCAAAGACACCCTGAGCCCTCTAAAGCTAAGATTCACTTATATTTCCTAATATTGCTGTGGTTTGGGGCTTAGGTTGTGGGGTTGATGGAAATGCAGATTCGGTTTAGGAGCTCAGAGACAGATCTGACAAACCTTTAACACCTCGAGAGAGGAACGTTTTGTGATGGACCTCTGCGACAGGGTTGTCACCACCCCTGTACTCCAGGGGAATTAGGTGGGGCTGGTTTTCCTGCAGTTCTTACTGGCAAGAAGACACCTTGAGCAAGGTAGGCCTTTATCTGTGCCCCAGCCACAAATAAGACTGATAATAGGGGGAATTCTACTGCCCCTCTTGGCTTTGTGCAACCTTCTTGACAAATCCAACCTGGCCCTGGGCAGGTGGTGGTTTTCTTTGGGTGACTAGGGTCAGAAAGAGCTGCAGAACTGCAGAGGCCCCCCGTTAGGAAAATGCAGCAGCATAAATATTGCCATTAGGAAACCCTCACCACCAGCTGGGATCTCGGGAAGACCTGGAGCATCCAACTTTCCAGTCTGTCTGGGACCCTGGTGCCCTGCTTAGCACTCAAAGGTGGCAGACTCCTCCACCCCCAACTTAGGACCCCTAGCAGGGATTAGTGAGGTCCCCCTCTTACTTCCTGTCCCTCTTTTACTACCACCTGACAAGGGCAGATCTCCATTGCCCTCTCCTCCTGAAGTCTCCTGTCTGTCTTCTACTGTTCATTAACTCCTAAACTTCTTTTTCCACTCAGATGCAGGAGACTGCTGGCTCTGTCTGCAGTCCAAGCCCCCATATTACATGGGCATAGCAGCTCAACTCCCGAATTACTCTGATCTAGCCACAGGCAACTGCACCAGCTGGGCCCACCTGCTTAACTTGGGGATATCCAAGCCAGGGGGCCTCCTCGAGGAGTGAACTTACAACTCTGTACTTGCAGTTCTGTAATTGTGCCCTCACGCTGAATGACAGCCACCAATCCCCAAACCACATGCAGTGGGCTTGTGCACATGGCCTCACCAAGTGTGTGGACATTTCAAAAACCCACTTCTGTGTTCTCGTTCATGTCATTCCCCAAGCTACCTTGTACAGTGGACAAGCAAGAAAAGATATCCTAGCCTTAGTTGAGAAAAATAATGAACTACATGAAAGGCAGCAGGAACAACCCCAGAGTTGGTATCAGCAAATGTTTGAATGGTCTCCTTGGTTGACAACTTTCCTTAGTGCCATTACTGGGCCCCTCACTCTTCTGGACCGTGTTGTGGGTCCCTGTGTTCTGAGACACTTCACCAAGTTCATCCAGCAGCGTGTAAATGCAGTTCAACTTCCTGCCCTCTGAGAGGACTGTCGTCTCCTCCCCCTAGCTGATGCTGAGGATCAGTAATTTTATCCCCTGCTAAAAGAAGTGGGGAAGGTAACAAGAGAGACAGGCAAAGGGGACTCAGCTCTGTACCACCTTTCTGAAAGCACTGCCATTTTGAGGCCCTCGGCCCTGTTAAAATTTTTCTAATTGAATACAAATGTCTTCCCCTCAGAGTAGAAATGTTCTTGTGATAACTTCAGCAATTGCCTAAAGCTTAACTTAGCTTCTGTATCTGCTCGCTCAATCCTCCCCTTTCAGGAATGGGATGTGGTTTTTGCCTTTGTAAGCCCCTCCCCCCGACTCTGGAACTGGGAGGTTTAGAAGGGCATGAATCCTCTTGTATCTGCTGGCTTTGAATGAGGACTCCTTTAATTTGGCCCTGTCTTGTGGCGTCTCCTCCTAACTTTGTACATCATAACGTGTATGCCCAAAATTTAAAGAAGAGAATGGAGGAGGGGAGATTGCTGTGTGGCCATCCCCTCTGTGGGGTGGTTTCTCGCTGTTGCTCTCATGACCACATACACCCTATGGCAAAGACCTGGAAACTCATTGAACCTGTGAGTGGAAGTGTGGTGGTCGCAGCGTATGTCTTGGTTCATTCATACTTAGTGTTTTGTGAGCAAATTTCATGTTTTACCAAAAACAGTTAACACATACCTAAAATAACATTTCTATTTAATGAAAAGGCTGTTGTCACCTTTAATGAGGCTAATTACTTAGTGCCGCCATCTGCTTGATGTTTCTTGTTTCCAGTCACCTCCAGAATCTTCACCGCGAACTCGAAGGCATCTGGTTCAGTGAAAGGGTCTGGTGGTCGATGCTTACATCTCGGCCTTTGTTCCTGGAACAGCCCCTTCCTTCTCATTCCCCCTTCGTGTAAGGGCTTTGCGTGTGATCAGCTCTCACCATCCAGGGTTACTAGGAAGTGTAGCCAGTACCAAAAATGCAAAACTAGGCAGGAGTGGGAGGAGACACTGGGGTCCTTTTCGTGGAGGGGGTTGGTCTGTCCCATGAGGTCAGACCTCTGGACCTGGGACATGGGGAGGTTGGGGCATTCTGGGAGGTGGTTGGTTTCCCAGTCTAAGCTGTTAGCTAGGCCTGTTGTCCCTGAAGGTAAGTGGCTTTGGTCCTGATTGCAGAGTGGTCAGGGCTCCCATGATGTCCAGCACTGGGCTCCAATTAGCCATGAGGACACAGTGCTCCCCCAGGACCTTTGACACCTAGGGGTCTGAGGGGCCCCGGTTTCGATGTCCTCGGCCTGTGGAGTATAGCTCTCCACCCTTAACAGTCTTCTCTGTTACAGGAGTATCTTCAAGCTGAGGGGCTGCCCACCACCATCCTGTCTGGTAAGAACCCTTTTTCCCACTCGCTGGTCTACCCGGACCTAACATATCCCGGCCTGACCTTGGGTGGCTTCACATCAGATTACTCTCGGACCTCGTCATGTGCCAGCCTTGACACTCAGGATTCACACCGAAAGCCATCCCATAGCCGTGGAAACCCAGTTGGGCACGGTCTGGGTGCCCATTAGCAGGAGTGCACACCTGAGTCCTGTGCAGACAGGTGGGCTGGATGGAGGGTGGAGGAGATGAGGAAAGCACAGACTGGGAGGAAAAGGTTTCCAGCTTCAGGAAGGAATCAGAAACGTCATTTTCAAGCTCAGCAGTGGAAGAGAAGAGGATGGCTCTCCGTGTAATCTCCCTAGACACGACTCAGGCTGAGAACAGGGTACTTTTAGCATGGCTTGGTCAGGGCCCAGTGTGCCGTTTATATGTCAACTGATAGTAAAGAGACTTTCATTTACATCATAGCCAGGACTTGGGGGCCAGCAGGTGGGATGGTGGTTACGGCACTGGACTCCCACATGGTCGACTGCAGTTTGAGTCCCAGACTGACAGTTTGAAAATCACATGGGGTGGGGCCGGCAGATGGCGTGGCGGTTAGTGCTGCTGGACTCCCACATGGCCAACTACGGTTTAAGTCCTGAACCTGGTGGCTTGCTTTCTCACTTTCTCTCGCTCTGTCTCTCTCTGATCAAATAATAAATAAATAGAGCTAAAAAAAATAGTTACAAAAAAAGGAAAGAAAATCACACAGGGCACATGTGTGTCCCCAAAATCCTGAGAGAAGGGATTGTGGGTGGCCATCTGCTCTGGGGAATGATTTCATTTTTTTTTTTAAAGAATTATTTAAGTTTGTTATCATTATTATTTTCCAGTTTGATCAGAGAGAGAGAGAGAGAAAGCAAACCACCAGGTCCAGGACTTGAACCACCATCAGCCATGTGGGAGTCCACCTTTAACCACCATACCACTTGCTGGCCCCTTGGGGGGTGATTTCTTACTTTCCCTCTAGTGAGCATGCACCCTGTGGCAGAAACCTTAAAATTTAAAAAGAAGGACTAGTGTTTTATTGTAAGCATTTCAAAGAAATAAATCCTAAGACTGGCTTCTGTGCATTACTGGTAAAGAAACAAGTGTTCCAGCTCTAGGAGAGTTTTCATTTTCCTTGGATGTCAGGAGCTGGGAAACTAGTGAGGCAGAATTGAACTGGGGTTCCAGGGGATGGCATCTCCTGCACAGGGCACCAAGTGTGTAAGAGATTTGCACATGGCTTAGAAGTAAGGGTGAGGGGAGGTGCCAGCTGGGCAGACAGGTGGGGTGGGGAGCGGGAGTCCACATTGTCCCTGCAGCCTGGTTAGGCACGTCTGCCTTTCCAACCCCTGAACCGTGCCCATATGACTGGGGACAAAATTTTTAATTTTTATCTAATCAGTTTAAGTATAGACAGCCACTGCCTCTGGACATCTTGTTTAGGCTGAAGTGTTTGTGGTGGTGAAGTGGTAGCTCGCGTTGAGCTCAACCTTCCCATGTGTAAGCATCGGGAAATGAGCTCTGGTCCCGGCGGAGGCCAGTGCCATTTGCCAGTCTCAGAAAGTCTGTAGTTACCCCCGCCACACCACTCCCCCCCCCCCCCCCAGCCCCCTACAGCACAGTAGCTAAGCCGTGTGCCCTGGCCCAGGAGGCTGGGGAAGGTAGGCCTGAGTGTGGGCAGACTGACGGGCTGAGCTGAGGGGCACAGGGCTGCCTGGCACAGTGTCATCTCAGGGCACTGCCAGGCTTCCTGCCAGCCAGGCATGGCTTGTCTCTGCAGAGGGAGACACAGCCAGAGGAGTGGCTTGGGTCCACTGTTCACAAACCACAGCAGAGCACTCAGCCTGTAGCTGGATTGGAGGGATGGTTCAGGGGAGACAGGGTGTGGTGCCTGGCACCCCCAGGGCCAAATTACTTTAAAATCCTACCATACCCCAAAATACTGTTAAAATTGAGTGACTGTTAATGAACATTAGTACATCTCTCTGTGTACATATAGAGAGATGATTTTGTGACAGTGGTATAGCAGTACACCTGCATTGTTTTTATTTTATTTAGCTTTATTTAACTGTTTCATTTGACCAGAGAGGAACAGAGTGAGAAAGAAGGTAAGAAAGCAAGCCACTAGGTCCAGGACTTGAACCATGGTCTACCATGTGGGAGTTCAGCGTCCTTAACCACCACGCCACCTGCTGGCCCCAACCTGCATTGTTTCAAGAAGTATCAAATTTTGCTTTACCAAAGCTTGAGTGGCGTTTGAAAAGCCTAATAAATTGAATCAACTGGAGAGGGAGAAAAACTCTTGTTGGCTTTCCCCTCAGGGCTGCGCTGGGAGAGGCAGGGTGAGAGTACTGGGGTCCCCATGATGTCCAGCACTGGGCTCTGACCACCCTGAGGACATGGTGCCCCCCGGGACCTTTGACACCCGGGGGTCTGAGGGGCCCCAGCTTTGGAGAGGGCATGAACAGGGGCCATGGTTCCTCTTCACACAGCTCTGCTCTGCCTGCTGCCTACAGGTAGCTCCTCCAGCGTCCAGCCCTCCCTGGCCCCTCGGGAGCCTTCTGACAACAGACGTGCCCTAGGAGCCGAGCAGGCCACGAGGTCTGGAGGTGAGTGTTCTGCCTGTGTGCTGGCTGGTGCTGTGTCGTAGAGCATGAGACGGAGTGACGTGGGGACCCCCATGATGTCCAGCACTGGGCTCTGACCACCCTGAGGACATAGTGCCCCCCGGGACCTTTGACACCCGGGGGTCTGAGGGCCCCAGCTCTGAGGAGGTGCCGGGGTGGGACTGTGGCCATTGCCCCTTCCCAGTGTCTCCTCTCTGTCCTTACTGTAGTGCCTAGGATGGTGCCCTCAGGGCCACTGCGTTCCCTGCCCAGCTCGGGCAGCTATTCTGCCTGCACCGCGCCCTGGCCGTTGTGGAGTGTCGTTCAGAGCCCCGATGAGCTCATGGTCACCAGCAGGGCCGGTCCCGTCTCTGAACTCTGGGGAGCTGCGTCGGCTGCCCGCCTGACCCGTGATGCCATCGAGTACCACAGTGAGGCGCTGCGGGGAAGTTGCCGCGGACCACTTCCTCCACATCGGTGACGCGCCCTCACCCAGGGCCTACGAAGATGCCTGCTGCAGGGATGCCCCGGAGCTGTGGCCCTGGCTGGCCAGCCTGCCGGTCTGGGCGTGGCAAAGCTGGAGGCCTTGACAAGATCCAGGCCACTGCCAGTGGTGGTGTCCCTGGTGCTGAGGGCTGGCCCAGCCCACATGCAGGGGCCTTATAGGCTGGCTCCTCGGCCAGCACGTATCCAGGGTGAATGTGGGCAAAGCTCCCTAGTGTCTCGGACTCCGTGTCAGAGAGGCTGTGGCAGCATCTGGTCACGGCCTCGAGTGCTGGAGTCGGCTCAGGAGAGCACCCTCCCGTAGTCTCCCCAGCTTCCTGTGGGCAGGCCACCCCCAGGTTTGTATACTGGCTCCTCAGGAGTGAGCATGGGCAGTAAGTTGGTGGCAGGACACTGGCCATCCCTGGGCCACAGGTCCCAGGAAGTCCCTGTGGCCTATGATGTGAAAACGCCTTATTTTTGCCCCCTTTTAAAGATTTTTTGGAAATACAGCCTTTTAAGTGCTCCGTCTTCATGGTGTTTGCATTTCGTTGTTCTCGTGGACCTTTTTTCTTTGCAACTCCTTTCCCTTTTAAAGTGTGCTTTCCTCACCAAGGGTGACAGCGGGTGCCCCTCAGGAGTCTTCTCCTGCTGTGGGTGGCCTCTGGCCAGCAGCTCGGCTCTGAAGGGCACCGCAGTGCTGAGCACCCCCTGGTCTGCTGGGGGAGGCCGGCCCCTAGGCCCAGGAAGTGGCACGGCGGTGCCGAGCAGGAGAGGGTGTTTTCGGGCAGCCTGGGTCAGGGCTGCAGTCTGGGTGTCGGTCCAGTGGCCACCTGTGCCTCTGAGCAGTCTCAGGGCAGGAGTCAGGAAGCCGCCACCCCCCACCCCAATACGGGTTCTTGTGGCCAGATGCTGCCTCGGGGGGCCTAGGAGTGGGTGGAAAGTGGAGGGGTGGCTCCAGCTGTGAGTGCAGGACCCCTTAGAGGCTGCCCGCCCAAGGCCTCAGTCCAGGGTGGGCTGGGGCGCCCCATTACGGAGCGTTCCTGCAGTTCACCTGTCTGGGGGTGCCGTCGCTGCCATGGTGTAGGCCTGCCTGCCCACCAGTCCCACCGGGCATGGTGGCTGTGGAGCTGCAGTGCTGACCCTCACCACATTGCAGCGATGGCTCCCAGGGTCGGGCGGGCTCTGCCCCTGCCCCACCAGCCTAACAGCGCGTTGGGGAGTGCCACCGCCACCAGCTGTGTAGGGTCATGAGGTCTGGGTTGGAGTCGTGGCTCTGCCTAATTGAGGTTGGAGCACAGGGCTTGGTCGCCCACCCAGGATCACAGCCGTGGGGTCAGTGCTGACTGTAAGCACCCTGAGCGGCTCCCCAGCCGGTGTCCCCACATGCACGTCCTGAGGTGGTCCCGCACTCGTGTGCTGTGTGCATGTGTACAGAGCACGCAGCCATCCGCGCCCACACAGACACAGCCAGGAGACAGCCGGGATGAGCACACGTGTTGGGATACAGTCAGGGAGGGCGTGTCCTGGTTCCTGGCTTACACGGCACCGGCCCAGGCCCGCAGGCATTGGGGTCTGCAGGCTCGCAGGCCCAGCCCCAGGCTGAGCGCCATCAGCACAGCCACGGCTCCGGCCAGTAGGGGCACCGCAGCAGCTGCAGGAGAACGTGGGTGTGAGTCCTGGGATTCGGGGCCCACTCCCACCCCGGCGTGGAGAGCTGTCACCTGTGGACGTGGTAGCCTCACGGGAGCTGTGGCAGGGGATGCCGTGGGCAGGCGGCCGAGCCGGGGCAGTCAGCCGGTGGAAGTGGCCCAGTGGGCAGGGGCCTGGGCACCCAGGGAGGCTCAGGGACAGGGGTGGGTGCGCAGAGTCGTTGCGGTAGAAGAGGGAGACGGTGACGTTCCTGGAGGGAGAGCACACGTCACCTGCCTGCGCTGACCTTGATCCGGGGTCCTGGAGCCAGTCCCCTAACCAGGCCTGGGCTCTGCCCCTGGGCCCTCAGCCCCACCCGCCCCAGGCACCTCCAGTCCTCACCCGCTGTCCTCCTCGGGGTCCCCAAGGCGTCTCCGGAACTCGAAGCCGAGGCAGGCGGCGTAAGGCGGGATGTGGCCGTCGTAGAGGCCCAGGGCCCCCTGGAGGGCCAGCAGCGTGCTGTCGTGCTGCAGGCGGACCCATGGCTGAGACAGGCCTGTGCATCCGGCCGCTGCTCACTACTCAGGTGCCCTGCCCCGCACAGCCACCTCCCCAGCCTGCCCTTCCCTCCCTCTTCCTGGAAGCAGTTGCAGGTCATTAATAAAGTCCAGTCACGTAGATGCGGAAGGGGACTGGGCAGCCTGGTTCAGCCTGCGGCCTTGCAGAGGAGCACAGGCCTCCTGTGACACCATCGCCTCCCTCTTTCCACACTTACACCTTTAGTGATATGGCCACGAGTAGTGTTTGGAGGTAGGGGTTACCCGAGTTTCAGTCGGGGCCGCAGCTCTTCCTCACACGTCACCATCGCCCTCATCCCTGTACCCACGTGGTGCCGTTCCCTCCCAGGACTCACAGCCGAGTACATGACCATCCTGAGGGGCAACCCCAGGCGCTGGGCACGGGAGAAGTTGGCCAGGATGGCATCCAGCAGGATCCCTGAGAACACAGGGACAGCACTGGGAAGACCTGAGGACGGCTCCACGGCCCGGCCTCCCGGCCTCCCGGTCCACATCTCACCCCCAGTCAGCTGGGCCTTCTCTGCCGCCCGGGGTGGGCCCACGTGGGCCCCGATATCCAGAGCCGAGATCTGAGCGAGTGTCTGCAGGACGTCCGGGGAGGCCCAGGATGGGAGAGGGAGGCCATGGGCTTGCTGGGGAGACAGGAAAGGAGGCGGGAGGCCCTGAGCGCCTGCCCCCCACTCCGTCCCCATGAGCACGAGTGTGGTGGGCGACACCGACTAACACCAATGGAGTGCTTTTCTCCAGCCCTCGGGGCCAGAGGCGATGGGAGTTCACACTAACTCGCAGTTGGGCTTGGGACTGGGCCTGGGCCCAGGCAGTCCCTCAGGTCCAGCTGCTCCTGTGGGCCAGGCTGTCGCGACGGTGCAGGTGAGTGCCTGCCACCCAGGCTTGGGGTTGGGCGCTGTCCTGGTGCAGGACTGCAGGGGGCGCAGCCTCAGGCCCTGCTGTGTTCCCAGGGTGTGCCAGCACAGCTGGCCTATTGTGGGGACTAGCCCCCCTTTTTAAAGAATTACTGTATTTATCATTAAGGAGAAGTGAGCGAGTGGCCAGGTCCTGGACTGGCGCGCAGCCGCCACGTGGGCGTCCGGCGCTCCTTCCCTGCAACCCCGGGAGGTGTTAACCAGGGTCTCCCCGCTGTGCAGAGGGGGAACCAAGACGTGGAAAAGGCACACCTTAACGATGCCAAGGTGGGTGTGAACCTAGGTGTGTCTCGCCCACTGGGAGCAGAGGGGCCTCACCTGGCAGGTCAGTGTGTCCAGCACCTTCCATGCCCTTCGGAGCGGCTCCCCAACCAGCGACAGTCCCGTGAAGTTCCCCAGGCGGCTCAGGAAGTCCTGGATGCAGGGGTTGGGTGAGTCCCTGCCGGCCCTCCCGCCCGCCCAGCTCGCCCAGGGCCCGCCCGCTCACCGTCCAGCCCTCTAGGGCCTCCTGGTACTCGGCAGCCTCCGTGGCCTCCCGCAACAGCTCACGGTAGCGGGAACAGCTGCGCGTGGGGAACCTCAGCAGCTGGGGGAAAACAGGCTCAGGATGGCAGCGTGCCTGGGCACTCGCGGTGGCCAGGTGTCCTGTCTCGCCACTCCGAGCCGCCTCAGGCTGCCCATCTCCCCGTCTCTGTCTAGTGTCTCTCGCCCTGCCCCCAACTCTGCCTCTCTCTGTCTCCTCACCTCTGCCCCCTCTGTCTCTCCATGTCTCTCCATCTCCTCACCTCTGCCTCTGTGTCTCTGTGTCTCACCTCTGTCCCTGTCTCTGCCCATCCCTCACACCTCTCCTGACCTTGTCCTCGGTGACGGGCACCGTGTGCACGGGGATTGGCCTCCAGGTGGCCTCAGAGCTCCCCGGGGCGGCCTCTGGGAACAGCCCGGCCAGGTTGGCCTGCGCGCTCTCCAGCGTGCGGTCGAAGTCTGTGCTGCGGACGTGCACCTGGGCAGGAGGGACCGTGGAGGGCCGGAGATCAGCCAGACAGTAGGTCAGACACTGCCGTAAGGTTATAAGGAATTTAAATAAAGTTAAACAAAATAATTCTTGGGAAAAAGGGAGGGCCAGCAGGTGGCAAGGTGGGTAAGGGCACTGGGCTCCCACATTGTCAAACTGCGGTTTGAGTCCCGGACCTGGCGGCTTACTTTCTCACTTTCCCTCTTTCTTACTCTCTTGCTCTGTCCCTCTCTGGCCAAACTAACTAAATAAATAAATAATGTTAAGTGAAATCTTTTTTTTTTTTTTTTTTTTTTTTTGAGAGGTTTTTTGCTATAGGGCACGTGCGCTTGCCAGACAGAGAGAGAGAGACAGAAAGTAAGAAATCACCCCCCAGGGGGGATGGTCACGCCGCAATCCGTTCTCCATTCTCCTCTCGGGATCTTGGGCACACACGCACACGCGCCCGGCGTGAGTTTTAAGCCACCAGGTCCGGGACGCAAACCGCGGTCGACTACGTGGGAGTCCAGCGACATAGCCATTACGCTAACTGCTGGTTCCCAAGTGAAATCATTTTTTAAAAAAAGAAAAGGTCATAAGGAGGTGTGTCAAAGGTCAGGCCTTAGGAGTCAACTCAGGATGGTTCCAGTGTCTGACTTTGCTTTTTTCCCAGATGGCATGTATGCTCAACAGTGAGAGACAGAGAGAGGGAGAGACAGGGGAAGGGCACACTCCGGTGGGACACAGCATACCGCATCCTCCATTTCCCCACCCTGCCGTGATTCGGGCCCTCATGCCTTTGCGCCTGGCATGTATCCTAAGCCCCTGGGGCTGGCACTTCAGTCAGCTGTGTAGGGTGAGTGGTTCCCAGTGTCTGAAGTTGGCAAAGGGTCGGGTCAGAAAGAAGCTCCGAATCAGTGGCAGCTTAAGGTTAGAGGTCCAGGGACTGGTAGTTGTTAGAGGCGCTGGATTCCCGTGGGGCTGACTATGGTGAGTCCCGGACCTTCTAGTGCTTGTTTTCTTACTCCCCACCCCCCCATTTTTTTGTTGGTGGTGTTTTGTTTTTGTTTTTTTGAGAGGTTTTTGCTATAGGGAGCGTGCACTCGCCAGAGAGACAGACAGAAAGCGAGAAATCACCCCCCAGGGGAGATGGCTACACCGCAATCCCTTCTCCATTCTCCTCTCGGGATCTTGGGCACGCACGCACGCACATGCGCCCAGCGTGAGTTTCAGCCACCGGGTCCAGGACTTGAACCACAGTCAACTACATGGGAGTCCAGTGACATAGCCATTACTCCAACTGCTGGTCCCCTCGCTTCCCCTTTCTCTCTCTCTGTCTGTCTCTGGGCAAATAAAAAAAATAATAACAACTGGAATCAAATCATTTTTTAGAAGGTTAGGGATCCCGGTGAGGAGGGCAGGGCGGCAGAGTGCAGTAGCTGTCCCTCAGAGGCCGGAGGTCAGGAGGACTGATGTAAACTAGGAATGTCAAAAGACAGACAAGGAGATAGGAAAGGCTGGAGGTCACGAGGGCAAGTGGAGCCAACAGGGTTCAAAGACAATTAAGTTGGGGGTCAGAGGTCATAAGGTCTGGTTGGAGTCAGAAGAGAGGGGCAAGACAATAAAGAGGTCAAGAGATTACCAGGTTGAGAGGAGGTTAGAGGTCAGCGAAGACGCAGGTCAGAGACTAGAGGTAGAGTGCAGGCCAAGGGATGGGGGTCCACGACCCGAGGTCGGAGCCCAGGGCCAGGTAGAGGCTGCAGAGGTCGTACCTCCTCCCGCCGGAACTCCGGACTCAGGAAGCCCTCGTAGCGGCTCCTCAGGAAGCGGCCCAGCTCCAGCTGCTGGCGGACCCCCTTCTGGAGACAGAGGCGGCTCAGCGACCCTTCCCCACCCAGCTGCCCTCGCCCGTCCCCACTTCTCACCGGGGTCAGCTGGCCCAGGCCACGTGGCCACAGGGTGGAGGTCGCCTCCTTGTGTGGGTCTGTGGGGTAGGAGGCCAGGGGGGCCCGGTCGCCGTGGCGGAACACCTGGGGACAGGCAGGCTGGGTCAGGGCCGGCCTGGGAGAGCCGAGCCGCCAGGCAGGCAGGGGCAGCTCACCAGGGCCACGAACACCAGGGGCCCTTCAGGCAGGGCCGGGGGCGGCAGCAGCAGCAGCAGCAGCAGCAGCAGAGGCCCGGCCATCTCGGCAGCCCAGACGCCGACTCAGCTGCTGCCTGTGCAGGGCCACCGCGCACCCCTGCCTGCCGCCGCACCTGCGGGAGCAGGCCCCAGCACGCCCGAGAGCCAGGCGCCCGCTGGATCTCGCTCCCTGCGCCGTGGCCGGTGTCGGGTTAACTGTTTACACTTTATCTTAAGGATATTTTTATTTAGTTTCATTTGTTATTTTTTAATTTGCTACAGGGCACATGACCTCACTAGAAAGACAGACAGAAAGAGGGAAAGTGAGAAAGCAAGCCACCAGGTCTGGGACTCAAACCGCAGTCACCCATGTGGGAGTCCAGCGCCCAATCCGCCACGTCACCTGCCGGCCCCAACCTTTTCTTTTTTTTTTTTTTTGAAAAATGTTTAGTTTATTAATCCTCTCTTGAAAAATCCGCAGTCACCGCAGTCACCACAGAATCTGTTCTCCTCCGACTGCCAGCACCGGCACTGGCCTTCGCAGTCCCCCTGACTGTCTTCATTCTGTTCTCACGTTCCTGTCGCTGTTTTCTTGGCGTCTTTTTCTCCTCATAAAGGCCGTGTCTTGCAAGTCTATGCTTCGGGTCATCCTTCTCCACATAGTCCAAGGAATCGTAAATCATGCCAAAACCAGCTCTCACCACCACCAAAATGGGTTCCGAGCCCAAACACAAAGATGCCAGCTGGTGTGGGCTGGGCATCTTCGCGAGTTTTCCCGCATTTCTGTCTCGGGTACTGTGCCTTCGTGGGGTGAAGGACAGCACTGACCGTTTGTTTCCTCTGAAGGAGTCGGTAGTCAGGACCTCCTGGTTCGGGCGGTTACCGTGTTGTTCGTGACGGCGGTGTATCCTCAAGCAGCCAGGGAGGGAAAGAGCCCTTTACTTTTTCTTTGAGCTTTTTGTTTGTTTGTTTTGAAGAGAGATTTTTGTTATAGGGTATGTGCACTGCTGGAGAGACAGAGACAGGTAGCGAGAAATCACCGCCCAGGGGGAATGGCCACACTGCAATCCCTTCTCTGTTCTCCTGGGATCTTGGGCACACACGCGCCTGGCGTCAGTTTGAAGCCACTGGGTCCGGGATTCAAACCGCGATCGGCTGTGTGCAAGCCCAGCAGCAGGACTGCTACGCCATCTGGCGGCTCCCCACCACTGCCTCTTTACCGCAGGCCCAGGAGATATGGATGTGGCCATGGCCGTGGTGGAGAGGAGATGAGGCCCAGAGGGCTGAAGTGGGGGTGACCGAGGGAGTGCCATGGACTCGGACTGGGTCCCTTAACCTGCCCCACGCGCCGGCCTCCGCTCTCTTCTCCTGCTGCCCCTTGTTGTTGTTGTTGTTTTTTTAAATTTCTTTAATTTATCCAACAGCAAGCGTCCCTGCCTCTGGACCACAGGGACAGCGACCACATGCCCTGACCTCCACAGCCCCAGACTCGCTCCCCAGCGCCCCCACCACCCCCGGCAGGTGCCCACACCCACCTTATTTTCACTCACGATCGAGCTCGGGCGTGCGAGGGGGAGAGGAGAGACCCTCTGCGGGGCCACCTCCCCAGCCCTCCAGCCGCCTGGCCTGGCTAGAGTCGTGTGGCTGGGATGGACGCTGCCAGGCCAGCACCGGCTCTGGGTCCCTGCTGTCCACACCCGCTGGGCCCCCGGGCTGGGCCGGCTTGTGCCCTCTGTGCCCGGCAGGCCCTCAGCGCTGACTCCCAGGCTCCGAGCCGTCCATCCGGACGTGAACTTGCCACCTAGCTGGAGGGCGCTTGACCCCGGCCAGTGCTCACGCTGCTTCTCTGGTCCTACGGGACCACCACAGGGGACCTTGAGGGCATCCCTCCTGTCACCGGCTCCGATGTCAAGGTATCAGAAAATGGAAGCCCGGGCTAGTACGGCCAGCCTGGGTAGCTCGGGTGCGGGGCAGGACTGTCCCTGGGATGACGAAAGGGACACCTCCAGGTGGCAGCCAGTTGTGCAGGCCGGAACGCAGGAAGCGAGCGGCTGGTGAGGCCTCTGTTGATCCGGGGAGCACAGTGCCGGCGCCAGGGCCCCAGGGATGCCGCCCCCCGGAGCAGGCCGCCCCCCGGAGCAGGCCGCCCTCACAGAGCAGGCCGCCCCCCGGAGCAGGCCGCCCCCCGGAGCAGGCCGCCCCCCGGAGCAGGCCGCCCTGGGACTCATGAGACAGGTGAGGGCTCTCCTCTCCCGTCATGCCCACACGCTCTCAGTCGTGAGGAAAGAGTGAATTTGGAGCTGGCAGGTGGCGTGGTGGTGAAGACGCTGGACTCCCACGTGGCCGACCATGGTCCGAGTCCCAGACCTGGCGGCTTGCTTTCTCACTTTCTCTCTCTCTCTCACTTTCTGGTGAGCACACGTGTCCTGTAGCAAATTTTACAGAAGAATAGTGATAAATAAAATAATTTAAGAAAACAGGCTAACTTGTTGTGATTTTTATTTATTGGGGCCACCGTGGCATGGAAGTTAGGGTAGCTGGACTCTACATGGCTGACTGTGTGGGTCAAGTCCTGGACCTGGTGGCTTGCTTTCTCAATTTCCCTGTCTGTCAATCTCTGGTCAAATTAAGAAATAATAAATAAAATTTAATCTTTTTTTTTTTTTTAAGAGAGAGTTTTGCTATAGGGCATGTACGCTTGCCAGAGAGATTGAGAGAGACAGAAAGCGAGAAATCACCCCCCCCCCCAGGGGGGATGGCCATGTTGCAGTCCCTTCTCCATTCTCCTCTCAGGATCTTGGGCACGTACGCACACACACCTGGCATAAGTTTAAGCCACCGGGTTCAGGACTCAAACCAGTCAGTCGTGGGAGTCCAGCTGCGTGTGTCCACCATGATGACGGCCACTCTCACCCCCAGAAGTGGCCACAGACTCTGCGATATGCAGTCTGGCCCCCACAGTGGCCTGCGAGGTCGGCCTTCTGCCTGGCAGACGCGGCGGGGAGCTTCGCCCGGCCAGCTTGTCTGCTCTGGCCTCCACCTCCTCTGGCTTCAGGATAGTTCTGACACCGGAGCCTACTCTGACCCTGCCCTGCTCACAACCCTCCATGGCTCCCCAGGTCCTCCAGGGAACACCAGTCCCTGTGTCCAGGGTCCCAACTCTCCAGCCTCATATGTCCCGACACCAAATTCAGACACTCCAGGGACCTGTGTGCGACATCCCCTCGCCACCAGGGCCTGCCCAAACCTCCCCTTACCCAGAATGCTCATCCCTGGTCGCCATGGCCACCATTCTTGTCTCCGGGACAACCTGTTGGCAGCTGGGTGGCGTCTCCATCTCTGGCTCAGAGGCCGAGCAGCAGGAAGGGGAGAGGCAAGTGGGCGCGCTGGAGCCCATGGCCATGAACTTTCAAGAAGTGAGGAGGGGCCGGTGGGGGCGAGGGTGGGCCAGGGCGGGGCAGGGTCTTGACCTCTGCCCTCCCCCAGAATGTGACCTTGGCCATGGCTGTCTTCACCATCCTCGCCTCCATCTACTTCTTCAACAAGGTGAGTGGGAGGCCAGGAGGGGCAGGGCTCTGTGTCTCCCACGTCTCTATATCTCTCTGTCTGGTTTTTCTTCTCTCAGGCTCAACAGTGACAAGACCAACAACTGCCCACCCAGCAGCCCTGCCTCTCCCCGACCGTGGCTCTGGCCTCTGAGCCCAAATAAATGTAACCAGATCAGCACGCCCTGCTCCCTGGCTCTGCTGCCCGGGCACGAGGCACCGCCGACTCCGGGGCTCGGCGTCCGGACCTGAGGAGGCGCCGAGGGGCGTGGGTACCCCGACTCCTGGGTCTGAGGGAGAGAGTGATGAGGGCACATGTTCTCAGGTTTGAAGCTAGGGGCCCAGAATCTGGGCTGGGTTTTGAGGGATGAATAGGAGTCTGTCAAGAGCATCAGGGAAGGGGACGTTGTCTGTGGGTGCGAGAGCACAGGGGAGGAGGCGTCGCTGGCTCACCCGCAGCATCAGCGTGGACTGCTGGGGCCTCTGGCCGTTACTTCTCCCCACCCTGGTTTACCTCTGTCAGACGGTGAAAATCTGTGTCCAGTGGGCCCGGAAGGCCATGGAGTGGGCCTGAGACCAGACACGATAGACTGTAGCTGCAAAGCAACTGGTTCCTTGTCCTCGTCACCATGGCTAGGGGTGTCAGCACAGCTTCCTTTTCTCTTTTAGCAAACTCTTCTTCGACCTTCAACACCCACTGACAGCCCCTCTTCCTGTAGAAGTGTCCACACCCAGATACGCAGTCCAGTGGCAGCCCCTCACTTACTGCTCCTCCCTGTTCCCTGCACCCACCCTGCACCCCCCGGCCAGTGCCCTGGGGCCTTCAGCCTTTAGCTGGGCTCCATCTATCACATCTGGTAAGAAGCAGTCTCCCTCCAACCCAGGGTCTGAAAAGGTGGCTTCTGAGCAGGGTAACAGCACGTGGGTTACCAGGAAAGGCCTAGCAAATTCCAGTTAGAAACAGATTTGTAGTCGCGCTACAATTTTAGCTCAGATGAATATAATTTTAGCAGATTAGAAACATTTTAGGCCAATTGGCATAGTTGGTAATAGCTCCCTCTTTCATTTTAAATCCGAAAGCGTCCCGATTTAGAAAACACAGTCGTGGGTTCTTGGCTGCAAAACCCTAAATAACCAGAGGGGGGCGATGTTGGTCTATCTTTCCAGCCAGACGTGCTCCCCAGCGCGAGCTCAGGGAAAGGGTGGTTGGTCAGCTTTGGCAAAGCTGCAATTCTTCTTTTTCTTTAAGAATCATTTATTTATTATTTTCTAATTTGCTATAGGGCACATATGACTACTAGAGAGAGAGAAACTAAGCTGCCAGGGCCAGGACTCGAACCGGGGTTGCCGTGTGGGAGTCCAGCACCTCAGCTTGCACGCCACCTGCCGGCCCCACAGAACTACAACTGCTAGACTTGAGGCCGGGTCGGGGCTAATGCCGAGCTGCGCCCTGCCTGGACTCCCTCTTCCCCACACCCCCTTCCACACCCACCACCCGGCTCGGTTCCCGCGTCCCAGCAGGGCAGCGCACCCTGAATCCTCCCCGTTGGCCGCTGGGCTCTCCCTGGGACAGTAACCTGAGGGCCGTGGAGCCCCCGTCCCTGCCCCGAGCGTCTCGGCGCCGGTCCCGAGTGGCCTTTCTCGCGTCGGTGGGGGTCACCACCCCCGGGATTCCGGGGCCCACCCAAGGCAGTCGGGCCACTTCCTCCTCCCCCTGCGCGCCCCTTCCCAGCCCTAGGGCCGACCCTGTGGGGCCGCCTCTGCTGCAAGCAACCATAACTCAAGTACGCCCAGGTCGTGAGGTGGGGGCACCTCCCTCCCACGGCTCAGACCAGGCCGGGCAGGGCCGGGCAGCGACCTCTGGTGTCTTTACACCTGCTGTGAGATCTCTGCATCTCTGGCCCCTGCCCCATCCCTCCCCCCAATCCCTGTCCCCTTCTCTCTGGGCCTCAATCCATCCCTCTGTCCCCCTCTCCTTGGTCTCTGCCCCACCTCCAGGCTCTGTCTCTCTGTCTCTCTGTCTCCCCACCTGGCTCGTCATCTCTGGCTGCATCTCAGCTCAGGGTGTCTCATTCCGGAGACGGGAGACACAGAGGCCACCCCTTCCCCACTGTCTTTTGCCTCCAGGAACTTGCCTTCTGCCCCCCAGGGGCCTGAGCTGCCCCCGGATGTCGGCTATGTCCCCATCCAGCCTGGGAGGGAATCGGTGGAGAACCAGGGTGGACCCCAGGGGCTGACGGTCCCCTTGTCGCGAGCACCCATACCCCTACCCCCCCAGAGGCGGTGGACAGTGCTCAACATTGGTGCCACCCAGATCCAGTGCCAGCCCCAGGAGGGCCAAGGTCCCGGAGTCCAGGCACAGCCAGTGGCTCCCGGGGTGTCCAGTTCTGAGGGTCGCCCTGAGGTTTGCAGGGCCAGCCCTCCAGGCTGGCAGAAGGAGCCAGAACACACAGACCCAAAACACTGCCCCGGGGCTGCCAGGTGGTTCGGCCCGGGCCCGAGCAGGGGCGCAGCGGGGTGGCTCAGGGCCGCAGGCAGCCCTGGTGTGGAAAGTAGGAGGGCCCAGCTGGGGTCCAGGTGGCACCTTCACCACCCGGTACCAGCCGAGCCCATCCAGGTGAGGGCCAGCACCTGGAGGACGGTGACCGTGACAGTGACGGGGCCGGAGTCCTGCACAGGTCACCAGACTGTGGCTGGCACCTCCAGGAGGTACGAGGTCAGGGTGCCCAGGGCGTGGGGGAGGAGGGCAGCCCGGGCGGCATAGGCTCGGGCCGCTGGCCACCACGTCTCCGCAGGGTCCTCCGCGGCTGGCCTGGGCGCTCTGGACCCACGGGGCTCCACATGCGCTCATCCCGCAGCTGTCCCGCAAGGCCTCCCCACAGGGCTGGGCGCCGACCCGCCCTCCTCTGCTCACAGCCCTGCCGTGGCCCCCCAGCGCCCTGGCAGCCTTGCGGCCGGCCGCTTAGCTGGGGTGGAGTCCGTGAGGGGCCCGCCCTCCCCGCCGCTCTCCTTGGCAGCCCCTCTCCTGTGCTCCCCTGCCCAGGCCTCACTCCCAGAATGGCCCTTCTGCAGCCTGTCTTTCTAGCCTCAGAGCCCCTTGAGGTGTCTGCTCAGTGGCTCCCCCTTTCTGCTGGGGAAACAGCGGCTCAGAGAGGGAGATTCAGATACTCAAGATCCCACAGCAAAGCAGAGACCAGAGACGGCCGTGGCCTGGTGGTGTGAGCCGGATCCCACTCGAATCCTGGACCCGACAGCTGAAAAAAATACACTGGGTGTGTGTGTGCCCCAAATCTCAGCAGGACACAGACATGAAAGAGAAGGGTTTGAAGTGTGACCGCACCCCAGTAGGAGGGCCTTCCCCTCTGTCTCTCTGTCTCTCTCTGGAAAGCGTACACGCCCTCTACCAATAAAAACATCTTTTAAAAAGAGATCAACCTGGATTCATGCTCAGAGGCCTGGGTGTTGACTTTCCATAGGCCTCACACCCGTCCCAGGACCCTAACTGCCCCAGCAAGGGGAGGCAGGTAAAAGACAGAGACAAAGAGACAGAGAGACAGACAGTGAGAAATCACCCCCAGGGGGCGTGGCCACGCCACAATCCCTTCTCCTCTCGGGATCTTGGGCATGCACAAACATGCACCTGGTGTGAGTTTAAGCCACCAGGTCCGGGACTCAAACCGCAGTCAACTACCTGGGAGTCCAGTGATGTAGCTACTACACCAACTACTGGTCCCAAAGCAGGTGCCTTCTCTGACCCAGGGTAAAGAGGAGGTGGAGTTGGCCTTGCTGGGAAGCAGAGGCTGCCAAGCAGGGTCAGGCATGGGCCTGTTCCCTGTGCAGGGAAGGACTGGGGTGTCGGTCCCCGGGGTAAAGTCGGAGCCCCTCAGCCTGGGTAGCCCCCTGCCGAGGCACCACACGCTTTACTCGCAGTGCCCAGAGCACACACTCATTTCCCACATGCATGCACACACCCAGCCTTCGCCATCGCTGTTTCTTCACCCTGGAGCACCTCACTGCCAGCAGCCAACTCCTACTTATCCTTCAGAACCAGCAGGGTGCCACCTTCCCTGGTAACCTTCGCTGACTACTGCTCCCCCACAGGCCAAGGGAGAGGCCCGGAGGGTGGCCAGGCTGTGGCAGGAGGGTGGGGCTGTGCTGGAAAGACAAGGGGAGAGCGGGTGGCCGGCTTGGCCAGGCCTTGGCCAGCCCTCCTGTAGGCCTAAAGTGCCAGGACTTGAGGGGAGGCAAGGGAGAAGGAGGAGGAGGGGCTCGGGTTCAGGCCCCACTACCAGCCTTGCCCTCCCCTCCCCTGTCGGTCCAGCACTGTCCCTGCTCGCCCCCAACTCCCTGGGCCCTACTCTCTCCTCTCCATCTTTGGCAGCCCCCCCCACCCCCCCACCCCCACCACCTCCGTGCCCAGGCCTCCTCCTTCCCAGCTCCTCCCACCTCTGTCCTTGCCCCAATGAGCCCCCTGCCCCTCCCCTGCTCACAGACTCCCCCAGCCCCCCAGGCGCCCCTCCCCAGCCCCACTCTGGGTCCCAGAGTAGCTGGGGTCTCTGCCCTATCCCCGGCCGGCCCGGACCTCGCCAACCTCCTCCCTTTGTGGGGGGCAAAGGGAGACGCCTGTTTTCAGAGTGGGTGGTTAACAGTGAAACCTGGTCTCTGCCAGTGTAAGCCTGTGCACGCGTGTATGTTCGCGTGTGTGCGTGGAGCGCCACCGTCCGTCATGGGCCACCACCCACGCACGGGGGAGAGGGCAAATGACTGGCAATGGGCCCAGCCCTAGGCTGTCACATCCCCAGCCCTTCAGCCACTCCACATGAGGGTGGGAAGGGCTCTGGGCTCAGTGGTCTTGAGTTCAAATCCTGACCCTGACGTTACCTCGCGGCTGGAACCTGGGGCAAGTACGTCTCCGTGAGGGCTTCAGAGCCCTGGGCGGGTGGGAGCACCCGGCTCCGTCACCCGCACCGTCAGCAGGGAGAGAACCTACGACTTTGCAGCCGCGCCGGGGCGTCTGGCGGCGGGCTGGGAAGGTGGTGTGGGGGGTGAGAAGTCTCATGACAGCTATTTTCCGACATTTGATGACAGTCTGTCTCCTGTGGCTGGGAACATCTCAAACCAGGCCAGGTTGGGGGCGCCGCCTCCCCTCCCTCCTTGCCTGACAGAAACACAGGTAGTGATTAGACGCGTAATTACCGCTCCTGCCTGGGCGGGAATAGCTTCCTGGGGCTCATTCTGTGCGGGTCTGTCTCCTCCTAGGCTGCAGACGCTCCCATCTCTTCACACATGCTTGAATTCCCAGGGGGAGCAGATTTGTCCCTGCTGAGTTCAGTCAACACTTTCAGGGACTCTATGGGGCTGACTGCAGGCTCTGAGGACTGTGGAATGTCAGTTCACGCCGGGAACGTCAGGCCCCACCTTTACATGCTACCCCACCCACTTTGGTGTTAGCCCCGCCCACCGCGGGATGTTAGTCCCGCCCACTGTAGCATTAGTCATGCCTATTTAGTGTTAGCCTCTCCCTGCATCTGAAGCCCCTCTCGCTTCTGTTAGCTACACCCACTCCAGCTTTAGCCCCAGCCAACTGCTATATTAGCCCCACCCACGTTGGTGTTAGCCCCTCCCACCGCACCATTAGGTCCTCCCACTGTCGCATTAGCCTTGCCCGTTTTAGTGTTAATCCCTCCCTGCATCTAAAGCCACGCCCCGGCTTCTCTCAGCCACACCCACTCCAGCTTTAGCTCCTGCCCACTGCTATATTAGCTCCACCCACTTTGGTTTTAGCCCCTCCCACTGCAGCTTTAGCCCCGCCATTGGAATGTTTGCCATGGAAACTTAGCTCCTCCCCCTAGGGTGTCAGCCCTTCCCCCGAACATCAGTCCCTCAAGGATAGGGAACACTGTCTCCACCTTTCTCCCTCCGGAGCCTGGAACAGCGACACGCTCCTGATGGGTGCTGTATCAGGAGTGGAGTCAGAGCTGTCGAGTCCTGACGGTACCACTCGCTTGCTGTGTGACTTCTGTGTGGCTTTACCTCTCAGAGCCTCCAACGTCTCCTCGGTCCAATAGGCGTTTGGTAGTCCCGCCCTCCCGGGGTCGAACTGCTGACGGGAGGTCCAGCGTCTCTGAAGCCCTCCCGTCAGCAGTTTAGGGCGCCAGCAGTCCCTGATGCCATCGTCCTCTGGGAAAGGAGGAGCTTTGCGCGGTTCGTGGCCGTCCTGTGCGCAGACGGCTGGAGCAGAGAGCCCGTTCACCGGCTCAGCACTCTGCACGACTCCTGAGCCCGGCTGCCCGAAGACGCGCCAGGTGCCCCTCTGGGTCCTGCACACTCTCTGGCTCCGGAAACCCTGCTTCCTCTCCCTGCCCTTCTCCCCAGCCCAAGACCACAGTCTCCCCAAGGGAATGCGGCAGTTGCTCTGAAAACCGCGGCCTCCTAGTAAGAATGCTCAACCACATTCATTAGAAAATCAATGCAAATTAAAACCCTCCCTGGGAGCCCACTCTGCTCCGAGGAGGCAAAGATCAAAGAGGCTGACTCGGCGGCTGCGTTGCGTTGGCGAAGCCCTGGGAAACAGCCTCGCCGACGCAGTGCAGCGGTGTCTAGTAACGCGAACCCGCCCTGTGACCCGGAGGTTCCCCGGGGAGGGATCTATTTTAACAGATGAAAAGCTTCTGTGCGTGTGGTGGGGGCGTGTTTTTCAGACGTGACTGTGGGCTTCCTTGGTTCCCCCCTCTGCAGCCTCCGGAGGAGCTGGAACCTCAGGCGTCTGCCTGCCCGGCTTTCTACCACAGTCTGGAATCGAACCCTGGCTCCCATGTGGCCTCGGCCAACCCAGCAGCAGAATCCAGCGCATCTGGCCGGGCCAAATGATGACACTGACACGTAAACACGTCACACCTTCTCCCGCCCAGCTCGGAGGAAAGCGCCCTCCTCACACATATGCCAGGGACCCTCACAGTGGCCCTCTGAGGGACGTGCCGTTCGCTCGGCCCCTGTGGAAACCGAGGAAGCCGTCTGCCAGCTGTTCCCTGGCTATCAGCGGCATTTGTACTGCTCTGCCTTCTTGGAGTACTCGTAAACGCTCACCGACACAAATGGAAAAGAATGCAGTTCGTTTTATTTTATTTTATTTAGAGAGATTTTTGCTATAGGACACATGCGCTCACTGCAGACAAAGAGAGAGATAGAAAGTGAGAAATCACCTCCCACGGGGATGGCCACGCCGCAATCCCTTCTCCATTTTTCCTCTCGGGATTTTGGGCACGTGCGCACACGCTCCCGGCATGAGTTTCAAGCCACCGGGTCCAGGTCTTGAATCACAGTCAACTATGTGGGAGTCCAGCACCTTAACCACTAACCCACCTGCTGGCTCCTATAATGGTTTTTTTATATGTGTGTGTGAGAGGGCGAGAGAGACAGCACGTGTGGATGAAGATACATGGAGAAGAATAACACTATTATTCTTTTCCCCAAAGAACCAGGTTCCTATCATTGTACACATTTTTTTCTTTATTCTTTCTTTTTTTATTATTATTTTTTAATTTGCTATAGGGGTCGGCAGGTGGTGTGGTGGTTAAAGGCGCCGGACTCCCACATGGCTGACTGTTGTTCAAGTCCTGGACCTGGTGGCTTGCTTTCTCATCCCCCCCACTCTGTCCCTCTTTGGTCAAATTTAATTAATTAATTAATTAATTAAGTTAAATAATTCTTTTTTTTAGAGTTTTTTTTTTTGCTATAGGCCATGTGTGCTTACCAGAAAGACAGAGAGACAGAAAGGGAGAAACCATCCCCAGGGGGGATGGCCATGCTGCAGTCTCTTCTCCTCCATTCTCCTCTCGGGATCTTGGGCACGCACGCACACGCGCCCAGCGTGAGTTTAAGCCACTGGGTCTGGGACTCGAACCGCAATCGGCTACATGGGAGTCCAGCGACATAGTCATTACGCCAATTGCTGGTCCCTAATTAAATAATTATTTAAAAAATAAAAAAAAGGGACCGGCAGTAAGCAAAGTATTATTACTACTTTTTAATTGCCATAGGATACTCGTGCTCATCAGAGACAGAGACAGAGGGGGGAGGGCAAGAGAAAGCGCCCCCTAGTGGAGTGTAATCATGCCATGATCCCGTCTCCTTTTTCCACCCTGTCAGGATTCGGGCCTGCCTGCACGAGCACCCGCAGCACTTTCCAAGCCACCAGGGCCAAGATTCAAACCCTGGTCAGCCAGCTGGGATCCAGCCCCCCTAATCACTAGGCTACGGGACCTGCCTTTTTGTTTTATTCTTGTCATCATATTTGAAATGTTTCAAATGAGATATTTGAGAAGAAAAAAGGGCAAAAGTATTTACAATACAATTTCAGATAGAAGTTTGTACTCCCATGCCCGGTGAACCTCGGGCAGACCAGGCCAGAGATGTGAACCGCAATTCCCATGTGGGCTCTGGCCTCCCTGAAAGGCACATTAATGCTATGCCACAGAGTCGACCCCTGGAATGTGTGTTATGTTCAATTATTTTCAAAGTTCCGAAAATATGGGAACCAGCAGTTAGCGTAATGGCTATGTCGCTGGACTCCCACGTAGTCGACCGCGGTTCGCGTCCTGGACCTGGTGGCTTAAAACTCATGCCGGGCGCGTGTGCGTGCGTGCCCAAGATCCCGAGAGGAGAATGGAGGAGAAGGGATTGCGGAGTGACCATCCCCCCTGGGGGGTGATTTCTCGCTTTCTGTCTCTCTCTGTCTGTCTGGCGAGCGCATGCGCCCTATAGCAAAACAAAAAAAAAAAAAAAAAAAAAAAACAAACAAAAAGTTCCGAAAATATCATCGCGGCAGATTCAAAGCAACCCCAATGCCATCAGGCGGGATCTGGCGCCGTACACCCATGTGCAGGAATGCCTGGCCCCACCGCTGACCGCTCACGGGTCACGTGACACACTTCTAACGTATTTCCATGCAGCTGGCCCCAACGCATACTCTTTTTTCTTTAATAAAGAATTATTTATTTAATTTGATTTCTTATTATTGGTTTTCATTTGGCCAGAGAGAGAAAGTGGGAAAAAGAGGTTCAGGACTCACACTGCAGTTGGCCATGTGAGAGTCCAGCTCCTTAACTACCACATCACCCGCCAGTCCTAAGACGTATTCTTCGTAGGTGCTACAGTTTGAGCAGGCCCCTCCCGCCCATGTGCTGAACTATCGGAATGAGATTCGGAGGATGCTAATGTGACCTGATGAAGGTGTTGAAAGGTAGGGCCTCTGGGAAGAGACTACTGATTGGCGGTCAGGGCAGGACCCTCCCGACTGAGTCCTGGTGGGTTTCTATGGAGCAGGAGTGAGACGGACAGACACAGGGTATGGTCCACACTCCACTCTGATCAAAACGGCCTCCACCCTTTTGTGATGGCTTTGGACATTCTCGTTTCTCATTTTCTTTTTACCATGTGCCTACATCACTGTATTTATTTATTTTAAACATTTATTTATTTATCAATTTATTTTGTTGTGATTTTCAAGCTGCTGGGTCTGAGACTTGAACTGTAGTTGACCATGTGGGAGTCCAGCACCTTAACCACTGTTGCCCCCATTTATGCCACTTTATTTTGTTTTATTTTATTTATTTATTTTTCCAGAGAGATTTTTTGCTATACAGCGTGTGCACTTGCCAGAGAGAGTGACACAAGACAGAGAGACACAGAAAGTGAGAAACTGAAATCACCCCCAGGGGGGACGGTCTTGCCTCAAATCCCTTCCCCTCCATTCTCCTCTTGGGATCTCGGGCACACAAGCACACTCACCCAGTGTGAGCTTCAAGTCACTGAGTCCAGGACTTGAACCGCAGTTGACTACATGGGACTCCAGTGATGTACCCATCATGCCATCTGCTGGTCCCTCCCAGCAAGAGGTTTTGACCCGGGTCCAGGACTCGAACCGCTGTTGACTACATGGGAGTCCAACGACAGAACCATATGCCACCTGCTGGTCCCTATACCACTTTAAAGCTCCGTTTTGTGTCTTAGTAAACCACGTTCATTCCCAGGCTGAGTTTTCAGGTGCCTTTCTCCTCGACCCTCAGTTGTATCTTTTAATCCTCTCCATGAGCAGGAATACAGAAGCGTTGGGCCCGATTTTACAGCGTGTGGGAAACTGAGACTCTAAGAGGCAGAGCTCTCAGCTTGAATCAGAGCTGGGCCAGGGCTGCTTCAGTGGATCGTGAGCAAGCGGTGTGCTCGCTGCTCGTTCACGGGAACTTTCTTTTGCTTCTACCTAGAGCCAAAGGAATGGTCCTGTGACCACAGACCACTAAGATGTCTGCGCCCAGAAACGGGTATTTATTGCAAGGGGTATTTATCAGTAAGGGCTACTTTTTTAAAAAAAGATAATTATTTATTTTATTTTATTTATTCATTCATTTTTTTTTTTTTTCTTTTTTTGGAGAGGTTTTTGCTATAGGGCGCGTGCGCTCGCCAGACAGACAGAGAGTGACAGAGAGATAGAAAGCAAGAAATCACCCCCCAGGGGGGATGGCCACGCCGCAATCCCTTCTCCTCCATTCTCCTCTCGGGATCTTGGGCACGCACGCACACGCGCCCAGCGTGAGTTTAAGCCGCCGGGTCCGGGACTCGAACCGCGGTCGACTACGTGGGAGTCCAGCGACATAGCCATTACGCTAACTGCTGGTCCCTTCATTCATTTATTTTGACCAGAGAGAGAGAGGGAGAAAGTGAGAAAGCAAGCCACCAGGTTCAGGACTCAAACCATGGTCGGCCATGTGGGAGTGTCTAGCACCTTAACCACCATGCCACCTGCTCGTCCCAGTAAGGACTGCTTTGAGTTTCAAGTACCAGAAAACTTGACTCCAAGTGACTTTGACAATAAAGAAATTTATTATCTCATGTCACACAAAGTGGCATCAATGCGTTTGAAATCTCTCTTTGTTTTTTTTTTTAGAGAGATTTTTGCTATAGGGTGTGTGCACTTGCTGGAGAGACAGAGAGACAGAGACAGAGAGACAGGAAGCAAGAAATCACTCCAGGGGGATGGTCACACCGCAATCTCTTCTCCTCCATTCTCCTCTTTGGATCTTGAGCACGCGTGCACACGCGCCCTGCGTGAGTTTCAAGCCACCAGGTCCGGGACTCGAACTGCAGTCAGCCATGTGAGAGCATCATAACCATTACACCATCTGCTGGTCCCATGCAACCTCTCTTTTCACAGCCTGGGTGTAAGCATCCCAGGGTTGGCATGAGGACTCCTCGGGGACATGGTAACTTTCTACATGGTTCACCATCGTGGCTGCGGTGGCAGATGCATAAAGGCCCCGTTTCTGCATGCCTCCTTGCAATGTCGCTCTGTGGATTTTCCCATTGCGAGGTGGAGTCTCCTTCCTCATACCCTGAGTCTAGACTAGCCTGGTGACCTGGGTTGACCAGTAGCACAAAATGGTTGTCACCTTCTGCAAAATTCTGAGCTTCAGGCAAATGCTTCTCTCACTCTTGGAGCTCTCCCCAGTCACCATGTGAGAAAACTTAGCCAAGCCGTCGTCTCAGCTGCAAGCCGACCCCCTCTCCCAGAAGTAGTGACTCTCCTGGCCCGTAGAGGCACGAGAGAGCCCAGCCAAGATGAGAAAACCGCCCAGCTGAGCCCAGTCCAGATTTCTAACCCACAGAAATCATAAACGGTTGTGATTTTAAGTATTCAAATTTGGGGGATGTTTGTTATCCAGTAAAAGCTAACTGATACCTCTTTATTCTAGACGATAGAAAAGGAAAGTAGGGGCTAAGTGGTAGCACAGCAGTGGCAGAGCTGGACTCACATGGGGAAAGTTCTGAGTTCGCATCCCAAGACTCCTTGCTGGGCACACGTGTACAAGCCCATGATCCGACTGACTGATACTGCAGGTAGATGGTGGTGTGAAGACTCTGTTGGGTGCCTGTCTCTATGTCTCTCTTGCTCATGGAAGAAATAAATGAATAAGATATTTAAAAAAGAAAGAAAGAGAAATAAAGGGGAAGTGGAAGAACGGCGGGCAGACTCCTTCCATTTCCGGGCACTTGGAAAGTGACATGGATTACTTCCACGGAAAGCAGTCACAGGCTGCACCTGCTTGCCAGGAAAACTGAGAAGTGTGGTCTCTCTCTCTCTCTTTCTCTCTCACTCTTGCTCGCTCTCCGGCTAATCACGTGCCCGGCTGAAAACAGCAGGAGCCTTACTGTAGGGGAGGGAGGACAGCGAGGGACCGTGGCGTGTCTCCGCCAGAGCTTCAGGTAGGCTTGCTGGGAAGCTTCGGAGAGCAGGGCTGGCAGGGCCTTGGCAGCCAGCGCAGCGAGGGGCCATGAGCTAAGACGGCAGACGGCCAGCTTCGGCCTGAAGGCGCCCGTCTTCCCCCGGGGGCTTCTCCTCCGGGCCGGGATGACTAAGTCCCTCCTCGCCAAAGGCCCTGGCCAGGGCAGAAGGCAAGGTCTGGAGAAACTTCTCTTGGAAATCTCTGCCGATGAAGACGTAGAGGAAGGGGTTGAAGCAGCTGTTGAGGCAGCCCAGGGAGAAGGCAGTCCAGAGGAAGAGCAGCATGTCGGGGTCGCTGAATTTCTCTAGACTCGTCTGGACCAGGAGCAGCACGTTGAACGGGAGCCAGAAGATGAAGAAGGCGCTCACCAGCAGCAGCAGCAGCCGCTTCGGCCGGCCGGCGTGCACCCAGCCCTCCCGCCGCAGCTTGGTCCTGATGAGGTGGGCGCAGGCGCCGATGACCGCCAGCGGCGTCAGGAAGCCCAGCACGAAGTGGGTGACGGCCAGTGCCGCGTGTCGTGGCGGAGCCCTGGCGCTCTCATTGAGCGCTGTCTCATTCTCTTCAAACTTGAAGAAGCAATGCACGCACCCGGCCTTCTCCTCGGCGGTCCGGAAATACAGATACGGAGAGCAGATGGCCGCGGCCAGGAGCCACACGCCCGCGGCCAGCCAGGTGGCCCGCGGCACCGTGCGGTGGTTTCGGGCCCAGACGGGGTAGAGGACGGAGACGCAGCGGTCCACGGAGATGAGGACCAGGAGGCAGATGCTGGTTAGGAAGTTGAGGGCCAGGAAGGCCATGTAGAGTTTGCAGCCCCACTTTCCCAGGGGCCACTCGCCAGTCTCCACCACGTGGATGGAGAGGGGCAGGGACAGGGAGACAGTGAAATCCGCCAGCGCCAGGTTGAAGAACCAGACGGTGGTGACCGTGCGGGCCATGCGGAAGGCGGTCATCCACAGCACCAGCCCGTTGCCCAGCACGCCCACGATGAAGGACACGGACAGGACGGCTTCAGTCACCACACGAAGGCACCGCGTCTCCTCGGGCCGGCACGCGGAAGGGCTCATCTTCCTAGAACAAGGATGGCCGCGGTTCAGAGCCACAGGCCGCTGTCCAGTGGGGCTCCCAGTCCCTCCGCCCCTTTCTTCACTCAATTTGTTTTTCTTTTGTTTTGGAGAGGTTTTTTTCCGCTATAGGGCACGTGCGCTCGCCAGAATGACAGAGAGAGACAAGAGAGACAGAAAGCGAGAAATCACCTCCCGGGGGGGATGGCCACACTACAATCCCTTCTCCTCCATTCTCCTCTCGGGATCTTGGGCACGCACGCACACGCGCCCGGCGTGAGTTTTAAGCCACTGGGTCGACTACGTGGGAGTCCAGCGACATAGCCATTACGCCAACTGCTGGTCCCTTCACTCAATTATTTTTTACTGAGTGCTTATTACGTCACAATGACATTGTTCTATGTACGGGCAATAAGTCATGGGGGATGTCAGAGGTAACGCACGTCGTAAGGAAACCACGGGCCGGCACCATGGCCTGGTAGTAGAGGCAGCCAGATCCCACGTGACCAGCTCTGTGGCTCAAGACCTAGACCCGATAGCTTGAGAAACATACCGAGTGCATGTGTGTGCATGCCCAAAATCCCAGAAGAAGGAAAAAATGGAGAAGAGATTGTGGGCTGACTATTCCCCATGGGACCGTTCTCTCCTCCGTCTTCCTCTCTGTCTCTAGGAAGCTCCCGCACCTTTTAGCAATAAATAAATCCATAATGTATTGTTTTAGAGGATTTCAAGTGGTATGGGAAACATTTAAAGTAAGAAAGAGGGGCTTCTCAAAAAGCATATGAAGAAATGCTCAACATCTGTCCCATAAAGGAGAAGCAGATGAAAACCACTGTGAGATACCACCTAAGCCCTGTCAGAATGGCAAAGATTAAAAATACAAAAAATGGTAAGTGTTGGCAGGGTTGTGGTGAAAGGGAACTCTCCTACACTGTTGGTGGGAATGTAGATTGGTTCAGCCACTGTGGAAAACAATATGGAGGTTCCTCAAAGATCTACAAATAGAACTACCATATGATCCAGCAATTCCACTCCTGGGTATCTACCCAGAGGGCAGGAGAATGCTCAGTCAGAAAAGCACTTACATATCCACGTTTACTGCAGCCTTATTCACAATTGCTAAGACATGGAACCAACCCAAATGACCATGAACAGATGAATGGATTGAAAAAGTGTGGCACATATACTCTATGGAATACTACTCAGCCATACAAAACAAGACCCTGGCATTCAATACAAAGTGGATGAATACGGAAGATTTATTGCTAAGTGAAGCAAGCCAGGCTATGAAAGGGAGATATGTATGCCTCCACTTAATATATAGAGATTATCTGCACTCTACGGTAGAGACTGAAAGACTGGAGGACATAAAAGTATTGAAAATAGCTATGGACACTGGAGACAGTGTGGAAGGAGGGTGGGAGAGGGGAAGAGTATAGGGAAGGAAATTAGGCGGTAAAAGAGAGAAGGAAGACATTTGTGGGACACAGTAATGGTTTATTACCTGTTGATGATAACGTGTGTAATATTCTCAACTGGACTGGTCTGAGGTGTAGTTCATGTTGGGTAAATTATCTTTGCAAGCCAAAGGATGTATAGCAATTGAATGTATAAATAATAATAATAATAAAATTGAAAAATAAAAGAGGGGCTTCTCACTCATGGTGATGTCAGAGTAACTTTCTCAGACAAATAGTTCTGCAGATTAAAAAAAATATAAAATCGGGACCAGCAGGTGGCATAGTGGCTAAGGCACTGAACTCCTACATGACTGACTGCGGTTTGAGTCCTGAACCTAGTGGCTTGAAAATCACGTGAGACGCATGTGCATGCGTATCCAAAAGCCCAGGAGAATGGAGAAAAAGGGATTGCGGCCTGGCCATCTCCCCAGTGAGAGGCCATCTTTCCCTCTCACTGCCTCTCTCTGTCTGTCACTGGTGAGTTCATGTGCTTTATGGCAAAAATATTTAAGAAATTATCAAAGCGAGATCAGCAGATGGCATAATGGTTAAGTTGCTGGACTCCCATATAATAGACCACAGTTCGAATCTTGGACCTGGCAGCTTAAAACTCATGCTGGGGGGCTGGTAGGTGGCATGGTCGTTAAGGGCGCTAGACTCCCACATGGTCGACTATGGTTCGAGTCTTGGGGCTGGCAGCTTGCTTTCTCTTTCTCTCTCTCTGGTCAAATTAAGATAAATGAACGAATAAATAAAATTAAATAAATAATTCTAAAAATAAATAAATAACTAAATAAACCTCACGCTGGGCATGTGTACATGTTATACCCAAGATTCTGAGAGGAAATGCAAGAGAAAGGACTACAGTGTGGCCATCCCCCTGAGGGGGGCGATTTCTCGCTGTCTCACTGTCTCTCTTTCTCTCTGTCTCCAGCAAGTGCATGTACCCTGTAGCAAAAATCTCTCTTAAAAAAAAATTATAGGAGCCAGCACATGGCATGGTGGTTAAGGGTACTGGACTCCTACATGGCCAACCATGGTTCAAGTCCCAGACCCGGCAACTTGCTTTCTCACTTTCTCTCTCTCTTTCGCTCTGGCTCTGTCCCTCTCTGATCAGATTGAAGTAAATAAATGAATAAATAAAGCTAAATAAAAATTTAAAAACTGGGAACCAGCAGTTAGCGTAATGGCTATGTCGTTGGACTCCCACGTAGTCGACCGCGGTTCGCGTCCCAGACCCAGTGGCTTAAAACTCACGCCGGGCGCATGTGCGTGCGTGCCCAAGATCCCGAGAGGAGAATGGAGGAGAAGGGATTGCGGCGTGACCATCCCCCCTGGGGGGTGATTTCTCGCTTTCTGTCTCTATGTCTCTGTCTGTCTGGCGAGCGCATGTGCCCTATAGCGAAAAACCTCTCCAAAAAAAAAAAAAAATTAAAACTATAAAATCTCCAGCGTCCGTGGGTGGCATGGTGGTCGAGGCTCTGGAGCCCCACATGGCCGACCACGGTTTGCACACTGGACCTGTCGGCTTGCTTTCTCACTGGCCCTCTCCTCTAGTGAGCATATGTGACCTACAGAAAATTAAAATAATAATAATAAATAAACTTAAATAAGAAATTTTTTTAAGTTATAAAATCTGAAAAAAATTCTAAATCAATCTGCCATTTGAAAACACTGGAGACTGATTAAAATCAGGCAAAAACTGGAAAAGAGTCTATTCTAGATAGAGAAACTGCATGACATCAGGGCCATGAGTTTCCATCTTTTGTGTGTATTACTAAACAAATCCTATAGCTCTGGCCACAGAAAACTACATTCATGCCTGACTGGCGATATGAGAGGACAGAGTTAAGACTGGGCAGATTGATCAGAAAGATTGGGACCAGCAGACGGTGTAATGGCTACGTCACTGGACTCCCACATAGTCAACCGCAGTTCAAGTCCTGGACCCAGTGGCTTAAACTGATGCTGAGCACATGTGCGTGCGTGCCCAAGATCCCGAGAGGAGAATGGAGAAGGGATTGCAGCATGGCCAGCCTCCCAGGGGGTGATTTCTCGCTTTCTGTCTCTCTGTCTTTCTGGTGAGCCTATGTGCCCTATAGCAAAAACCTCTCAAAAAAAGAAAAAAAAAGATTATAGAAAAAGGGGATTATGGAAGAAAGGGAGCCACAGAGAAGGTACACTCCAACATCTACATACAAAATTCACTCAAATCATTGGCTAACTAAAGTATGCATGCTTAGGGGAGATCTAGAATGCCTAGTGAAAAAGCAACAACTGAGGGGCTGGCAGATGTCATGGTGGTCAAGAGTGCTGGACTCCCACATGGCCGACTGTGGTTCGAGTCTTGGACCTGGCGGCTTGCTTTTTCACTTCCTCTCTCTCTCTCTCTCTCTCTCTCTCTCTCTCTCTCTCTCTCTCTGTCCCTTTCTGGTCAAATTAAAATAAGTGAATAAACAAAGTTAAATTTAAAAAAAAAAAAAAAAAAAAAAAAAAAAACAGCTAGAACCTGAAAGAACTGAGCAGAGATTTCAACTGTTGCCCACAACATAGAAGATAAAGTTTGGAGTTGAGTCCAGCCACCTAGATTGCCTGCTATAACAAAAATCACTCTTCCAAAGAACGTAACAAAGCACAGCCTCAACAAAATATCATGAATAATGACTGCTGTCCAAAACCTCTAGACTTGGAAACTAACAGAAAAGTGTGAGCCATACTCAAAAAAAGTCAGCAATAGACACCAGCTCTGATACATGGGTACTGCAGGGCACAGCCATTGGTGCACCTAATACAAACACAGAATACGGAACGAAGGGTCTTCCAAGGTTTATGGAACATACGTCTCGGGGAAAAAAATAAGCATGGATTTCAAAAATACTTGCAGCAAAATAAACTCATACTTTAAGCTCATTTTCCATGAAATTTTTGAAGTTTCCTGATATGGCAAAGACTTGAAGGAAAAGATATGGATAATGAATGGGCAGTTGGGAGATTCTAGTAGAAAAGAGGAGCTATTCAAAAAATAACCAAATTGAAATTCCAGGTATTGATTGCCATTTCGTTGTATGGACTTCACAGAAGATCAGAAATAAAATCAGTGAATTTGAAGACAGATGAGTAGAAATTCTCCAACCTGAAGAACACATAAAAGATTACTTAAGAAAAATGAGTAGATTGTCAGAGACCTGTGTAATGATATCAGTCTACTCTACAAGCAATTAGAACTTCGGAAGGAGACAAAAAAGAGAGTAGGATGGAAAATATTTGTAAAAATAATGGCCCCAGGGCCAGCTGGTGGCACAGTGGTTAAGGTAGCTGTATCTCACATGGCTGACTGTACAGTTCAAGTCCTGGAATTGGAGGTTGGAAAACACAGTGGGTACGTGTATGTGTGTGCCCAACATCCTGAAGGAATGGAGAAGGGATTGCAGCATGACCATCCTCCATGGGAGAGTGCTTTCTCTCTCTCTCTCTCTCTCTCTCTCTCTCTCTCTCTCTCTCTCTCTTCTCTCTCTCTCTCCAGTGAGCACACATGCCCTCTAGCAAACTATAATAATAACATTGGTCACAAATTCGCCAAATTTAGTGAAAGACATTAACTTATAAATCAGAATTTCAAAGAACTCCAAGCAGAATAAATATAAGAAAATCATACCCAGCACACTATAGTCAAACTGCTGAAATCCAAACATAAAGACATAATCTTGAAAGCAGTCAGAGAAAAATGACATGTTACATACAGGAGAACAATGACAGGTATAGTATCTGATTTTTCATCATGGTGAAGTAGTATCTTTACAGTGCTAAAAGAAGAAAAAAGAATCCATCAATCCAGACTCTTATAACTTATGAAAGTAAAGGTCAAATAAAGACTTTTAAAAAATAAATAAATAAAATAAAGATATCTTCAGATAAACCATATCTAAGATATTTTATGGTCTGCAGACCACAAGAAATGCTAAAGGAACTTCTTCAGGGGCGGGGGTGGGGGGCAGGAAATGTTATCAGATGATGTGCATATCTATAGAAAAGAACAGAGATCTTGATCATCCATTTTTTTGTCTGTTTTTGTTTTTTGTTTTAAGTTCTTGCCATAGGGTGTGTGCACTCACCAGAGAGACAGAGAGAGATAGTGAGAGGGAAAGTAAGAAATAACCCTCCCAGGAAAGATGGCCACACCACAATCCTCCTGGGACTTGAGGCACATAAAAAAATGCACTTGGCATAATTTTCAAGTCACCAGGTCTGGGACTTGAACCATGGTTAGCCATGTGGGAGTCCAGCATTTTAACTACCATGCCACCTGCTGGCCCCATGTCTTTCTTTTTTTTAGAGACATTTTTGCTGTGGGACACATGCTTGCCACAGAGACAGAGACAGAAAGTGAGAAATCACCCCCAGAGGGATGGCATGCTGCAATCCCTTCTCCACTCTCCGCTCAGAATTTGGTGCACACACACACCCAGCATGAGTTTCAGGCCTTTGGGTCCAGGACTCTAGCCACAGTCGGCCATATGCAGCAGTCATGCAACCATGTGCTGCGACATAACCATTATGCCATCCGCTGGTCTCTGTTTTTGTTTTTGTTTTTAAATGAAGGTAAGAGAAATTGGGAATGACGCAGAAAGGGGACACTTGCAGTATTTAAATACGGTGGTGAGAGAAGAATTCATTAAGAAAGCAACATTGTGCAAAGGTTCGAAGGGCGTGAGAATGCAAGGGCGTGCATACCTGGAGAAAGAGCGTTTTAGGCAGAGGCAGCAGCCTGCACACGGCCCAGAGGTAGGACACCCTAAGGAGGCCCTTGTGTCTGGGCAGAGTGGGCGACTGGGAGAGGGCTGGGAGTGAGGGCAGAGAGCGAAGGGGAACAGCTTGTGTGAGACCCGTGGTCACGGTGGGGACTCGCTCACCCTTTACTGTGAGTGAGATGGGAGCCCCAGGACACTCTTGAGCAAAGAAGGGACAATTTCCGACAGGTTTCTAGGTGGAGATGAGACTGAAGGGAGCCAGGATAGAAGCAGAAGGCTAAGGAGGCTGCTGCAGTGACCCACGTGAGCAATGACGTCGGCTGGGACAGAGTGACGGCAGAGGCGCGGTTCTGGGGTGAAGACGGAGCTGACCGGATTCGCTGATGGGCTGCGTGTGCAAAGTGCGAGGGAGGGCGGAGTCAGGGTGGCCGCCGGCAGAGCTCTGAACAGCTGAAGTCGGAGTGGCTGTCCACCACGGTGGGGGAGATGGCGGGGCGCAGGCAGCCTGTGGCCGCATTGAGCCTGAGGTGCCTGTTGGACCCAGGCGGTTGGAGAGAGTGTCCCTCTGACAGAGCTATGTGGGAGTCATTCAAACCTGGATGCCACTTACAGAGTGCAGGGGGCGCCATCTGTGCTGGAGAAAGCGCATTGGCTTGGGTGTCGGAGGTCTTAGGCTGACCTGACCTTGCAGATGGGAGGCTGCGTGGCCCTGTCTGAGCCTCAGTGTCCTGAGATCGGGGTGCAGAATCCTTGATCTTGCTCCACCCTCCTCATGCCCCGCATTCTGAGGTATGACAGTCACAATGTCCTGTTGATCTTGCCTCTGGAAAGTTTCTTTTTTAAAAAAACAATTATTAATTTAATTAATTAATTAATTTTTTGAGAGATTTTTGCTTTAGGGAGTATGCACTTGCTGGAGAGACAGAGAGAGAAGAAAGCGAGAAATCTCAGGTCTGGACTCAAACCACAGTCAACTATGTGGGAGTCCAGCAATGTAACCATTATGCCATCTGCTGGTCCCATTATTATTATTATTATTATTATTATTTAATTTGCTATAGGGCATGTGCATTCACTAGAGAGAGAGAGAGAGAGAGAAAGAAAGTGAGAAAGCCAGCTACCAGGTCCGAGACTCGAACCGTGGTCAGCCATGTGGGAGTCCAGCACTCCAACCACTATACCACGGGCTGGCCCTCTGAAACGTCTCTTTCATCTGTCCACTTCGCCTTGCCCCCACAGCCCTATCACCCCAGCACCCAGTATCCCAGCTGCCCTACTTGTCTCCACAAGCCATTCACCAGCCCTCAGCCAGGGTGATCCTTTAAAATTCAAATTACGGAAGAAGACTGAGTCCGCCATGAGAGCTGAGATCTAGTGATTTCAGGGATAAGCGCAATGAAGATGCTCTGCTGAGAAGTCACCCTGATAGACCCCACTCTCCTTTTCTCTTTGTCTCTTTCTGTCTCTCTGTCTCTGTCTTTTCATTTAGAAATTTTTTCTTTTTTAAAAAAAATTTTTTTTGGAGAGATTTTTGCTATAGGGTGTGTGCGCTTGCCAGAAAGACAGAGAGAGACAGAGAGTCAGAAAGCGAGAAATTACCCCCCAGGGGGGATGGCCACGCCGCAATCCCTTCTCCTCCATTCTCCTCTCGGGATCTTGGGCACGCACGCACACGCGCCCGGCATGTTTAAGCCACCAGGTCCAGGACTCAAACCGCGGTTGGCTACATGGGAGTTCAGCGACATAGCCATTACGCTAACTGCTGGTCCCTTTTTAAAAAAATTTAAGGTAAAGTTTTTTCTTGGCTCTAAAATCCTCCTATGTCTTGGTAATAATCCCCTCTTTTCCCCTCCCATCTAGACAAACAGAAAGGGCAGGCCAGAAGGAGACTGAGTCCACCATGAGAGCTGAGATCTAGTGAGTTCGCACTGTGTGGTTTTCATTTTTTGTTTTTTAAAATTAACAAACAAATAATTTTTGTATTTGTTTGCTTTCTCCTCTTTTCTCTTTCTCTCTTTCTCTGTTTTCCTATCCTTTTTCTTTTACCTCATCACTTTGCTTTTCAGCCTCCGAGCACTGAGTGTCTAGACAGGTCTAAGTGAAAAGTAGCCCAAATCTGAATACTATCTGGGTCCTCATATTCATCAACTCCCACTGAATCTGTGACACAAAGGGAGAAAAACGCAACGCCATAGAGTTTGCAGACCACCTCCTCCTGATCGCTCAGGGTGATCTTCTAGAAATTAGGAAGAAAAAAAAAAAAAAAAAAAAGAAATTAGGAAGAAACAAATAACCCAGCAGATGACTAGAAATCACCACAGGGCACAAGAAATATGAGAAACCAAGAAAACACCTCTCCCCCAGGGGAAAAGAATGACTCCTCTTCATCCACAGACTGTACAATGGAACTCACAGAAACGTCTGGTGAAGAATTTAGAGTATTCATAGCGACAAAGCCAACAGAGATGGAAGAGAAGAAACACCAGAACACCAGAAGAAAAAAGCCAAGGAGTTCCAGGAGGTGAGGAAGTTCTTGCAAGAGCTGAAAGAGGAAATGCACACCATAAAAACGAATCAAACGGAGTTGTTGAAGATAAAGGCTGTAATACAGGAAGTCAAAACCTCTCTTGAGGGACCAGCAGTTGGTGTAATGGCTATGTCTCTGGACTCCCATATGGGTAGTCGACCGCGGTTCGCGTCCCGTACCTGGCGGCTTAAAACTCAGGCTGGGCGCGTGTGCGTGCGTGCCCCAGATCCCGAGAGGAGAGTGGAGGAGAAGGGATTGCGGCGTGGCCATCCCCCCTGGGGGGTAATTTCTCGCTTTCTGTCTCTCTGTCTCTGTCTGTCTGTCTGGCGAGCGCACGTGCCCTATAGCAAAAACCTCCCCCCCCCCCCAAAAAAAAAGAGAGAAACGTCAAGTTACCTACGAAGTATATCCCATTAGGCTAACAGCGGACTTCTCATCAGAAACAATGCAACCAAGGAACGAATGGGAAAATATATTCAAAGTGTGGTGAAAAACAATTTCAACCATGAATACGATATCCGGCAAGATTATCCTTCATATGGGAAGGGAAGACAAGAACATTCTCAGATAAACAAAACCTGAAAGAATTTACCAACACCAGAGCAGCTCTCCAAGCAGTTCTGAAGGGAGTGCTATCCCAGGAAAACTAAAGTCAGACACTCAGAAATAAGAGTTCTAAAAAAACTAAGAAAATAGCCAGCTTAATGGTAGGGACAAGTCCAGAGTTGAAAATTATCTTCCAGAATTTAAATGGAAAGATTGGACCACAACAGAAGATAAAATACATGAGTTTAAACCAGTAAAATAGAATTTTTATGACTTTTTTTTTTTCTTTTTTTGGAGAGGTTTTTGCTATAGGGTGCGTGCGCTCGCCAGACAGACAGAGAGAGAGACAGAGAGACAGAAAGCGAGAAATCACCCCCCAGGCCACGCCGCAATCCCTTCTCCTCCATTCTCCTCTCGGGATCTTGGGCATGCACGCACACGTGCCCAGCGTGAGTTTAAGCCACCGGGTCCGGGACTCGAACCGAGGTCGACTACGTGGGAGTCCAGCGACATAGCCATTACGCTAACTGCTGGTCCCGAATTTTTATGACTTTTGACTAAAACATTACTGATCTTCTACACTTTACTTTCCAGTGTTAAAGTTTCATCTTCTCTCGAGTTGTGGACAGGTCCACGTACCTATAACTTGAACAGAATCCTAACCTGTTTCCTGGCTTGAAGTATTAAGCAAATTTCTCTTAACATTTTTTAAATTTTGATTTATTAAAGCTAAAACTCTCTTTGTTGAAATCAAAAAATGTATTTAAAAAATACCTATTTAGTGACCACAGTAAGCTATACAGCCTCAGCTATGTGCTGTTTTGTAGTATATTCATTCGACCGCAGAGTTTCATGCCTAAAGTCAACTTTTGCTCACAGATACGTATATATCAGCTGAACTTACTATTGAAAGTATTTAAATTAGTTAAGATATTTTGTGAATCAATACAATGTGGGAAGGAATAAAGGAATGGAAAGCAACTGCAGATACCAGAGACAGGGTGGGAGGAGGATGGGAAATGGCAGAGGGGGAGAAATAGGGGGAAAAATACATATCCAAGAAACAAGAAATGGAAAATTACTTGTGGACGATAACATGTATGATTAAGCCACTTTGCAGTGTATTCTGGGGAAAATCACAGTTTGTATGCTGTGGTGATATTCAGTAAAATAAATTAGTTTTAAAAATCCACATTAAACGTGTGTGTGTGTGTGTGTGTGTGTGCGCGCGCGTGTGTGTGTGTGTGTGTCTCGGGATCAGTCTGAATCTTTCTGGCGCAGCTGGTGAGCCATGCATGGGGACCTCCTGCCAACCTCTCCAGGCCCTTCTCACACCTCACTTCCCGCTTGCCGATGCTGGCTTCCCTCCCTGTCTCTGCCCACGACACGCTCCTCGCCCTCTCCAACCCAGGGCCTGTGCATGTGCGTCTCTCTTTGTTTGGCACACCCATCCTTCTCTCTGCTTTTTAAAAAAAAAAAAAAAAAAATCTCGTTCTCAAAATGTCAGTGCAAATTTCTTTTTCTCCCCCAAACCTTTCCCTCACCACCTTGACTAAAGCAGACCCTCCTCTAGGGACCTTTCTCCCAGGACAGATTGTGACAGTGAGCAGCAATCAGACCCATCTCCCCACTAACCTCTAAGATCCACAGAGGCGAGGCCGGCTGCGGCTCACGCATCAGCCCCTAGCACAGAGGAGGCCTCTTGTTTATTGACGACTGATAAGTGATTGAATAAGGAAGGCAATCCGTCCTTTACCATCTAGAGGACGGATTCATTCCTTCCATCTAAAACTGCGCATCGAACCAGTACCGTGTGTCAGACACTGTCCTAAGCACTGGCCGGCCATGGTTCAAGCCCTGGACCTGGCGGTTTGCTTTCTCACTTTCCCTCTCTCTCTCTCTCTCTCTCTGTCACTCTCTGATCAAATTAAAGTAAATGAATAAATTAAATTAAATTAAAAAAAATATTTCAAACATTTTGCACTACAGTAACCTCGTACTTTAATTCCATTTTCCATGGACTTTTTGATGTCTGCTCCTATAGTCAGTCATTGTCCGTGGCTTCTGCACCAAAAATTCAACTAACTGAAACAAAAACACTCAAATAAGTAAATAGTAACAAACAGTTAAAAAAATAATCATACACTAAAAAATCAGTCTAGGAGGCTGGCAGGTGGCGTGGTGGTTAAAGGCGCTGGACTCCCACATGGCCAACCATGGTTGAGTCCTGGACCTGGCAGCTTGCTTCCTCACTTTCCCTCTCTCTCTCTCTCTCTCTCTCTCTCTCTCTCTCTCTTGCTCTGTCCCTCTCTGGTCAAATTAAAATAAATACATAAAGTTAAATAAAATAATTGTTTTTTAAAAAAAATCAACTTGATCACAGTTCAAGTCCTGGACCCATTGGCTTGGAACTGATGCTGAGCACATGTGCCCAAGATCCTGGGAGGAGCCAGGAGGAGAAGGGATTGCGGTGTGGCCATCCCCCCGGGGGGTGATTTCTTGCTTCCCCTCTCACTGTCTCTGTCTCTGTCTCTCTCTCTCTGCCTAGTGAGCACACACAGGAAAAACCTTCTTTAAAAAAAACAAAACAACAAAAACAAACCCAGCCTAGGAGCCAGCAGGCGGTACAGAGGTTAAGGCCGACTGAACAGTCTGAGTCCTGGACCCAGCGGCTTGAAAAATACACTGGGCAGGGCCAGCAGGTGGCATGGTGGTTAAAACACTGGACTCCCGCGACCAGCAGTTGACATAGTGGCTATATCGCTGGACTCCCGTGTAGTCGACCGCAGTTTGAGTCCTGGACCCGGTGGCTTAAATTCACACCGCATGCATGTGCGTGCGTGCCCAAGATCCCGAGAGGAGAATGGAGGAGAAGGGATTGTGGTGTGGCCATCCCTTCTAGGGGGGGATTTCTCGCTTTCTGTTTCTTTGTCTCTCTCTGTCTGTCTGGCGAGTGCACACGCCCTACAATAAAAACCTCTCCACAAATAATAATAATAAAAAAAATTAAATAAGTCATTTAAAAAAATAAAAATACACTGGGTGTGTGTGTGCGTGCCCAAAATCCCGAAAGCAGAAGGGAGGAGAAGGGATTGACCTTGCCATCCCCCAGGAGGGAGTTCTCACTTTCTCTCTGGCAAACTCACAGGCCATATAGCAAAAACTTAAAAAAAAAAAAAAAAAAAAAAAAGTGACCTAGAGAGGATTTAAAGTAGGCCCGAGATGGGCCCTGTTCCCCTCACCCAACCTCCCACCCTTCCAGCTCCCTGAGACCCCTCCCAGCGCACCCCAGCCCCTGTCACCGTGTGCTGCGGCCCAGCAAGGGTCAGGCCCGAGAGCTGTTTTCCGCCCCGGCAGCTGCCAACCTCGGGCTCAGGATGGGACCAGGGCTCTGCGGAGGAAGCTGGCCAGTGAGCGCCGGCGCAGATAAAGGCCAGGAAGGGCTTGAGCAAGAGCCAGGTGGCCCAGAGATGGGTATCGGGGCCATGACGTGCCTCCAGATGCCAGTCCCGATAGGTCCTGGGGGCTGGGACCCGACGGAGGAGGAGAAGGGTTTCAGAGAGATCTGTGTCCGTGGGTGGAAGCTCTTTTCTGGCTCCCTCGTTTCTTTCTTCCATGTGAGAGAGATAGACAGGCCTTCCCAACGGGGTCACGGCTCTGCGACGCCCCGGCTCGGCCGGCCCAGATCTCGGGCTCCACACGCCCAGTGCGCACAGGGAGGTCCCTGGACGTGAACCTGGCACCTGCCCGTGTGGTCGACCTTGCAGGGCGTTGTGTCCCTGCTCTGCCAGCGGCTGGTCCCCAGGGAGGTCACCTGCCACCCGTCACAATCCTCCTGTGTGAGCGAGGTCAGCGAACACATGCGAGGCACCGGAACACGCCTGGCACGCAGGAGGCACTCACTCGGTAACTGGCAGCTTTCAGGATCGACATGACATTTTCCTCTGGAGAGTGACGCTCAGGCCGCGTATGTCATGGACACAAAGACACCTCACAGTCACCAGGCCGAGACAGAGCAGAGGCATGCCTGGAAGACACACGCCATGCTCTCTGATCACCTGGAAGCTTGTGTTTACTGAGAGAACCCTTGAATTGCATCACCGTATGCCCCCAACGAAAGTATGCCCAGGGCCAGCAGGTGGCGTGGTGGTTAGGGCACTGGGCTCCCACATGGCTGACCGTGGTTCAAGTCCTGAACCTGGCAGCTTGCTTTCTCATTTTCTCTCTCTCTCTGGGTGCATGCACTTTCCCTATAGCAAATTTTAAAATAATAATAATAAATAAATAAAATTAAATAAATAACTATTTTTTAAAAAGAAACGCATTCCCCAAATTATCTCACAATTAAGGTCCTGGTCTTTCTTTCAAGTGTATTTATTTATTTCTTCTATGACTGAGAGAGACAGAAAGAAAGAGACAGAGACAAGGCCCTAACAGCGTCTTAACACCGTGACCCACACCCCGCTACAGCCAGCCCGGGGTCATGGGCACACCCGCACCTACCGTAGGCAGGGAGCTCTCTGGGCGTGAACTGGGGACCTTCCCATGTAGGTCAACTCATAGGCCTTGGGTTTTATCAGGAGCCACCATCTGGCCCCTGAGGTCTTTTCCTTTATTTACAAAAAAAAAACCCCAATGGGACCAGCAGTTAGCGTAATGGCTATGTCGCTGGACTCCCACGTAGTCGACCGCGGTTCGAGTCCCGGACCCGGCGGCTTAAACTCACGCCGGGCGCGTGTGCGTGCGTGCCCAAGATCCCGAGAGGAGAATGGAGGAGAAGGGATTGCGGCGTGGCCATCCCCCCTGGGGGGTGATTTCCTGCTTTCTATCTCTCTGTCTCTCTCTGTCTGTCTGGCGAGCGCACGCGCCCTATAGCAAAAACCTCTCCAAAAAAAAAAAAAAAAAAAAAAAAACAAAAAAACAAAAAAACACCTTACTTTTAGTTTATGTCTCTGGTGAATTAAAATAATAATGATATTATTACTATTAAATTAATAATTATTTTTTAAATTCTTTATTATTTTTAAATTTTTAAAATTTGAATTTGACTAGAGAGGGACAGAGAGAGAGAGGGAGAGTGAGAAAGCAAGCCGCCAGGTCCGGGACTCGGACCACAGTCGGCCAAGTGGGAGTCCAGCTCCTTTAACCACCACACCACCTGCTGGCCCTATTATTATTTTACTTTGCTACAGGGCACATGCGCTCACCAGAGAGAAACATGGGGTGGGGGAGTGAGAAAGCAAGCCACCACATCTGAGACTTGATCCATGGTCAGCCATGTGTAATCCAGCTTCCTTGAGCAGTAGGATGCAGGCCCCGCCGAGACCCAGTTCCTTTTCTAAGGGCAGCCCTCAGGCTTCTGGGCAGGTGATACTCATTCTCACCAGGACCCACTCTGCCTGGACGCGGGGTTGCTCCTGCCGGCGTGAACCCCCAGGCGCGTGTACAGGTGGGCAGCCTGGGTGCACATACTTCTGTTTTTTTTTTTTTTTTTTTTTTTTCCAGTTTTGCTATAGGACATGTGAGTTCTTCAGAGAGAGAGAGAAAGAGAGCGAGAGTAAGAAATCAGCCCCAGAAGGGATGGCCAGTGCGTCTTCAAGCTGCCGGGGTTGGATCTGGGCCCTGAACCTCGTAGTCAGCCGCATGGGACCCAGCTGCCCTGCCCTCTGCCACCTGCTGGCCCCTGCTAATCTCTACCAGCATCTCTCCTGCCTACCCCTCCGGCCTCGGAATCAGTCCCCACTCAGAGTCTGCACCCTTCCTACCAGGGACTCCGGGTCCAGAGGTGTGGGCGCTTCTTCCACAAACGTTTTCCTATGTGCAGCGGTGAGCCCCCTTGGGACAAGGCTTTTTTCCTCGTTCAGGGTTATTTCTTTGGTCTGGATTCCAACCAGCGGCCCTGGGTGAAAACACGATCTTGCCTTCGTCAGCCCGAAGGACCCAAGATCGATCCTGCAGCAGTGCAGGAGAGCCGGCCTGGGGCCTTGCCACCACCCCGGGCTTCCGGGTAAATTCTCTTCCTGCACCTCGGTCCCACCAGAAGATTTGGGTTTCCCTGCGATGGGCGACTTCCAGGAGGGGTGGTCGTCGCTGCATTTCCTGTTTTGCGAATTGTCCGTTCACGGCCTTCATCACGTGCCTGCTGGAACCGTGGCTTCGTCCCATTTCCCTGTGATCTGCAGCGAGATGATTAGCTTTATTTCTGTCATGTGGGATGCAGGGTTTTTCCCAGGTCTATTTCTTGACTTGTAATTTTAGTGTCAGTGTTTTTTTGTTTTTTTTTTTCTTGGAGAGGTTTTTGCTATTGGGCTCGTGCGCTCACCAGAAAGACAGAGAGAGACAGAGAGACAGAAAGCGAGAAATCACCCCCCAGGGGGGGTGGTCACGCCGCAATCCCTTCTCCTCCATTCTCCTCTCGGGATCTTGGGCACGCACGCACATGCGCCTGGCGTGAGTTTAAGCCACCAGGTCTGGTGACTCCAACCACGGTCGACTACGTGGGAGGCCAGCAACATAGCTTTTATGCTAACTGCTGGTCCCGAGTATCAGTTCTTTCATACACAGAACTTTTCACTTTAAGCTTGTCAAATTTGTATCCTTGATATGAGGAATGAGGGGAAATTTTACTTTAAGCCCTTTAAAAATGAAGGCTCATTTGTATACAGGGCAAGTCACCCTTTCCGGGGTAGGTTTGGGGTTTGTCCCGCGAGCAGCTCCCAGCCCAGACTCAGAACAGTCACCTCCCTGAATCCCCTCTGGCCCTTCCTGGTTTAATACTTTAAGATAAGAAAGATGCAAGAACGGGCATGGTGCACCTGCAGTCTTTTCTCAGATCTGTCTGTGCTTTATACTGGCCCACAGTTTTTTCCTAAAATAAAACAAAAAATGCAGGGCCAGCAGGTGGCATGGTGGTTAAGGACGCTGGATTCCCACATGGCCCACCACGGTTCGTGTCCCGGATCTGGTGGCTTGATTTCTCTCTTTCTCTCTCACTCTCGCTCTTTCCCTCTGGTCAAATCAAAATTTAAAAAAGGAAGGAAAAGAAAGAAAGAAAGGTAAATAAAATAATTCTTATTTTAAAAAAATGCTGGGGCCAGCAAGTGGTGTGCGGTGGTTAAGGTCCTGGACTCACACATGGTCGGCTACAGTTCGAGTCCCAGACCTGGCAGCTTGCTTTCTCACTTTGCCTCTCTCTCTCTTTCTGTCTCTTTCTGATGAGTGCATGTGCCCTGTAGCAAAATAAAATAATAAATAAAAATAAAAACTAAGAATGCTGAATGGAGGGAGAAACGTGAAGAAAACCAAAACTGGTCGTCAAAAGTTCCTGCCCTCCTGTCTCTTCCTTCAAATGATGAGAATTGTTCACAATTTTATAACTTTTTTGAGGATTTTAGAAACTTCATTTATTTCTTCTGTGAGCGTAAGGACAGCCGGGTGTGGGGTAGCACTCCAGCAGGGCCTCAACCCCGCCCCTGACCCAGTCTTAGCCACTGGGGTCTCAGGCTCAGCGTACAAGGGAGGGCCCGAGATGCCAGCCCACCACCTCCTGGGGGAGGAGATGGACAGAGACGGGAGGGAACGTGAGAAAACCGCCCCCAGGGGCCACGGCCACAGTGCAGTGATTCTCAAGCCATCAGGTCCAGACTGGAACTGCAGTCGGCCAGGGAGGTCCAGTACCCGAACCACCACGCCACCTGCTCACCCCATCACCAGACTTTTTAAACACCAATTTTAGTTTTTTTCATTTTTTAAAAAGAATTATTTAACTTTACTTATTTATTTTAATTTAACCAGAGAGGGACAGAGTGAGAGAAAGAGAGAGGGAGAGAAAGCAAGCTTCCAGGTCCAGGACTTGAACCACGGTCAGCCATGTGGGAGTCCAGCACCCTTAACCACCGCACCACCTGCCAGCCCCAGTGTTTTCATGTTTAAGGGTGCATGCACTCACCAGAGAGAAAAGAGACAGAGAGAGGGAAAGAAAAATCACCCCCCAGGGGGATGGCCATACTGCACTCCCTTCTCCTCCATTCTCTCAGAATTTTGAGTACACACACACACACACACACACACACGTGTGTTTGGGATAATTCTCAAGCCGCCATGTCTGGGACTCAAGCTGTAGTTGGCTATGTGGGAGTCCAGTGCCTTAACTACCACATCACCTGCTGGCCCCCTAATTTTAGGGGGGGTTTTCAGAGAGATTTTTGCTATAGGCATGTGTGCACTCACTGGAGAGACAGAAAGCAAGAAATCACCTCCCCCCACCCCCAGAGGGATGGCCACACCGCAATCCCTCTCCTCCATTCTCCTCTCAGGAGTTTGGGCACGCACTTGCCTGGCACGATTTTCAAGCCATCAGGTCCTGGACTTGAACCGCAGTCAGCTGTGTGGGAGCCTAGCGACGTAACCATTATGCCATCTGCTGGTCCTTACCCAATCTGAGTTTTGTTTGAAATTTTTTTTTCTATCTAGTATTATTGGTTTTATTTAAGGAAAGAAGGCGGGAAATTGGGTCAATATTCAACATGGAGCAACAGGACAGTGAAGGGCTCCCCCGCTATGTGCATCGTTTCTCTCTCCCGCACGTGTTGGTCCGTTCTCTGGTGCCCGATGGCTGAAGAGCATTCTGGGTAATTGTACAGAATGGAGGTAGGGCCACACCCTGGCAGCTGGCTTTCTCACTTTCTCTCTCTCTGTCGCTATCTCTTTGGCCAAATTAAAAATAAATAAGTAAATAGTTTACAAAAACAAACAAAAAGAATAGAGGTTTATTCAGGTGACAGTTTGGAGGGCCAAGGTCAAGGGGCCACATCTGGCGAAGGCCTTCTCCTTAGTGGGGACTCTCGGGAGGCGCTGAGGCAGCACAGGGCGTCGCCTGGCGAGAGGCAGGGGCAGGAAGGTATGTCTCTGGGTCTCTGTCTTATTCCCTGTCCTTAAAACTCCATCCGGGTTCTGTCACGGGGGCCTCACCCCAATGACCTTAATCCCAACCACCATCCAAAGTCACTGCTTCTTAATCCCATAGTTATAAAAAATTATTCATTTTACTTATTAGGTCTTCTTTTTGAGAGAGAGATTTTTGCTATAGGGCACGTGTGCTCGCTGGAGATACAGAGACAGAGAGACAGAAAGTGAGAAATCACCCTCCAGGGGGTGGCCACACCACAATCTCTTCTCCACCATTCTCCTCTCAGGACTTTGGGGTGTGAGTTTAAGCCACCGGCCCGGGACTCAAACCGCCGTCGACTATGTGGGAGTCCAGCAATGTAACCACTGTGCCATCTGCTGGTCCCATTACTACTATTTTTCAAAATTTGCTTTAGGGTTCATGTCCTCACCGGGGGCGGGGCGGGGGGGGGGGAGTGAGAAAGCAAGCTGCCAAGTCTGGGTTCCAAACCCTGGTGAGTCACGTGGGAGTCCGGCACCACCACGCCACCTGCTGACCCCTTAATCCTATTACTTTTACCCACTTAATCCTGTCATCACATGAATTTTGGAGGGACATGTTGAAATCACAGCACAGTGTTTTTTTGTTTTTCTGGGAGGCTTTTTTGAGAGATTTTTGCTATAGGGTGTGTGTGCTCACGAGAAAGGCAGAGAGACAGAAAGCGAGAAATCACCCCCCAGAGGGATGGCCACCCCACAATTCTCCTCTTGGGTTTTGGCACGCACGCACACCTGCCCAGTGTGAGTTTGAAGCTGTCAGGTCCAGGACCTGAACCACGGTTTACTCCGTGGGAGTTCAGCGACGTAGCCATTGCGCCATCTGCTGGTCCCACAGCACAGGGTTTTGAATTCTAACACTAGCCAGGGTGCCCAGGGGGTGAGGAAAGTGAACGTTCTTGGTTGGAGACCTATACCTAAAAAGGGTGAGTAGCACTGTATGTGAGGTATGCTTCCTTTTAAAAATGCTTAAAGTCAATTTTCTCCTTGTCGTGTCACAGCAAGGGGCGTTTTGGAAGGGGAGCGAGAGAGAGGGAGCGTTTAAGCAGGACCTGGTAAAGGTTCCATTCGCCTCTATCGGCTGCCGAGCAGTTAAGCCAGTCTGTGCCCCAGCCCACGGAAGGCGGGAGGGTGCTTTAGTCCCACAGGGAAAAGGGCTTACAGACACGGTGGGGGAGCTGCGCGGAGCGCCCCGTGCTGGCGCTCGACGGGAGTGCAGTCCGCAAGGGCCAGGGGAGGCCGAGTGCCCAGCGCCCTGGGGTCTGCGAGGCACAGGCGGCGAGCCCGGGCTGAGCTCCGCGAAGGTCTTAGAGGACGATGGTGGCGGACGGAGGGCAATGAGGAGGGCCAGTCCGCCCGGTGACCCTAGAGTACGGAGGTCGGGGCTAGTGGCGAGACCGGAGCATCAGAGACGGCGGCGGAGGGTGTCTGGGCGAGGAGTCAGTGTGCAAACCGGCAGGGCCTCCGATGCAGCGGCCGGGATCTGGCCCAAGGGGAAGACAGAGCCGATGAGCTGGGCTCAGGCTCTTCTTTTTATGACCAATTTTGACAGGCTCATGGTGACTTGACAAAACATCAAAATATTTTTGTAACATCTTACATGTAAGTCTATGGGATTTGGGTCAAAACGAAGTGGGATTTGTGTACATGTTTTTGTCAGTCGGGGGGGGGGGGGGGGGGGGTGTGAAGCATAGACCACGCTCAGGTCCCTCCTGCTATCGGTCAGCATGTGGCTAGTCTGCGTCAGCGGTAAGCACTAGGGTCGGCGACGCTGAGTTTCCGGGAACGTGACTAATGCCGGCCTGAATGTACTACAAAATGGAGTCAGGTATGCGCTCAGCACGCAGCGTTACAATCACTTTCTTCACAGCAAACTACTAACTTAGCCATTAAACAATATGTCAAGTGTAACAATTCTTTTTTTTTTTTTTGAGAGATGTTTTGCTATAGGGCGTGTGCACTCACCAGACAGACAGAGAGAGAGACAGAGAGACAGAAAGCGAGAAATCACCCCCCAGGGGGGATGGCCACGCTGCAATCCCTTCTCCTCCATTCTCCTCTCGGGATCTTGGGCACGCACGCACACGTGCCCAGCATGAGTTTTAAGCCACCAGGTCCGGGACTCAAACCGCAGTCGACTACATGGGAGTCCAGCAACATAGCCACTACGCTAACTGCTGGTCCCATCAAGTGTAAAATTCTTCGCGGCGAGTGAAACAACACATTAGGTATAACACTCCTCTTCCCTCGTAAAATGGCTCTAAGTAGGGCGAGCTGGTGGCATGTTGGTTAGGGTGCTGGATCCCTCATGGCGGACTGTATGGTTTGAGTCCCAGACCCCTGCCTTGAAAATCACTGTGGGAGCTCACCCTGCGCTCTCCTTGCCTCTGCTCTCTCCTCTCTCCTCCGCTCCTTTTCTCGCTGTCACTCCTTGCTCCTGCTCCAAAGAGACACTCGCCACCTCCCCCAGCAAGCACTGTGGCCTGTGGAGGAGGGCTGCATGGGGCCGCGCTCTGTAGGCTGCCAGAGCTCCCCACTCCCCACAGCCCAATCCGGGGCTCCATGCAGGTGGCGGGCTGAGACATGCACAGCGCCTACGGTCATGCAGTACCACCTGGAGAAAGCCCTCGTCAAGACAGACATTCAGACAGCTCTTCCTTCTGGGTGATACGGAAGAGTAGTTCTAGCTTGGCTGCAAAACACTTCATAGATACAGGAGCAGGTCGGGACCAGCAGTTGGCATAATGGCTATGTCACTGGACTCCCATGTAGTCGACTGTGGCTCCAGTCCCAGACTCGGTGGCTCAAACTCACGCCAGGTGCGTGTGCATGCGTGCCAAGATCCCAAGAGAATGGAGGAGAAGGGATTGCGGCGTGACCATCCCCCCTGGGCGGGTATTTCTCACTTTCTGTCTCTCTCTCTCTCTGTTGTTCTGGCAAGCACACGCGCCCTATGACAAAAACCTCCAAAAAGAAAAAAAAAAAAAAAAAAAAAAAGATGTAGGAGCTGGTGTCATAAATGAAGATTATAGAGGAAATGCTGGCGTTGTACTGTTTAATTTTGGCAAAGTTTGAAGGGTTTGGATGACACTGAATGGGGTTCAGGAGGTTTTGGTTCCACTGGAAAGAATTAAAATTTATGCCATGAACAGAAGATGAGAAAATGTATTTTTTTCTTAAAGAGTTTTGCTTAAAGTGTTTTGTATTTCTAGACACTTAATAGCTTTGGGGACCAACAGGTGGTGTGCTGGTTAAGGAGCTGGACTCCCACATGGCTGACCGTGGTTTGAGTCCCAGACCTGGTGGCTTGCTTCTCACTTTCCCTCTCTCTCTGTGTATCTTCCTCTGATCAAATGAAAATAAATGAATGAATAAATAAAATAAAATAAATTTTTTTAAAAAGAAACTTAACAGCTTTAACTTTGAAAAATATTTTGTTTTCTTACGAGTAAGGACAGGGTACCTCTGGGATCACATACAAACTTTCTTGTGTGGATGGTTATATGTAAATCTGCTTTGCGGTGAGCTACTGCAGAGTGATTTGTTTTGTTTTGTTTTGTTTGTTTTCATCAAAAGACATCAAAAACTGATACAAAAAATTGTATTATTTAACTCAGTAAACGGTACCCCTTCAGCAATGTCTTTTACTTTAAAAACCATCAACTGTGCTTTTTATTCAATAAACAAGTTCTTTTGCAAACAAGAATTGTTGTACAAGTCAAATGAAAAGAAATAAATAAAAAGAAGTTGAAAGAAAGAAAGAAAGAAAGAAAGAAAGAAAGAAAGAAAGAAAGAAAGAAAGAAAGAGAGAAAGAGAGAAAGAAAGTCACTGTGGGCATGTGCGTGCATGCCCAAAATCCCAAGAGGAGAATGGAGAAGAGGCTGAGACGTGGCCATCTCCCTTGGAGCGTGATTTCTCACTTCCCCTCTCTCCATGTCTCTCTCCAGGGAGCACATACACCCTATAGCCAAAAAGACTAAAAAACAAACAAGCAAATTAAAAGTTCTGTGTGTAAAAAACAACTGATACTAAAATTACAAGTCAAGAAATAGACCTGGTGTGGCCAGCAGGTGGCGTGGTGGTTAAGGTACTGAACTCCCACATGACTGACTGTAGTTTGAGTGCCAGACATGGTGGCTTGTTTTCTCACTCTCCTTCTCTTTTGCTCTCTGCTAAATTGAATAATAATAATAATAATAATAATAATTAATAAAATAAAATAATTTACTTATTTTAGAGACAGATTTTTGCTATAGGGCATGTGTATTCACCAGAGAGACAGAAAGCTAGAAATCACCTCCCAGGGGGATGGCCACAAGCAATCCCTTCTCTTCCATTCTCCTCTTGGGGTTTTGGGCACGCCAGTGTGAGCTTTAAGCATCCAGGCCCGGGACTCAAACCATGGTCAACTATGTGGAAGTCCAGCGACGTAACCATTATGCCTGCTGGTGCCCACATGGTGACCTTTAAACACATACAGAAATACAGTTCTTTGGCTGACACCACAAGGATAACAAAAACTTTTTTAAGAATTTGTTTACTTAACTTTATTTATCCATTTATTTACAATATGACCAGAGAGGAGAGAGAGAGAGGAAGCAAGCCCCCAGTCGGCCATGTGGGAGCTCAGTGCCCCTAACAACCGCGCCATCTGCCAGCCCCAAAGCTAACAAAAACTTTTCACAAAAGATTCGTGTTTCTCAGTGAGTCGACATTGCAAGCCATTGTCGGTTAAAAGAAACTACGCTGGCCAGAAAAGGCCTGAGAGGTAACAGGAGGCTTTAACCGGCCAGTCCATTAACATCTGAAAACAGCTGGCTTCGCATTCCCCTTCCATTCCCCGCTTTGTGCCCAATAAAAAAATGAACCTGAGCTGGGCAGGGCAGGCACCGGACTCCCACAGGGCCCGCTGCTTTCTCACGTTCTCTCTCTCTTTCTTGCTGTCTCCTCTGGTCAGATTAAAATAAATAAATAAAGTTAAATAAACAAACTCTTTTTTTTTTCTTTTTTTTTGGAGGGGTTTTCGCTATAGGGCGCGTGCGCTCGCCAGACAGACAGAGAGAGACATAGAGACAGAAAGCGAGAAATCACCCCCCAGGGGGGATGGTCACGCCGCAATCCCTTCTCCTCCATTCTCCTCTCGGGATCTTGGGCACGCACGCACATGCACCTGGCGTGAGTTTTAAGCCACCGGGTCCGGGACGCGAACCACGGTTGACTACGTGGGAGTCCAGCGACATAGCCATTACGCTAACTGCTGGTTCGCAATAAACAAATTCTTTAAATAAAAATAAACCTGAGAACAACTCAGGGTCACAGCTGTCTCCATCTGAGGAGTCTGGACCCCCTGATCCCTGCTTTTCTCTACTTGTGTGTCTTCGTGTGTTTATTTCCGTGTTTATTTCTAATCCACAGCTGCTCCACCTCTAAACACACGTTCAGCCGTGCGGGTCACGGTCAGGAGAGCAGCCCCAGGGACTCACAATGTGGCCGTATATGGAGATAGGGACTTTAAAGAGGCTATTAAAGGTAAATTAGGTGGGAACTGATGGGTGGTGTGATGGTTGAGGTGCTGGACTCCCACATGTTTGATCACAGTTCAAGTCCTGGACCTGGGCTTGCTTTCTCATTCTTCCTGCCACCTCCCATTCGCTCTCTCTCTGACCAAATTTAGAATATTATAATGATAATAAATAAAATTAAATAGTTCTTTTTTTGTAGAGTTTTTTTTTTTTTTTTCGTTTTTTTGCTATAGGACGCATTTGCTCGCCAAAAAGAGAGAGAGAGAGAGACAGAAAGCAAGAAATCACCCCCCAGAGGGGATGGTCATGCCGCAATCCCTTCTCCCCATTCTCCTCTCGGGATCTTGGGCATGCACGCACATGCGCCCAGCGTGAGTTTAAGCCACCAGGTCTGGGGCTTGAACCACGGTTAACTACATGGGAGTTCAACGACATAGCCATTATGCTAACTGCTGGTCCTAATAGTTCTTTAAAAAATAAAAAGTTAAATGAGAGGGGGCCAGTAGATGTGGCGGTTAAGGGGGTACTCTCACACGGCTGACTGCGGTTCATGTCCTGGACCTGGCAGCAGACACAGGGGTAATTTCTCGCTTTCTCTCTCACTGTCTCTCACTCTCTCTGTCTCTCTGGAAAGCACATGTGCCCCTATTGCAAAAACCTAAAAAAATACACTGTCGGGGTGGGTCCTGATCTAATCTGGCAGATGTTGTTATAAGAAGAGGAAATCTGGACACACCAAGAGTCACCAGGGTGTCCACGGAGGAAAGAGGACAGGACAAGAAGACAGGCGCCTGCAGTCTAAAAGTAGACCAGCTGGGGCCAACAGGTGGCGTGGTGGCTAAGGCGCTGGGCTCCACGCCACCTGCGATTTGAGTCCCAGACCTGGCAGCTTGTCCCGCCTTGGCCCCCACCCCCTGTGTATGTGTGTGCATGCCCCAAATCCCAGGAGATGAATGGAGGAGAAAGGACTGTGGTGTGGCCATACCCCCAGGGGGGTGACTTCTCACTTTCCCTATTTCTGTCTCTCACCAGCGAGCACATGTGCCCTATAGCGAAAAAACTTTATTAAGAAACAAACAAAAAAAGCCACCCATGGGCCCGACCGGGTGCAGTGTTATTGCACCTGTCCAGTCTGCGCCCTCCCCCCTCTCTGTTTCTAGGGAGTGCACATGCCCTCTGGCAATTAAAAATATTTTTTTTTCTTTTTCCTTTTTTTTTTTTTTGGAGAGGTTTTTGCTATAGGGCACATGTGCTCGCCAGACAGACAAAGAGAGACAGAAAGACAGAAAGCGAGAAATCACCCCCCAGGGGGGATGGCCACGCCGCAATCCCTTCTCCTTCTCCTCTAGGGATCTTGGGCACGCACGCACACGCACCCGGCGTAAGTTTAAACCACCGGGTCTGGGACTCGAACCGCGGTTGACTACGTGGGAGTCCAGCGACATAGCCATTATGCTAACTGCTGGTCCCGATTAAAAATATTTTTAAAAATAATTATTTCTTGTATTGTACTTATTATTTTTAATAATTATTCATGTAATTTTATTTATTTATTCATGCATTTATTTTCATTTGACCAGGGAGAGAGAGAGATACAGAGAGAGAGAGAGAAAGTGAGAAAGCAAGCCACCAGGTCCGGGACTCAAACCGTAGTTGGCTATGTGGGAGTGTCTAGCACCTTAACCACCATGCCACCTGCTGGTCCCCGTTATTATTATTATTTTTTAATTTGCTATAGGGCACTCACACTCACCAGAGAGAGATGCAGTGAGAGAAAGGGAAAGTGAGGAAGCAAGCTGTCAGGTCAGGGACTTGAACGGCTCTCGGCCACGTGAGAATCCAGTGCTTTAACCACCGCGCCACCTGCTGGCTCCTGAAAAAAAAATTTTTTGGAGAGGTTTTTGCCTGAGGGCATGTGTGTTCACCAGAGATAGAGAGACAGAGACAGTGAGAGGGAAAGTGAAAAAGCACCCCCCTAGGGAAGATGACCATGCCACAATCTCTTCTCTATTCTTCTCTCAAGATCTTGGACACACATGCACACACACCTGGCATGAATCTCAAGCCACAGTTTCCAAGACTTGAACCACCATTGGCCATGTGGGAGTCCAACACTATAACCACTACACCATCTGCTGGTCCCTAAAAAACATTTGTTTTCAAGAGAGATTTTTGTTATAGAACAGATGTACTTGTGAGACAGGAAGTGAGAAATCACTCCCCGGAGGGATGGCCACGCCACAGTCCCTTCTCCTCCATTCTCCTCCCAGGATCTTAGGCACTCACACATCATGAGTTTCAAGCCACTGGGTCCGGGACGCAAACCGTGGTCAGCCACGTGGAAGTTCAGTGACATAGCTGCTGCACCATATGCTGGCCCCTAGATTGGTTTTTCAGTTGTATGATAGTTATGCCATCTGTTGGTCCCACCTAAAAAAATTTTTTAATTAAACAAAAAAAGAGAAAAGTCCTCAGTCTACTTACTGTGCAGTGGCGGCTGCGGCAAACTCACACGGGCATCATTACTCTAAAGCATCAAACCTGGGGAAGCGTTCGGGGAGACAAAAACTGCCAAAGTAATAACAGAAGCCGAGTGAAGGACGGACACGGCTCAAGACGGGGTGGAGGTGAGGGCAGGAAGGGGCAGGAGGGGCTTGATGGTTAGGCCAGATTCTTTTCCTTTCCTTTTCAGTATTTTTTTTTTTTTTAGAGAGAGGTTTTGTTGTTTTGTTTTGTTTTGTTTTTGGCTGCAGGTGCAGCAGAAAGACACAGTCAGAGAGTCAGAAAGCAAGAAATCGCTCCCCGAGGGGATGGCCACACCGCAATCCCTTCTCCTCCATTCTCCTCTCAGGTTTTTGGGCATGCACACACAAATGCCCGATGTGAGTTTTAATCCCCCGGGTCCAGGACTCAAACCATGGTCAACTACATGGGAGTCCAGTGATGTAACCATTATGCCATCTGCTGGTCCCTCTCTTTAGGTTTTTGCCATAGGGTGCATGTGAGCGCCAGACAGACAGTGAGAGAGAAAGTAAGAAATCAGCCCCAGGGGGATGGCCATGCCACAATCACTTCTCCTCCATTCTCCTCTTGGGATTTTGGGCACACACACTTCCACACCCAGCATGGATTTCAAGCTGCTGGATCCAGGATTTGAACCACATTTGGCCATGTGGGATCCATAACCTTAACCACTATACCAGCTGCTGGTCCCAATGCCCTATTCTTTCTTTTTCTTTTTTTTTTTTTTTTTTTTAACAATTATCTTCTTGGGGCCGGCAGCTGGCATGGTGGATAAGGGTGCTGAACTTCCACATGGCTGACCACGGTTCGAGTCTCAGACCTGGTGGCTTGCTCTCTCACTTTCCCTCTCTCAGTCTCTCTCTCTCTTTCTGGTCAAATTAAAATAAATTAATTAATTAAATGAAAAAAATATCTTCTTTAACTTTATTTTTATTTTATTATTTTTATTTTAGAGAAAAGCGAAAAAGCAAGCCGCCAGGTCCAGGACTTGAACCATGGTCAGCTATGTGGGAGTCCAGCACCCTAACCACCATGCCACCTGCTGGCCCCCTCAAAGAAATAATTCTTAAAAAAAAAAAAAAAAAAAAGATGGGGTGGGGGTTATGGGTATCCCTGAGTTACAGTGAGTTATCAGAAGGCAGAAGGAAACTGGATTCTGACTGGCACTGAAATGCAGGGCGGTCTGTGGGCCTGAGCCTTCTGCCTTGGCAGCTGACATTAACTGCAGGGAGAATTGAGGACTGGCGGGACCAGCAGATGGCATAATGGTTACATCACTGGACTCCTCCATGGTTGACCTTGGTTCAGGTCCCCAGCCTGGCGGCTTGAAACTTAGGCTGGTGCATGCCCACAATCTCGAAAGGAGAATAGAGAAGCGATTGTGGTGTGGCCACTCCCCTGAAGGGTGATTTCTCATTTTTTGTCTCTCTGGCAAGAGCACATGCCCTATAGCAAAAATCTCTCTAAAAAAAAAATTGAGGGCTGGTACATGGCCTAGCTCTTGAGGGAGTTGGACTGCACGCAGCCTACTCTGCAGACTGAGTCTTGGCCCTGGTGGCTTAAAAAATACACCAGACACATATACACATGTGCCCCAAATCTCCACAGGGTGGAGAAACGGAAGAGACGGGGGAAAAGTTAGTTGCTCTCTCCCCCTCTCTCTGTCTCTGGTGAATGCACGTACCCTCTAACAGAAAAAAAGGAAAAGTGCCAGAATCTAGTTGAATTGTAGGACACCCAACTGGTGTCTGCAGAGAACTGGAGAATTGCTTGATGTGGAAAAACCTCGTGCATTTGGGGTCAGAAGTGAAGTGTGAATATAGGAAAACAGAGTGGTTTTTCTTGTGGACATATGATCTCGAAATGTTGACACTTGCTAGCCAGCGTGCCATTGTATTATCTGTACTGCTTTTTGGAATCATCTTTCATTTTTTTTTAAAAAAAAGTCATTGGGACCAGCAGATGGAGTAATGGTTAAGACACTGGACTCCCATGTAGTTGACCGAGGTTTGAGTCCCCAACCCTGTGACTTCAACTCACGCCAGGCGCGTGTGCGTGTGTGCCCAAAATCCTAAGAGGAGAATGGAGGTGAAGGGATTGCTGCGCGGTCATTCTCCTGGGGTGGGGGGGGATTTCTCGGGTTCCGTCTCTGTGTCTCCAGCGAGCGCATGTGTCCTACAGCAAAAATCTGTAAAAAAAATGCATGCTCATCGATGTCTCCCAGCCCCACCCTGCCGTGCACGCGGGCTGCTCGCGACTTCCTCCTCGGGAAGCTCCTTTGCACACCTGGCCTCCTCTCCTGCAACCGCAGATGCTTCTGGACCCCAGCTTCAGCGAGGTCTGGGCTTCAGCTGCCCAGTGAGGTGTCGCCTGATGGATCTGCCTGCCTCCCCAGGGTCCCTCACCAGTGCCGTTAGAGCCGTTTGGTTTGGCGCAGGTTATTTTGCTGAAAGCACCCCGTAAGTGGACCCTTCGCGCAGCCTCAGGCCTCCGAACTCGAATGGAGCTGGGTTGCTCTGGCCGCAAGGACCAAGGTTTCTACCGTAGAGCGCATGCGCTGCCCGAGGTAGCAAGAGGGAAGGTGAGGACTCACCCCTCGGGGCGCTGGCCGCCCAAGGTCCCATCTCCTCCATTTCCTCTCAGGACTTTGGCAGGTAGGCACTGACGCCCAGCGTGGCGTCGAGCTGCCAGGCCCGAAGTGCTAACCGGGGTCAGTCACCCTAACCACCACGCCCGCCGCCCCTCCTCCCTCCGCCAGGGCTCCTTCTCGTGACGTCATCGAACAGCTGACTCCACGGCGGGGGACGCATGAGGTGGTAGATGAGCCCGGAACCTCTCATTGTGCTGGAGAAAAAAAAATCAGGAATAAATCCTAACTCTGGAAAAAATGTGAAATGGTGAGTCCATTATAATCAACAGGCAACGGGGAGAAGAGGTGGAGATTGCTTACAGGAGAATGCCAGTCAGCTGGGCAACGACAGTGTCAACGAATGAGAAACCGAGGGGAAATCGTTAAGGAACTTCATTTGTTCCTTTGCTTTCATTGCTAGAGGGTACATGAGCTCATCCGAGACAGATGTGGGGAGAAAGAACCCCCATTTTCCACCCTGGTGGGATTTTAAGTACACACGCACACATCATTTTTTCACTGGGATTCTCACTGGGGCTGGGATCTGAACCACAGTAGGCCATGCAGGACCGGTTCCCTGACCGGCTACAGGGCCAGCCCTGGAGGGAGAATGTGATACAGAGCCATGTACTTCCCACTCACCAGAAAGACAGAGAGAGAGAGAGAGACAAAAAGAGAGAAATCACCCCCCGGGGGGGATGGTCACGCCGCAATCCCTTCTCCTCCATTCTCCTCTCGGGATCTTGGGCACGCACGCACACGCGCCCGGTGTGAGTTTAAGCCACCAGGTCCGGGACTCGAACCACAGTCGACTACACGGGAGTTCCAACAACATAGCCATTACACCATCTGCTGGTCCCTTAAAAGAATCATTTTATTAAGCTCATTTATTTAATTTGACCAGAGAGGGACAGAGCAAGAGAGAAGAGGGAGAAAGTGAGAAAACAAGCCACCAGGTCCAGGACTCGAACTGCAGTAGACCATGTGGGAGTCCAGCGCCCTTCACTACCACGCCACCTGCTGGCCCCTATTTTCCTAATCTTGATGCGTCTGCCCCAGACTGCTCGTTAGGCAGGAAGGAGAAAATAGCAATTACGCAGTGGGAGAGCTGGAAGTCAGGTCGGTGGAGTGGCCAACACCGACATCACAAGGAAGGACGGCTGAGCCCTGACCGCGTCCAGACGGCAACCTCGCCTCTCCTGGTGGACCTCGCACAGCCTGGATCTCACCTTCCCGAGGAAACGTGAGACCAACTCCAGGGGAGGACCTTCCATGCTCAGGAGGGGGAGGGGCTTTTCCCAAAAATGTCAACATCACAAAGGAGGAAATGTCCCAGGTTAAAGGAGGCAAGAGGGCCTGACAGCTACGTGCGATACCTGACCCCAGGATCCTGAAAGGGAGGGGTGAGGGGCTGCTGCAAAGGACGTCGCTGGTTAACTGACAAAATCGGAACACCACCCGCAGAAGCGATCGAAGCATTGCGTAAATGTTGCATTTACTGAGGCTGATTACTGCGGTTATGTAAGGGGATCTCTCTATTCTTGGGAAACACACGCTGAAGAATTTAGGGGTAAAGGGGCCATGCTGGGTGTAATGAATCCTTAAAAGCTTCAGAAAATATGTGTACATATCGAGGAACTAAAATTAGCTGGGACTGTAAAAAAAAACCTTCCATGGGCACAGACAGAGCCAGCTGCAAAGTTAACAGAACGCATTTCTCCCGGGGATCCCCGCAGCTGTAAGAGCCCGAACCACCCCCTTTGTGAGGGATGGCTGCGCGCTCTTACGCACTGAGAAACTTTGTTCTCCAAAACCAGACGGCTGGAAACCTCTGTTTGAAAGAGCAGCCACAAGAACGACAGTGCCTCCTCCCTCTGGCCTGGAAGATCACAGCCACTTTGAGATGAGAAGCCTCCATCTCCAGCCCCGGAACGGAGCTTCAGATAACCATTTCTGGGCACAACACACTCACATTGGGGACTCGATGGCGGCACAGCAGGAATGCGGGCACCCCGTGAGGCTGACCCACATGGGAAGTTTTTGCACTCTGCTCTGGAGAGTGCCATGAACGCACGGGGCAGGTGTGTGCCTGCGATCCCGGCTGGCGAGACCTGGGGGAGATGACGGTGTCGATGACCTGTCGGGTGTGCTTGTCTGTCTCACGGAAGAAACACAAACTTCAAGTCTCTTCACAGTCACATTAACATTGTAGTTTTCAGGCCAGCAATGCTAGAGAGGCAGAGACGGCTGGATCCCACACGGCCGGCTGTGTGGGGCAGTCCTGGTCTTGACAGATCACACCAGGCACGTGTGTGTGTGTGTGTGTGTGCGTGTGCGCGCGTACGCGTGCAGAGTCCCAAGAGGAGAATGGAGAAGGGTCTGCACGGTGGCCATCTCCCTCCGGGAGGTGATTTCTCACCTTCTCTCTCTCGCTCGCTCGCTCGCTCGCTCCGGTGAGCACACACATCCGATAGCAGACAAAAATTTTTTTTAAAAAAATTGTGTTTCCAAGGAAACAAGATCCCTGGTCCACCTCGCAGTTCAGACCCACGCTGACATTCCTGCTTCCCTCTGAACCTAGCAAAACACCATTCCACTCACATTTCACCCGGATCTCTTTCTTCCTCCAAGCCCTGTACCTCAGTCATAGCTTCTCTGGGGTGTAGTCTCTTTCCCTCATTATTGGGGGTCAACAACCCCAGGTTCGTCCCTCCTGACTGGGCTGGGCCGGATAGAGCGGAGGGTGGGTGGACGGATGGTGGATAGACAGAATGACAAATACCGGCAAAGCAGGGGGTGAACTGTTACCGATAAAGAAATCTGGATAAAGAGCATTTGTGTGTTTGCACTATTTTTGTGTGTGCATGCTACCTGTAAGTTTGAAGTTATTTCCAGATACAAAGTTTTGTCCTTTAAAAAAAATTTATTTCCATTTGTTTTTTATTATTATTTTTTAAATTTGACCAGAAAGAGACAGAGATAGAAAGGGAGCAAGTAAGCCACTAGGTCTGGAACTCGAACCACAGTCGGCCATGTGAGAATCCAGCGCCTTTAACCACCACGCCACCTGCTGGCCCCCAAAGTTTTGCCTTTTTTAAAGAAACTAAGTTGTTGGGATCAGAGTTTGGCAAACTTCTAGGAGAAGAAACTTCATATTGTTATTCAGTACTTACTCAAATGTCCAGATTTTGAAAATATTTCTCATCATTTTCTGTGCATTCTGTCATTTTGTATGAACGTACTTCACATTTTTAAAGGTGAGATTATGGGGGTCCAGCGGGTGGCATGGTGGTTGAGGTGCTTAAACTTAAACCACAAGGCCTACTATGGTTTAAGTCCCGGACCTGATGGCTTGCTTTCTCACTTTCTCTGTTTCTCTCTGGAGAGCGGCATGCCCAGTAGCAAAATTTAAAATAATAATATTGATAAATCAAGTTAAATAAGTAACTCTTTAAAAAAACATGGGGCTGGCAGGTTGCGTGGTAGGTAGGGCACTGGACTGCCATGTGGGCCACCTGGGTTTGAGTCCTGAACCTGGTGACTTGCTTCTTTTTTTCTTAAAGCTTTTTTATAAAAAACTTTATTTATTCACTTATTTTAATTTGACCAGAGAGAGAGAAAGTGAGAAAGCAAGCCACCAGGTCCAGGACTCAAACCGTGGACAGCCATGTGGGAGTGTCCAGCACCTTAACCACCATGCCACCTGCTGGTTCCTGTAACTTGCTTTTTCACTTCCCCCTTCTCTCTCTGGTTGAATTAAATCATAATCATAATTAAATTAACTAACACTTGGAAAAAAAATGGTTATGGTTTACCAGTGAAAATATACCTGTATGGGGGATAGCAGATGATGTAATGGCTACATTGCTGGACTCTCATGTAGTCGACTGTGGTTCGAGTCTTGGACCCAGTGGCTTGCTTTCTCACTTTCTCTTTTTTTTGTTTAATTTTTAAAAAATTTTAGGTGGGACCAGCAGATGGTGTAACTATCATACAACTGAATAAACAATCTAGGGGCCAGCAAATGGTGCAGCAGTTATGTCACTGAACTTTCACGTGGCTGACCACGGTTTGAGTCCTGGACCTGACGGCTTAAACTCATGTGCGCATGTGCACCCAAGATCCAGAGAGAATAGAGAAGGGATTGCAGCGTGGCCGTTCCCCCTGGGGGGTGGTTTCTCGCTTTCTGTCTCTCTCTCTCTCTCTTTCTGGTGAACTCACGCACCCTATAGCAAAAACCTCTCAAAAAGAAAAAAAAATACACCTGTACTTTGAAAAACTCATCAGAAAAATCTGAGTGCTGGTTACATCATGAAACAGACAAGCAACTTTGGCTTTTCCTAGTCGTGGCCCCATGACCGGACTACATTGTCCAAAGAACCTGGGAGTGAGGCCGGTGGGAGGGGAGGGATCTGAGCTGATTGGACACTGCTGCTCTAACCTCACTGTCAAGGGCTTGGTCTTCAGGTCTGCTGGGAAATGTAGGTGAATGCCATGTGGGAGGAGGGCCCGGAGCTTTCCATGACCTGCTTGAGTCACCGGATGGGAACATGGTTCTGGGGAGGCAGTAGGGGGCCTGCTGCTCAGCCTCCTGGGGCCGGTGGTCCTGCAAACCTGAGTGGCCCTGCCTCCTCCTCTGCTGGGTCACTGCAGGCCGCCTGCCCTGTCTCTGATGTGTTTAGATCATTAACAAATGGATCCTAGTCAGCTGCGGAGACCTCTCCTGTTCATGGCTCTGGCTTGCAAAGAGCCAAGGAGAATCCACTGGGAAGCACCTACCCAAGGAAGGCCCGGGGGCTTCTTAGAAGAGGGAGCAGGTTTCCCATACCCATGGGCTGTTCTAGTGCACGGACGGTCCTTGCAGGCACGCTTCACTCCGTGACTGGACTGCTGCGTGCCCACAATTCTGCGCCTGGGCTAGTATGCTAGCCCCGGCCCTTCCAGAGTTGGCCGGACAGTGGTAGTTACTGATACAGGAGGAGGGACCAGCAGGTGGCGTGGTGCTTAAGGCGCCGGATACTCCCACATGGCTGACCACAATTCAAATCCAGGACCTGGTGGCTTGCTTTCTCACTTTCTCCCTCTCCTTCTGTGTCTTTCTCTGGTCAAATTAAAATAAATGAATAATTCTTTAAAAAATAAAAAAATAATAAAGTGACACAGAGGGCCCAGCTCGTGGTGCTGTGATGAATTCGACTGGACCCCACGTGGTCGACTGTGCCTGGGGTCCTGGACCCAGCAGTCTGAAAGTGCACCAGGCCCATGCGCGTGCGTGCCCAAAGTCCTGAGAAGAGACTAGAGAAAGGACTGAAGTATGGCCAACCCCCGGGAGGGTGAGTCCTCACTTTCCCTCTCTCTGGTGAATGCATGTGACCTAAAGAAAAAGATACGGAAGACCCAGGGCCTGTGGGAGCCCAGAGGAGGTACCTGATCCCACCTAAGGGAAGACAGGACAAGAAACAGATCCAGTTCACCCCAGGGTCCCCAGCATGATCTACACAGGGACCTTTGCTCAGAGGGCTCCCCTGGGCCAGGTGATGCCCAGATGCAGAGTTTGGCACACCCAGCTCTGCCCCTCCTCGCCCCACGCAGTGTCCCCCTTGCTGATCAGGCTGGGTCAGCAGCAGGGTCAGAAAACCAGTGGTTTGGGAATTCCACATGGATGGGAGAGGCTGACTGACCCGAGTGGCATGTTACCCAGTTCTTGGAAGTGCAGAGAAGGGGAGGGACAGTGTCAGAGGAGCACTTGGTCAGAGTGAGGCTGGACTGCTGAAGGTCAGACCTGGCTGTCCAACTCTGTTCAGAGAGAGACTCTCTCCCCATCGCACAGAAACACTGCACACAGCGGGTAACGTCTCACTCAAGTTGGCCTGGTAGGCAAGTGGCTGAGGTAGGACTAGAACCTGGACCATCTGGCTCCAGAATCCAGGTAGGTAACCACTGTGCTGCCTCATCAGCACACTTCGCAGAGTGGAAGCTCCGTGAGGGAGGAGACCGCTCCAGGAACTTGTAGCTACTTGCAGATGAATGCTTAATCTGCCCTCTAGTTGTAAGGTGTCCTATTGCCACCACCACCTTGGGAAAGGAGGCTCAGAGTGAAAAGAATCCCCTCCAGTGCCTTTAGGGACTGCTCATTCTGCATTTCTCATGGGACTGTGGGACTGAGAAATGGCTCTGGGAGGGACAAGGGGCTTGCTTTCTTCTTCCGGAGATAGAGGGGTGGCTTGTTCTGGGTGGCGCAGTGGCAGGGGGTGGGGAAGGGGTAGAGATACAAGGACAGCCAGAGTCCCATGCCCATTCCTGGGCTCTATGCTAATATCAGGGCCAGTCCTATGATGCCAACAAGGGGGGGGTGAGGGTGGCGATTCCAGAAGGGGAGCTCCTCCCCCAAACAGTGCTGCCCTGGGGAGGACAGGTGAGAAAGACGGTGGGGAGGATACAGGTAGGAAAATTCTGGTCAACAGTCCCCCAAATGCATACTTTCCTGGCCTCACCAGAACATCCCAACAGCCAAAGTAGGGGGTACTGTGCCCACGTTCAGACGGGGAAACTGAGGCTCAGAGAGGGGTGGGGACTGGCTCATGGCCTCACGGCAGCAAGCGCGGGGAGCAGGGAAGGCGGCCTGAGCCTTCTGGGTGGGCAAGTCCTTCACTTGTGCCTGAACACTTGCACTGCAAGGGAGCAAAGTAGAATGGGTTGTCTCTTACCTCAGACCAGAGCCTGATACTGCAGAACAGGTACCCCTGAGAAAAGGAGTCTGAGACATATTCCTTTAAAAAGTAAACAAGCTTGGGACCAGCAGTTAGCGTAATGGCTATGTCGCTGAACTCCCATGTAATCGACCGCGGTCCGAGTCCCGGACCCGGTGGCTTAAACTCACGCCGGGCGCGTGTGCGTGCATGCCCAAGATCCCAAGAGGAGAATGAAGAATGGATTGTGGCGTGGCCATCCCCCTGGGGGGTGAGTTCTCGCTTTCTGTCTCTCTGTCTCTCTTGTCTTTCTGGCGAGCGCACGAGTCCTATAGCAAAAACCTCTCCAAAAAAAAAAAAGTAAACAAGCCTCTTTCCTACAGAGCCTTTGCTCCCAGGACCAAGGCCTGGGACAATGAGTGACAGGCCCTGGGTCCCAAAGGCCGAGAGAAGGAGCAGGATGAGGGCGAGGCAGAAGGTGCACACGCGTTCTCCAGGAAACTGCAGAAGAGTGGGTGACCATGCGTTCTCCATCACTGATTCTGGGGCTCAAATAATACAAGCAGGACCGCACAGGACCCCAGAGGCCAGGGTCTGGCCCTCGCCGCTTTCCCTGCAGCCAGATAAAGGCCAAAAGTGCCTCCACTGCCCCTCAAGTCAGTTTCCACAAGGCTTTATTGGCGCCGGACCTCGCCTGGTGACCGCCACTTCGAGGAAAGCCACCGGCACGGAAGGGGTCCCGGCTCCGCAGGAGCCCTCCCAGGAGCGCCCGGCCAGGGTGGGAGTCGGGTGGAGGCACACTTCCAGCCACCCGCAGAGAGAGAAGGGCGTTCTCCGAGGGCGCACGACGCAGGCGAAGGCCCGGCGATGGGATGGGAGAGGCGGGAGTCCGGCCCCGCTAGAAGGGGAACTCGCAGACGTAGTAGAGGCGCCGCTCGCAGTCGTGGTCCCACCAGGAGCCGTCGTCCGAGGCCTGCGCCACGCAGTTCTCCAGCGCGCCGCCGTTGGGCTGGTCAGGGCTGAGCGGGTGCGGCGCGGGGCTTGGCCGGGTACCTGGCTCGGGGAGGGGAGCGCGGTGCCAGGCGAAGAATGACACGCGCTGGCCGTTCTCGAAGAGGTAGAGGCCCTCGGCGCGCCGGTCGTGCACGCCCAGCCACACGGGCCAGTTGTACGGAGCGAGAGCCGCGCGCAGGTAGCGAGTCAGCGCTTCCATTTGCTGGCGGTCTGCGGGCTGCGCCAGGCTCCCGCCCCGCGCCACACACCGCGCCTGCGCAGCCGCCTGAGCCTCGAAGTCGCGCGAGAGAAGGAAGCATTTGTGGCCAAGGCGAAGCCCCTTCAAGCAGCCTGCGGGAGGGGAGGAGGCGGGGTCAGGGCCTCTGGGAGGAGCGAGGAGGCGGGGCCAGGCCCTCCAGGAGGAGCGAGGAGGCGGGGCCAGGCCCTCCAGAAAGAGCGAGGAGGCGGGGCCAGGCCCTCCAGGAAGAGCGAGGAGGAGGGGCCAGGGCGTCGAGAGGCGGGGCCAGGACCTTTGGGGCGGATAGGAGGTGGGGCTAGGTCTGCCGGGACGGGGAGGGGCGTGGCGAGGGCGTGGCGGGGGCGGAGCATGGGCTTCTGTGGGACGCGCTGGGAGGAGCCTGGGTTAGAATGGACCGGAACAACGAGGGGCCAGACCACTAGGGGCGGGGTCAGACTGTTGGGGCGGGACTGCAGGGGGCGTGGCGCAGCCCTAGTGGAGTCAGCGTGGCTGTGACAGAGACAAGTGCCTCGCCCAGGCCCGCCCTGCTCCCGCGTTCAACCTCCCAGCTACGCTAACTTCTCCATCTGCCAACACTCCTGGATTCCCCGGACCCTTTCGTCCCTGATACCTAGGGTGCTCACCTCTATGCAGACGTGTCAGCGCCCCCTCCTCCCAATCCCTTACCTGGCTCGAGCGTCCGGATTTCTCTGCCGGGTGCGGCGGGGACTCACCTTCCAAGCGACCGTGCTCGCGTTCGGCGCGGCTTTGCGCCTCCTGCAGGGCTTGCACGGCATCGCGAGTGTCGCCTGCCGCCTCCCGCAGCTGCCGCAGCCCCCGGGTCAGCTCGACCACGCGAGTGTCCAACGAGTGCAGACGGACGTGCAGCTGGTGCAGGCCCGCGTCCAGGCCTGCTAGACGACCCACTGCGGATAGACAGGGCATGTGCTGGAGGGGGAGCCTGGGGACGCATCTAGAGGACCTAGAGGGACCGGGATCTAGAGCTGGGGGGAGTGGGGGTGGGGGGGTAGAAGTGGGCGTTGCTCCCGGAAGGGAGGGTCCAGCGTCGCCGACTCTTGGGAAGTGAGACTGGGTTTGGGGCCCCTGGGGGTGGGGGGAAACTGAAAGGTTCATTTTTGTGAACGTGACCACGGAGGCCTGGGGGCAGGGTGGGGCTTCTGGGTACTCACGGATGTAAGTGACTGTGTCCTCAGGAGTAGGAGAGGGGCTGGGGCTGGGGGAGGGAGTTGGCCTTGCTTCCTTCTCCTCTTCCAACTCCTCTTCCTCCTCCGGATCCCCCTCTGTCTTCCAGGCCTCTTCGAATTCAGGGGTTGCAGCAGAAGTCTCATTTCCCCTCCCATTCTGTAGCCCCAGGGCTTCCTGCAAATGCTGGGGTAGTGGAGGAGCGATGGGGCCAGCCTGTTAGCCCCCACCACCCCAGATGCCCCTGCCCCTCTCCAACTTTAGAAACCCCAGTCCCTCCTCTGACCCCATCATCCTGTCCTCTGAGCCTACACCCATCCCTCCCCCTTGCCCACTTTGGTAACCTGGGTAATAGCTCACCTTCAGCATCAGGGCCTCCCTCTCGCGCTCCTCCTCCTGAGCGCCTCCCCAACCTCCCCCCCACTCCCTCTGGGCTCCCCGAGCCCCATGACCAAAGCCCAAGAGCTGAGGAACCACCAGGGCCCCAAGGAGCCAGGCTGCCTGCATCAGGCCTGGCTCTCAGCACGCAAGGTCGCAGATGTTGGGATGTCTGGGGTTGGAGGGTGGACTCGGCCCTGACCAGCCCCCTGCCCTTGGTACAGATCGCTGGGCCCTGGGCCCCGTCTCTCCCAGCTTCCCTCTCCCAGCTCCTATGTCTCTGGCGGTTGGTCTCCTCTCCTCTGTGTGTGTCTCTCCCCGCCCCTCTTGGCTCCCAGGAGGCCCTGCCTTTGTGGCCGGAAACCTCCAACGTTCCAAAGGCTGGATCCCGCCTTGGGTCTCCCCACACACCCCCCTCTTTCCACTTTCCAGAGCTCACTTCCGCCCAGCTCTTTCCTTCTGCTGTGGCCAAAGGCTCAGGCAGTCAGAAGAGGTTGGAGCCGGCTGTCCAAGGGATCCCAGGGCCGTAGGACCAGCCTCTGCCCAGGAACCCCTCTGACCAACGACGCAAGCTGGAGTCCCCCTCTCCCAGCCTCATTCCTGAGGATGGGGAGACCTTGGGTCTTCTTGAAGTCAAAGTCGTTATTGCCGCCATCGCCCACATAGCCTAACAGAGGAGACTCTTCCTTCTTCCTTAGGCTCCAGGGGACCCTCTGTCCCCCAGATCCCTCACCGCCACACCCTTGCCTTGAGATTCAAGTGTGTGCGCGTGTCTGTGCCCACACGTGAAGAGCATGCTGTGTGGGCAGCCCTGGAAGGGGCTCTAGGATTCACCGACCACACTTTACCAAAAGCCTCCAGCAGGAGACTCCGGGCTGGGCCATGCTGGGGACTCCAGATGCTCAAAGACAAGCAGACAGTCCCCCAAGGGGAGGGGCTGGGGCCGAGGGGGGGTGTGAGGAGCGGTGAGAGGTCTCTCCAGGACTATGGGCTGGGCAGCCCCTGGCAAAGGTGCACTGAGGGCTCTGCGCTCTTCCCAGCTGGACCACTGCAGTCGTCTCCGCCCTGCTCCTGCTCGGAGCCCCTCCAATCCCTGCTGCTTGCCGCAGCCAGAGCAATCCTTCCAAACCATAAATCAGACCACATCACTCCCCACTCCCCTGCTCCCCCACCTTCCCATCAGAAGCAGGAGGGATGCCAACCCATCTGGCCCTCCGTCCCCAGCACAGCCTGCTTGGCTGGAGGCTGGGGGGGACCATGTGCACCTCTGCCACCTCGTCGTCCCCACTCCACTCACACACCCCTGACCCCTCACCCTCCAGTCCCCCCATCTCCCCAGCCTCCAGCCTCATGGGCATCTTTGCTGTTCCCTGATGGCTGAGCTCATTGCCACTCCAGACCCTTCGCGCTAGCCTGTTCCTCCTAGAAGGTTCTTCCTCCAGTTAATTCTCATTATTGAGGTCTGTTTCGCGAGGACTTCCCTAGACCACCCCATGTAAAGAAGCTTTCACTCAACGAGTTACTTTATTGAAACATCCCACTTTGTCTTTTTGATCTACTCAAGACTGGCATGGTCTGGTTGGTTCGTTTTTTGACTATCTCTTGCCAGTGAAGGCAGGGATTCTTTTGCACTGCTGTATCCCCTGAGCTAGAACAGGGACTACCTAGCACATAGTAGGTGCTCAGTTAATCGGCTGAGTGAGTAAGGAGGTCGCTTGTTGGGCAACGGCTTGGTCAGAGGCCTGGCGGCTTGGCCTTCATGCTCGGCAGCACCCTGAGTTCCCAGGGCAGAGGCGGTATGGGGAGGGGGAGGCAGCCTGAGAGGTAAGGGCAGAGTCAGTGCCATGCCCACTCTGCCAGGCTCGTCCCTGAGTCACACAGGGCTTTCCCAGCTTTGGCTGGTCGGGTCCTGCCAACAGTCATGGAGCTCCCCAGCCCGGGATCCAGGGTCTGCTCCTCACAGGAGGAGACACTCTGAGCAGGGGCAGGTGCAGCCTGCTGGAGGTCACCAGCATGGGAGCAGTTAGCCAAGACTTCTGGCTCCAAGCGAGAGCAGGGCATCTGTCCTCAGCTGCTGGGAGCCCCAGGAGGGGCCCTGGGAATCAGTGCATACAGCCTTCCCTTTTCCAAGAAAGCCTGGTACCCCGAGGGCAGTGTGACCTTGGGCAGGCCGCTCCCTGCCACAGAGCCCAGGCCTCTGGGTTCCCATCAGGAGTCCAGGGACTGGAGACCCAGAGTTTACATAAAGCGTAGATGGAACAAGGCCACACACCCTGCAGAGGGATGCATGGCCTCTCTCACTGCTGGCGCCAACATGGGCAGCTGTTCTCTCCCTGGGCCCGGCTGCTCACCACCTGGGCTGGTGGATATGTGTCAAGATAGAGGCCTCCCCAGCAGGGTGGGCACCTGCTCCGGCTCATATGGGGCGCCCTGGAGAGCCTGCAGCTGGAGGTGGGCCCTGAGGCTGCCTAGAATTGCCCTCTGCAGGTGCCTGTGCTCAGCTGGTGGGCCTGGAAGTGCTGCTGGAGCTGGGAGGAGGGGCCCAAGGGGGAGCTCTGGGGGTGCCCCTCACAGTCCTATGGGACACAGCTGGCCCTGTGTTTGCACGCACGCTCACGTGTGAGTTTGGAGGGGAGGTGGGGGATGTCTATGTGTGATAAGCAAGGACATGCCACTCTGGGTGCCCAGTAGTGACGGACAGTAGTTGAGACAATTTAGGAGGTAGCCCACCTGCCCCTGCCCCTTGGCACCAGCTCTTCACTGCTAGATGACCTTGGGCAAGTTACGAAGCCTCTCTGTGCCTTGGTTTCCCCCTCTGGAAAGTGGAGATGGCAAAAGTCCCCGAGCCAGGCCCACAGGAAGTGCTCAGGAAATTCCGGTGTTGAGTGTCCTGGAGGGGAGCTCTGCTGCACCCCATGGGTGTGGGTGTGCATACCTGGGGGACAGCCCTAGGTGGGGAGGGCGATGGTGGTGCGCGTCCCTTTAGAGAAGCTCGTTCTGAGCACGCACACCGGCACGCCCTTGTGAATGTGGCGGGCAGGGTGTGCACTGCGTGGCGTGTGCTCTGGAGCAGGGCAGTGAACGTGCACGTCCTCGGAATGCCTGTGCCTGGTGTCGGTGTCCCCAGGTCCATGGTGTCTGGTGCACAGGCCTGGAGCCTTGTTTATGTGGGGATGTCTGGTGGGGGGTGGAGGGCAGGACCCCTGAGCACCTGTGCCTTGGGGAGCACCCGATCATGTCAGGTATGTCCACGTCCTGCCCCTGTGCTTAGGACCAAAGTATGTGTGCTGGGGACAGGGCAGAAATCTCACAGTTCAATTTTTTTTGGGGGGGGAGTCTGGCAACAAATATTTATTGCGCCCGCCCTATGGCATGTAGAGGGAGTAGGGAGGGCTCCGGGAGGGGGCGGTGCTGCTGTGTGTGAGGGGGTACCCTTAGGGGGGCGGGACCCCACGTTGGGGTATGGGGGCAAGCAGGGGTGGAGTCAGGATTTGGGGACCGGGCGTCAGAGAGAAGTGGTGGGGGAGGGGGCGGAGCCGGCGGGGGGAGGAGGAAGGGTGAGGTTTGGGGGCGCGGGGAGGGGCGATGTTTCCTCCGCCGGCTCCCGGAGGGAGGGGAGAGGGCGGAGGGAGGGGAGGGAAGGAGAGAGGGAGGGAGAGAGAGACAGGGTGAGGGAGAGACAGCGAGAGCGAGAGAGCGAGAAGGGTGGCAGAGGAGGCGCGGAGCGGGCGGCGGCGGCGGCGGCGGCGGCCCCCGAGGAAGAGGAGGAGGAAGAGCAGGCGGAGACGCGGCGCCCGGAGCCGGCCGGACCGAGCCGGGGGCGGGCGAGGAGGGGCGCGGCGGCCGCGGCGGAAGGGGGGGCGCTCTGCGGATGGCCAGGCCCGGCCCGCGGGGGGGGTGAGGTCCTCGGCCCCCCTGCCCTCCCCCCTGGCCCCCGCCCGCCCCCTCCCCGGGCCCGCTCGCCCTCCGGGGCGGTGGGGCATGGCCTGAGGGTCCCCCGTCTCCGGGGGGGTGGGGGGTGGGGGGAGGGGGGAGGGGCCGCGGGCGCCGCCGACCGGGACTCAGCAGCCCCGCCAGGCAGGTAAGAGGGCCGGGAAGCCGGGGTTTTGGGGAGCTGCGGGGCCGGGGCTGCGGGAGGGGGCGGGGGCACCCGGATGTCCTTGGCCCGGCGCCGGGCTCCGGGCCTGGGTGTGCTGTGGGGGGTGAGGGTGAGGAGGGGAGCGTTGCCCCGGGCGACGCCAAATTGGGTTACGCCCCGGTCCCTGGTGCCCGGTCCCAGATGGCCCCCTTGGTGGGAGGGTGTGCCCCGACCCCCGGCCAGCAGAGCCCCTAGCTCGCCCGTCTCCCGGCTCTCCTGGCCAAGGGCTGGGTCGCGGAACCCGCCTCCCGGCCCTGCCCGGCCACTCCCCCGCCTCGCCCACCCTGGCACACCTGGGCCCCTCCCCCAGGTCACCCTGGGCCCCACCTCCCGCAGCGGGGTCCAGGCCTTGGCCTCCTCCGCCCCCTTCCACCCCCAGGAGCTGCAGCTTCTCCCCCCCAGGCTCCTCCAGTCCCTCGCGTCCCCTGCCCAGCGCCCCCATCCCCACCCGGTCTCGCGGCCCTTCTCCACCGGCCGGCGCGCCCCCTCGGCTCCCGCCCCCGAGTCCCGCTCCCAGGTGCCCCCGCCCCCTCTCCTCGGCTCGGGGCTCCCCCCATCCATTCCTGAGCCTCAGCCCGGGCGCTCTCCTCGTCTCTCCCCGCCTCTCTCCGCCTCCATTCATTCTCCCGGCCCCGCTCCTGGCCACGCCAGCCGCCCCCTGTCCCCCGCAGCCTCCCAGGGCACCCCCTCTCTCCCCTTCTCCAGCCCCCCCCCCCCCCCCCCCCCCCCCGCCGATTCCTCAGCCCGTCTCAGTACCAGCTGCGTGCCAGCTATTCTTAGCCGCGGAGCGTTTGATTCACGCCGCCCCGGCGGAGTGTGCCCGCTCCCTCCCGCGGGGCCGAGGGGGAGGGGCCGCGCTGGCCGGGGGCTGGGGCCGCGCGTGCGGGGGGCCGCGGCTCCCCTTCCCCCGCAGCCGTGCGGCCAGGCCGGGGGTCAGCCAGGGTCAGCCGAGGGGGAGTGGCAGTGGGCCCGGAGCGGGAGGCGGGCTGTGGGGAGGGGCGTTAGAGGTGGAGGCGCGGCCAGGCAGGTGGGGCGGCGGGGCCGGGACGCCGACGGGGACCGGGCTTCGCGCTCCGGCCGCCGTGGGGGAGGGGTCGGCCGGCGCGGGTAGATGCTCGCCCACTGCTCTCGGAACTCTCCGCCTCCCCACACATACGTTTCGTCTTCCCTTCCCCAACCCCCCAGCCCAGCCCTGCTCCCCCAAAGTCAGCAGTACCCTCCACTGCTTCCCATCTCCATGGCAACGGTGCAGGAGCCGGGCCTGGTGTGGGGGGGAGGGACCAGACCAGACATTCTGGCTTCCGGTGCTGGGGTGGGAATGGGGGAGAACGAGAGGGAGGCAGACCCCATTTGGAAGGGACCCTGCCTCCTAGTCAGGAGAGAGCAGTGGGGATGGGAGGTGACCCCCACTCCAGCCCTCCACCTGGCTTCTTAGCTCGTCCCAGCCCCCACCCCTCCACTCCAGTCCTTCTCAGAGTGGAGCACGTTCCCGGGCAGTGCCAGCCACCCACCCTGCAGAGCCTTCCTGGAACATGCCCACAGGTCACCCCCAGCTACCCACACTGACCCCGCCGGCCACCACTCCACTGTCGCCTGGACAGTCCTCCCTGGGCCACCTCCCCACCCCCTTCCCACACACCCTGTCCAGACGCCCCAGCAACTTCCAAAGGCCACTCCTGCCGTTCCCTCTGGGACACCCCACGAAAGTTCTGCCCCATGGTGTCTCTGTTGCCCTTCTCCCCGCAACAGCGACCCCAGCAGCCTCCACACACTCTCAGCCCCCCTGGAGTGGAGCTGCCCTCCACTGCTCCCTGTGCTCAGGCACCCCCATGTCCGCTACTATGTCTCTGCCTCAGCCCCCCGGCTGTCCAGGAAGGGAATGTCAGGGCCTCAGGTGAGGGGCCAGGCTGGGGCCAGGAGGGCAGGATGCCGTCCACCTGTCTGTCCTCAGCTAATTTTAGCTGTATTTTCCGTGGCCTGGCAAAGTGGGCCAGCAGCTCCCGCGGTGATTCTGCGGTTTCTGGGACACGGCCACGCTGGGTCAGCGGCAAAGTGGGGCGCAGGGGGGGCGGGGGGCTGCAGGCAGGGCCAAGGGCAGGGAAGGAGACTCGTGCTGGCAGTGTGCCAGGCACAGGGGGTGTGCGTGCCCACATGGCCACAGCAGAGGGGCCTCCCAGGACGCAGGGCTGCCCAGCCTCCTCCTGGCGTCCCAGGGCACGGGCCCGTGGACCACCGTCTCCTGAGCGGTGCCTGTGGCCTCGGAGGTCCTGGCCCCCAGCCTGACCGGTTTTTGGTGCCCACAGCCGCCTGTGATGCTGCCGTCCCCCGTCGCCCCGTGGCCCCACGATGACCCACAGCCCCGCGACAAGCGAGGACGAGGAACGCCACAGTGCCAGCGAGTGTCCCGAGGGGGGCTCGGAGTCCGACAGCTCCCCAGACGGGCCAGAACGAGGCCCCCGGGGGACCCGGGGCCGGGGCAGTGGGGCACCTGGTAGCCTGGCCTCAGTCAGAGGCCTCCAGGGTCGCTCCATGTCTGTGCCCGACGACGCCCACTTCAGCATGATGGTCTTCAGGATTGGCATCCCGGACCTGCACCAGACGGTGAGCGACCACGCGCCAGCTGCCCGGAGGGGCACAGGGCCTGCACGGGCTCGAGGCCTCCCAGGAAGCCCCCACCCCCATTTCCAGGCCAGGGTGCTTCCCCATGTCCTTCCGTCCTCAGACTCCCCCCATCCCCCAGCCCTACCTGTCTGCTCCCTTCCCAGCCCTCGGGGGCTCCTCCCAGCCCCCACGGACTGACCCTGGCCTGGCTGTGCCCTTCCTCCAGAAATGCCTGCGCTTCAACCCCGACGCCACCATCTGGACCGCCAAGCAGCAGGTGCTCTGTGCCCTGAGTGAGAGCCTGCAGGACGTCCTCAACTACGGCCTGTTCCAGCCCGCCACCTCGGGCCGCGACGCCAACTTCCTGGAGGAGGAGAGGCTGCTACGGGAGTACCCCCAGTCCTTCGAGAAGGGGGTGCCCTACCTGGAGGTGAGGCCACAGCCTTCCAGACCCCCCCACTGACAGCCTGCCCTGCCCCCTTTTATGGAAGTCAAGGCCTTGGCCAGGGAAGCCCCATGGACTATTCGGAATCTGAAAACTGCGGGAAGAGCAGGCCCAAGTTCAAATGCCCGCTGGCAAGGCCTCTGACCAGCCACACAAGTTACTTAAACTTCTCGCCCATCGAACTGGGCAAGGATTCTCAATTGCAGTAGGCATTCTAGAACATTCCCTGTGGTGTCCAGACTCCTCTCCCTTCAAGGTGGGGTGGCGGCACACACTGCTGTGACCCCGCGCTCTCCGAAAAGCCAGCTGCGCCCTGGGCTCACCCTGCCAAGGCTTGGGGCTCTTTCCACTCCAGCCCTGAGCTGAGACCCCGAGCCCCTACCAAAGCCTCCTCCCCAGGCACTGATTCCTGCCTCCGTCTCTCCCTCCCCATCCCTACCCCTCAGTTCCGATACAAGACCCGCGTTTACAAACAGACCAACCTGGACGAGAAGCAGCTGGCCAAGCTGCACACAAAGGTGAGCGGCCTCCACCGGCCTCGACCCCTGTGCCCCTCCACCTGAAGCCTCTCCCAGCCACCTCTGCTCCCACAAACAGCCCTCCACATTCCCCATCCTTCTACGCCTCTGCCAGCCTCTTCCACTTAATTTGGGATGGCTCTTCTCACGTGGGGCAAGCCCAGCGCCCCCCATGCTCCTTCTATGGACCTGTCCTCACTTCTCTCTTTGCTCCTCACCCCTCTGTCCAGACCCACGCCGTTACCACTGGCCCCCGTAACTCCCCGAGTTCCCATGGACTCAGGGCCCCTTTCCTGCTCCCCACCCTGGCCTTGCCTGAGGACCCTGACGTCTGGACACTTCTGCCTAGGGACTGTTTCTTAGACTCCCTGCCGTCCCTCCGACCCTGCATCCCCACTCTCTGCCAAGGCCGGGCAGCGCCTGCTCCCCCAGACCCGTCCTGCCTTGGTAACTTGCCCTCCAGTCCCCGCACCCTTGTCTCCTGCATCTCCCCTGGCCACCCAAGGGCTATGAAGTTGTGGGGTGGCTTTGGTCTGAGGTAAAGGATTCTTTATTCTTTTTAACCTTCTTTTATAAAAAATAATTATTTTATTTAACTTCATTTATTTATTTTAATTTGACTAGAGAGGGACAGAGTGAGAGAGAAAGCAAGAAAGCAAGCTGCCAGGTCCAGGACTTGAACCACGGTCAGCCATGTGGGAGTCCAATGCCCTTAACCACCACACCACCTGCTGGCCCCTTAATACTCTTTTTTTTTTTTTAAGAATTATTTTACTTAATTTTATTTATTATTTTTAATTTGACCAGAGAGATAGAGAGAGAGAGGGAAAGTAAGAAAGCAAACCTCCATGTCTGGGACTTGAACCACAGTCGGCCACGTGGAAGTCCAGCACCTTAACCACTATGCCACCTTCCAGCCCCTAAAAATTTTTTTTACAAGATTTTTGTATAAGGCATGTGCATTCACTAGAGAGATAGAGAGAGACAGAAAGCCAGAAATCCCCCCCCAGGGTGGATGGCCACGCAGCAGTCCCTTCTCCTTCATTCTCCTCTTGGGATTTTGGGCATGCACACACATGTGCCCTGTGTGAGTTTGAAGCCACCAGGTCTGGGACTTGAACTACAGTTAACCACGTGGGAGTCCAACAATGTACCCATTCCACCATCTGCTGGTCCCACCCTGAAGGATTTTGATACCTAGGAAGAAAACCCCTGCCGCCGCTTCCTCTGCCTCCTCCCCGCCACACCACGCCTTGGGCTCCTCCCGTACCTCCAGTGCTCCTTCCTCCAGGCCTGCGCTGTCCCAGTCACATGGGGCTCAGCCTGGCAGGTCTGAACGGAGGCGTGCCGTGAGTATAAAGTATATACTGAAGTTTGAAATCTTAGCTCTGAGAAAAATTGTGTTAGCAATTTTCATACGGATTAACTGTTGAAACAGAAATACTGTAGATATATCAGTTAGAGAAAGTGTCTCGGGGCTGGCAGGTGGCATGGTGGTTAAGGGCGCTGGACTCCCACATGGCCGACCGTGGTTCAAGTCCCGGACCTGGCAACTTGCTTTTTCACTTTCTCTCTCTCTCTCTTTCTGTCCCTCTCTGGTCAAATTTAAATAAATAAAATAAAATAAAATAATTCTTTAAAATTAAAATAATGAATGCAGCTATAATGGAGTGGGAGGTGAGGCCATATGACACACACACAAAAAGAAAATTAAAAAAGAAAAAAAGTGTCTCAGGCCGGCCCTGAGGCCTAGTGGTTAAGGGAGCCAGATCCCACAAGGCTGACCTCAGTTTGAGCCCCGGCCCTGGTGGCTTGGAAAACTCATGGGAACATGTGTGCATGGAAAGCAAGACCCCACAGGATGGAGAACTGAGGAGAAGGCGTTGTGCCGTGACTGCGCCCAACTGCGAGTGCTTCCCTCGCTCGCTCGCTCTCTCTCGCTCTCACTCTCTCGCTCTCTCTCACTCTCTCTCTCTCTTGCTCTCTCTGTCTCTCTCTCTCGCTCTCTGTCTCGCTCTCTCTCTGTCTCTCCCTCTGGCAATTTTAAAAATAGAAAAAGAGGGGGCCAGGAGGTGGCATAGTGGTTAAGGCACTGGACTCTCACACGGTTGACTATGGTTTGAGTCCTGGACCAGGCAGCTTAAAACCACATCAGGCATTTGTGCGTGCGTGCCCAAAATCCCAAGGGAAGAATGGAGGGGAAGGATTGCAGCGTGGCCATCCCTCCTGGGGAGTGATTTTTTCGCTCTCTGTCTCTCTGCCTCTCTCTAGTGAGCGCACGTGCCCTATAGCAAAAAAAAAAAAAAAAAAAAAAAAAAAAAAAAAAGAAAAGAAAGAAAAGAAAAAGGATGTATATCATTCCAATGAATTTCAGTCCAGTCGAAGTTTATCTTTTCCTTTTATTATTTTTCTTATTTTTTAAAATTTTGCTGTAGGGCATGTGCGCTCGCTGTAGAGACAGAGGAAGGTGAGAAAGTACCCCCAGGTGGATGGCCACACAGCAGTTTCTTCTCTCAGAATCTTGGGCATGCACGCACACACACCCAACGTGGTTTTCAAGCTGCCAGGGCCAGGATTTGAACTCCACAGTTGGCCATGTGAGACCCAGTCATCTTTTTTTTTTTTTTTTTTTTTTTTTTTTTGAGAGGTTTTTGCTATAGGGTGCGTGCACTCGCCAGACAGAGACAGAGAGACAGAAAGCGAGAAATCAACCCCCGGGGGGATGGCCACACCACAATCCCTTCTCCTCCATTCTCCTTTCGGGATCTTGGGCACGCACACACACGCGCCCGGCGTGAGTTTTAAGCCACCGGGTCCGGGACACAAAGCCACGGTCGACTACGTGGGAGTCCAGCAACATAGCCATTACGCTAACTGCTGGTCCCAAGACCCAGTCATCTTAACCATCACATCACTGGCCAGGTCCCTCTTTCTTTTCTTTCTCTTTTTCTTTCTGAGAAATTTTTGCTGGAGGATGCATGTGCTCGCCAGAGAGAGACAGAGAGATAGAAAATAAAATATCACTTCCCAGGGAATGGCCACCCCACAGTCGCTTCTCCTCCATTCTCCTCTTGGGATTTTGGGCACACAGGCACAAGTGCCTAGCATGAGTTTCAAGCCTCTGGGTCTGGGACTCGAACCACAGTTGATCATGTGAGGGTCCAACGATATAACCATTATGCCGTCTGCTGATCCCATCCCTCTTTCTTTTCAAAGAAACTTTTATTTTATTTAATTTGTTATTATTATTTTTTAATTTGACCAGACAAAGAGAGAGAGAAAGGGAAAGCGTGAAACCGAGCCACCAGGTCCAGGACTCGAACTGCAGTCGAGGGGATCTAGTGCCTTTATCCACCACACCACTTGCCGGCCCCTTATTTATTTTTTTCAAAAGAGATTTTTGCGGGACTAGCAGTTAGCGTAAGGGCTATGTCGCTGGACTCCTACGTAGTCGACCGCGGTTCGCGTCCCGGACCCAGTGGCTTAAACTCACGCTGGGCGCATGTGCGTGCGTGCCCAAGATCCCGAGAGGAGAATGGAGGAGAAGGGATTGCGGAGTGGCCATCCCCCCTGGGGGGCGATTTCTCGCTTTCTGTCTCTCTGTCTCTTTCTGTCTATCTGGTGAGTGCACGCGCCCTATAGCAAAAACTTCTCCAAAAAAAAAAAGAAAAAAAAAAAAGAGAGAGACTTTTGCTATAGGGTGCTTGTACTTAACAGAGAAATAGAGAGACAGAGAGACAGAAAGCGAGAAGTCACTCCCCACAGGGGATGGCCATGCTGCAATTCCTTCTCCATTCTCCTCTTGGGATTTTTGGGCACACACACACATGCACCTAGAGTGAGTTTTAAGCCTCCAGGTCCAGGACTTGAACTCAAGTTGACTACGTGGGAGTCCAGCAATATAACCATTACACCATCAGCTGGCCCCGCAGGAAACGTTTACGTCTGAAAGCCTGTGTGGCTTGGTGTGTATTCTGACCAAAGGGTGCCACTCGAGACCCTCGCTCTTCCCCCTTGCTTCCTGACGGCCTGCCTTCTCTGTCCGTGTCTCAGACGGGGTTGAAGAAGTTCCTGGAGTATGTGCAGCTCGGGACGTCTGACAAGGTGGCGCGGCTGCTGGACAAGGGGCTGGACCCCAATTACCATGACTCGGATTCAGGAGGTGGGCCGGGGCACATGTCACGGAGGGCAGCGGGTCGGGGCAGGAAGGCCTCCTGCACCCAGATCAGTCCCCACTGGAGGGCTGGAGCAAGAACAAGGCGTCTAGGAGATGGATGGGCTGGAGAGAGGCAAAGGTGCTGCGTGTGACAGGTCTTTCTCGCCCCCCAGAGACCCCCTTGACACTGGCAGCCCAGACCGAAGGTTCCGTGGAGGTGATTCGAACCCTGTGCCTGGGCGGGGCCCACATCGACTTCCGGGCCCGAGATGGCATGACCGCGCTGCATAAGGCCGCGTGCGCCCGGCATTGTCTGGCTCTCACGGTGAGGCTGCAGGGAAACCCCAGTCCTTCGGTGTCTGTTCCGAGCCCCACACACCCCCTGCGTCTGCAGTGCAGAGCCCCTTGCTGTAGACTGGCACGTACGCAGCCCCCATTGTCACTCCTTAGACACCCAGGCACACCCGCCTCGGCTACAGCCACCCCTTTGGGCATGCTGGCCCTTTCTCTGTGCCCAGTCGGTCACGTGACTCTCCCTGGGCACGGCCTCCTCCCCAGACTCTCAGGATGGCTCTGTTTCCTCAGACCCGGCTCAGAACCGCCTCGCCCGTCTCCTCAAGGCATAAACCCTCCTCTGCTCCTTAGACACAGAACAGAGCCCAGCCAGGGTGCTGTGGGCTGCTAAGCCACCGCGCTGTAGGCTGAGTCTGCCGGGAGGCCTGGGTTCAATTCCTGCTCTACCCTAACGGCCAGGCACAGTGACACACACCTGTGGTCCCAGGGACTCGAGACTGAGGCAGGAGGACCTCAACACAGCAAGACTTACCCAAAACAAAAGCTCTTGCCATACCCTCCACACCCCTCTGAAAAGGCCCATACCCTCCTCCAACCTCTTCACTCCTCAGACCCTCTCCTGCTTCTCTCTCGGGCAAATACAGCCCCCTGTTCACGGATGAGGGGTCTGCAAGAAAGTTCACGGAAAGTTCATGTTATAGGAAGACAGTGCATGGATTTCAAACTTTTTTGCACTTGTTCTTTTTTAAAATATCTAATTCCATTTGTTATTATTATTTTTAACTTGACCAGAGAGAGGCAGAGAGAGAGAGAGAAAGGGAAAGGGAAAGGGAGAAAGCAAGCCGCCAGGTCCAGGACTCACGGGATGAGGGATCCAGCGCCTTAGCCACCACGCCCCTGCCGGCCCTCGCGCTTCTCTTTAACTCCACGTTGCTGGGAACTGCGCAGTCCCTGTACAGGGCCCAAGTGCACTTTCCCAAGTACACAAACCCCATGCACCTGCAGAGTACACCCACAGAGTCGGCTGTAACGCTCTGCTCCCCCTGGAAGCTGCCACCGCGCTTGATCCTGCCCACACAGGTCAGGTGGTCGCCCCCACACACAGCTTGCAGTCACTCCAGCCGAAGGGACCCTCCGCCTCGTCTCAGAGCCCTTCCCTGAAGAACCCCTAATGCAGGCCGACACCAGTCGCTGCGAGCCCTTACGGCCCTGGGACCAGTGGGCCTCTCTGGGTCCCCCGCACACTCACCCCCTGCCCACACCCAGCCCCCAGACCTTGGCTGTGCGACCCAGTAGCCTCTTCAACTTAAACTAATTCAGCTGAAGTGAAGTTACAGTCTCAGTCCCTTGGGCTCACGAGCCGCCTTCCCGGGCTCGCAGCCCACGGTGGCCCCACGTTGGAAGGCACGGTTGCTCATTTCCGCCATCCAGACGTCCTGTAGGGCAGTACTACCACAGGCGTCCCCACGCAGGGCCACCACCGCCACTTCCTTCTCTCTGGCTCACTCCTTGCTCCTAGCAGTAGCTGCAGTGACGGGTCCTCATACTCACCTTAACCCCCACTCACCCTTCCACAGGTTGCCCCCCATGCCCCATCTTTGGGGACCTCGTCCTTCCTAATAACACCCCCTGCTTGGCCAGGGGCCCTGCCACACCTGGGCCCCACCCTTGCACTGTCCCCCGGCTGGCCTGTGTAGTGTGGTACACCATGGCTGCTGGACCCTGCTCTGGTTGGGCAGATGTCGGCGTGGTGGGTCTCTAGGAGGCTGTGTATAGGGACAGGGGAGCCCAGAGAAAGGACAGGCTGGCCCGAGGTCACCCGTAAGGCCCTTGCAGCAGAACCGGAGGTGCTGGCGGGTGGGAGTGAGCTGTGCTCAGTGACTGTCCTCAGTTCTGCCTGGGCCCTCTCTGTCCTAGGCCCTCCTGGACCTCGGGGGCTCCCCCAACTACAAGGACCGCCGGGGGCTGACCCCTCTGTTCCACACGGCTATGGTGGGGGGCGACCCCCGCTGCTGCGAGTTGCTGCTGTACAACAGGGCGCAGCTGGGCGTCGCCGACGAGAACGGCTGGCAGGAGATCCACCAGGTGCCGGGGCGGGGCGGGGTGGGGGGCGTGGTCACAGCAGGGAGAGGCGGCCCGGTGCGGCAGGGCTGGGGCAGGAGACCGCGATCTCTGACATCTCTGGCATTTCTGACGTGGGACTGGCCGCCTGGCCTCCTGCGGACACCTGGGCCTTGGAGTGACTGGGCACAAAGACTTGTGATGCTGACAGCCCGGGCCCCTGAGCAGGAAGGGGCGGAAGAGGCTGGGAGACGGTGAGGGAGTCCTGGACTCGAGGGGAGGCGTACAGACAGACGCCTGGCCCCGAGGGCGCGTGGTCTGACCCAGCCCTCATGCGGTGTCCCCAGGCGTGCCAGCGAGGCCACTCCCAGCACCTCGAACACCTGCTCTTCTACGGGGCTGAGCCCGGAGCCCAGAACGCCTCGGGGAACACAGCCCTGCACATCTGCGCGCTCTACAACAAGGTCTGCCCGGGTCGTCCGCCCCGCCCTCGCCCCGCCCTCGCCTCGCCCCGCCCCTCGCCCCGCCCCGCCCACAGCCGCCGCCCTCGCCCCAGCCTCGCGTTCCCGTCCGCCCTCCAGGAGTGGGAGTGCTTACCTAGCTCCTCCCGTCCCGCCCAGCGCTGGGTGCCCGGGAGGAGGAGCGGGCTGGGCCTCGCGGGGAGCAGGCGGCACACCCTGCTGTCACAGTCTAGGTCCGGGGATTGGGGTAGGGTGGCCGGGGAGCAGGTGGCTTCCTGGAGGTTGTGACTCCAGTGTTCTAATGAGCGGCAGTTCTCCGAGTAGAAGAGAGGAAGGGCGCTGCGAGGACCCACAAACCGACTGGAAGGGGATTAGTGTAGGAAATGAAGAGTCAGAGTCCTCCTTTCCGCCTCCCGGTTTAGCCAGCCATGCCTGTGGGTGCTACCTGGGGCCGGCAGGGGACTGGACAGGCCAGAGGTGGGGGTTTCAGCCTGGGTGGTCCCCACTCTAGGAGCTGTCAGGGGAGGTAGGCCATGAAGGGCTGGTGGGGATCCCCGCTGTGGCAGCCTTGAAACCCCTGCCCTTTGCCTCCCGAGGGCTAGGTGATCCCAGGCAATTCAGCCGCCAGGAGCCTATGTCTCCCCACCTGTCCCTCAGTGTCCCCTTCAAGGGCTCCTACAGGGACTTCAGAAGGCAGGGCTTGGCACGACACTGCAGACTACAAGCCCCCTTCCTCCAGGAAGTCTTCCAAAACAGCCCCCAGCCCCACTGCCTCACCAGAACTTGCAGTGCCAGGATGTGGCCGGTGGTCACGTGCAGCCGGTGGCTATGTGCAGCCCGGGGCCATGTGCAGCCGCGGCAGCGAGCTTGCAGCCCTGCGCGGAGGGAGGGCCCTGTGTGTCAGACTGCACCGACCTGGTGCTGGCACTTCTGGGCCCGCTCCCTGGCACACACTCGGTCCTCTGACTTGGCCTGTGCACGGTGGAGAGGAGAGGAGCCTGGCCCCAGCTCCCTGTTCCTCCCTGGAACGGACATGCTGTCGGCCACTCGAAGGGGCTGAGTGGTCGCCCAAGAGTGCAGCCTCCATCAGGGGAATTGGCATTACCATCATTCCCCGGGGCCAGCGGGGCCAGTCCAGAGACAGAAACCGTGCCCCTCCCCGCGGCAGGGAGACCGAGTGAGGGCGTGAGGTGGCAGCCAGTTACCCCTCGTGGGCAGCCGGCAGCCGTCTCCCCTCCCTGAGCAGTGGGTCAGTGATACCCACCTTGCCGAAGGACCAGGAGGCTCGTGTCTGGCTCGTGCTGGGCACAGTGGCTAACAAAGGTGAGCTCTCTCCCACATCCGCCCTGTGGCTTCCCTCCCAGGAGGGCTGGCAAGCTCCGGGGAGCGGAGAACTGAGCCCTGTTGCTCCTCCCTCTGCGCCCCGCTTTCCTGGGGTGTCGCTCTCGATAGGCCGGATCTTTATTTAGGTGGTGAGTTCCCCAAGGGCCGGACCTGGTCTATGAATTTCTCGGTCCCGAGGCCCCAGCGCATAGTAGGCCTAGCTGCATCTTTGTTGCATGAGGGAATGAATGAATGAACAAGCAGATGGGTCGGGTATGCAGGCTTCCGTCCGGACCGTGCACGGGACTCGCCTCCGGACGCGTACAGGTGATGGCTCAGCTCGAGACGGCGTCTCAGCGAACGCATGATTGAATGAATGAATGACTTGAACAAATGAATCATGGCCACCCCCCAAGCCCCCACCCTCCATCCTCCTCCTTTCTGTGCGTGTTTCTTGAGCACCCATTGTGTGCTGGGTAGTAGGTGCTGGGGCCGTGCGTTGATCAGACTCGGCACCTGCCCTGGGGCGGGTGGGGGGAGTTCACAGTCTAGTGAGGAGACAGACGTGTAGACAGATAATTGCGGGGCGTGAAGTAAGTGTGAGGACGCCTGGAAACACGAGCTTCTCCGGGTGCCCGGCGAGAGAAAGCCACTCACTAGACGCGGATGCCGCCGGTTTGGTGGGAGTAGGGGGGTGAGCCTGAGCTAGTGGGCGCCGCTCTGGCCCCATGCCCCCCGGTGGGGGTGGGGTAGGGGTGTGTGAAAATGTGCAGGGACACACGTGGCAGCCGGGTGACGGCGTGTGTGAACACAGGCGCGCCCAGGCTGCTAAGGGAGCGAAAGCTCTGTCCGTGGTGGCTCGGGCAGGCAGAGTCATCCATTCGCAGTAGCCAGATGAGGGCTAGGGTCGGAGGACCGGCTCGGTCCCTGGCTGCTGCCCCAGCCGGCTGTGTGGCCCTGGGTGCGGGACCCGCCCTCTCCACGCCCGTGCTGTAGCTTGGGCACTGATAAACATTCTTGGGTTTGTCCTCCGAGGAGGTGTTCGGCGGGTGCTGGTTAAATGGCGTCAGAGCGAGCTGGAGTGGCGTGGACTTGGGGCCCAGGCTGGGTTTGGCCAGGCCGAGGCCACGAGAAGAGGAAGTTCCCTCGTTTGGCCTCTGTCACGGGAACCATTACTGTGGGCCAGGCGGGGTTCCAGGTGGTGGGCCCCGCTGACGAGTCCTCCCCGTGTAAGGGGTGGGGGTTACTGAAAAGACAAACGTGAGAGAAGACGGTGGCTCCCGGAGACAGTGTTAGGGAAATTAGCAGGGCCAGCTAGGTGGGGCAGTGGTTAAGGCAGCTGGATCTCACACCGCCAACTGTGTGGTTTGAGTCCCAGACCCGGCAGCCTGAAAAGCATACTAAGCACTGTGTGCGTGCCCAAAATCCGGAGAGGAGAACGGAGAAGGGATTGCAGTGGGCCATCCTACCAGGGGGTGATTTCTCACTTTCCCTTTCTCTGTCTCTCTCGCTCATGTACGCTATAGCAAAAAATGTGTTTTTTTAAGAATTATTTTTATATAACTTTATTTATTTTAATTTAACCAGAGAGAGAAAGAGAGAGAGAGAGAGAGAGAGAGAGAGAAAGTGAGAAAGCAAGCTGTCAGGTCTGGGACTTGAACCACGGTCAGCTATGTGGGAGTCAACCCACCATGCCACCTCCAGCTTCCTCCCCAAATTTTTTAAATGAAATGAATGGATATTGGCTCCAAGGACTCCCCAGCCCATAGCCAGTCACATAAACACGAACGAATTGGGGAGCAGGATGGGCATTCTGGACAGGACAGGCAGAGATGGCCTCTCTGAAGAGATGGCACCTGAGTGAGGTGAGGAAGCAGGTCGTGCAGAGATCTCAGGTCCGTGCTCCGGGCACAGGGAGAGGCTGGCGCAAAGGCCCTGGGGCAGGTCCTGTCAAAGGAGGCGGGAGGCCAGGCAGCTGGAGCGCTGGGAGCAGCGGAAGTGGTAGGAGATGAAGCTGGTGAGGGCGGCAGGGTGGCCGCGCAGGGCCAGGCCGTTGGGTTTCATGCCAGGAGTGACGGGGAGCGATAAGCACTTGACACTGACAGTCGCTCGACACGGGTATCCATGACGCCTGGCCCTGCAGGTCCAGCCCCCCTCCGCACCCTCGCAATATGCCCCCCTTCCTCGGTGGCTAGCAGAGGGTGTGATGAAGATCGAGAGGGTGGGATCTGACAGGCCCCGATCGTTACCAGCCGGGTGACCTTGGGCTCCCACGGAAGGCTTAGTGTCCTCACCTGTAAAAGTGGGATGACGGTTTCCATCCCGTGGAATTGTCAAGCAGTCAGTGAGCTTCGGCCCTCCACAAGGTGTAGACGTTCCCAGCTGGGGCCCAACCCCTCACAAGGGACACGTGGCCACGGCCGGCAGTCACCAGGGGAGGGAACGATGCTGGCACCTAGTGGTGGAGGCCGGTGTGCGGCTCTGCCCGGCGGTGTGCAGTCCTGGGGCCCAGTGTCGGAGCGCAGAGCTCGGGAAGGCCCGTGGACATTCGCGCTGGCCAGGGCCGAGCGCACGCTACGGGCCCCTCATGTCCCTCAACGTCCTGACGGCCACATGAACGAGAGGAAAAGGGGCCAGGCGATATCCGTGTTAGTAACACATTTTACTCAGTACTGCGTATCCTGAATTTTATCACTTCGCCATGGAAACGTGATGAGAGATATTCAGTTCTCTTACTTTATACTCTCAGAAGCCAGGGTGTATCTCACACACAGCACACCTTCGGTTGGATTGGCTGTATTACCGTTTATTGATTTCTTTTTTCTTTTTTTAAAATTATTTTACTAAACTTTATTTTATACTTGTTTATTTATTTTTAATTTGGCCAGAGAGGGAGAGAGAGAGAGAAAGAGAGAGAGAGAGAGAGAGAGAGAGAGAGAGAGGAGGAGGAAAGTGAAAAAGCAAGACACCAGGAGGTTCGGGACTCGAACTTCAGTCAGCCATGTGGGAGTCCAGCACCCTTAACTACCCCACCACCTGCTGACCCCTCTTTAAAAAAAAGCAAAAAACTTTATTTTATTTGTTTTTGGAGGGAAATATTCTTTCTTCCTCCCTCCCTCCCTCCCTCCCTCTCTCTCTCTCTCTCTTTCTTTCTCTTTTCTTTCTTTCTTCCTTTCTTTCTTGTTTTAATTTTAACCAGAGAGGAACAGAGTGAGAGGGAGAGAGAGGGAGAGAGAGAGAAAGTGAAAAAGCAAGCCACCAGGTCCAGGACTTGAACCACGGTTGGCCACGTGGGAGTCCAGTGCCCTTAACTACCATGCCATCTGCCAGCCTCTATTGCTTTATTTTTTCCATCAGTGACAGAGAGAAAGGTGCCCCCGAGGTCCCCGTGGTGTAACCCGTCCCCACCTCCCCACCCTTCGGCCAGGCTGGCAGGCACCCGGAGTGTAGAGGGAGGTCCCAGACACGAACCCGGGCCCTTTCCGCGTAGGTTCAGGTGCACCCCGTGGCTGTCCACCTTTCGAGCCACACCTGGCAAGTGGCTGCTGTCCCAGGCAGGGTGGTGTCAACCTGGTGACTCCTGAAACCCTAGCGTGGCGCCTGTGTCTGCTCACAGTGACCTCGGTTTTCTTCCTTTTGTTCTGTGCCACCTCAGGAGACCTGTGCCAGGATCCTCCTCTATCGAGGGGCCAACAAGGACGTGAAGAATAACAACGGGCAGACCCCCTTCCAGGTCCGGGGCGCGTAGGGCACTGGGGGGAGAAGACAGGAGAAGGAGGGCAGTTAGGAACGTGGGCAGACATGGCGGTCTGGGGGCTACTGGGCTGGACCTGGGCCTGGGGAGCCTCACCACTCCCCCACGCTTGTGGCCACCGACCAGCTGCCCCCTTGCCCCCAGGTGGCTGTGATTGCTGGGAATTTCGAACTGGGGGAGCTGATCCGGAACCATCGAGAACAGGATGTGGGTGAGTGAGGGCAGCGGGCTGCGGGGAGAACCGTGGAACCGTGATGGGCTGGGGGAGCTGGGGACTTGACTCGGGGCCAGGGTAAGGTTGAGAAAACCCTGGACAAGCGAAGCTCCGAGGAGTGGTGGGGGAGCGACTCAGGCGCCCTGCCCCTTCTCATCCTGGTCCTTTCTCCCCCTCGCCTCCCCCCACCACCTCTTGCCCACGTGGCACGGCCTGTCCCCACCCCCCCCGCCACTGCACCCTCTCAGTGCCCTTCCAGGAGTCTCCCAAGTACGCAGCCCGGCGGCGGGGCCCCCCGAGCGCAGGGCTGACGGTGCCCCCGGCGCTGCTGCGGGCCAACAGCGACACCAGCATGGCGCTGCCCGACTGGATGGTGTTCTCTGCCCCGGGGACCTCGTCCTCCGGGGCCCCTGGCCCGACCTCAGGGCCCCAGGGCCAGTCACAGCCCCCAGCCCCCAGCACCAAGCTCAGCAGTGGGACCCTCCGAAGTGCCAGCAGCCCCCGGGGCGCCCGGGCTCGCTCCCCATCTCGGGGGAGGCACCCCGAGGAGGCCAAGAGGCAGCCCCGCGGACGGCCCAGGTAGGGGAAGACTCAGCCCTGGCCACCGGTCCCCAACCCCGCCCAGTCCCTCCCCAGAGCGGCCACTTCCCGGAGGCCACCCAGCTGCTTGCTTCCTGCCAGTGCCTGGTGGGTCCCCGTCCACCCAGGGGGAGCTGGGGGGGGACGCTTACCCTTGGCCCCCTCCTCAAGTGCACCGAATTTCAGTCGAGCGCCTGCTCCATGACTGGGACTGGGTGGGGGGCAAAGAGAACCCCCCAGAGAGTCACTTCCAGCCCCGAGGACAGACAGTGACAGGGCAAGGTGAGAGGCAGAGTGGAGGGCGTGGGTGGCAGGGCCATGGGGAGGGCATTCCGGCGTGAGCCTGCAAGACAGGAGGCCAGCGCAGAGAGGTGACTCCGAGGACACAGGGAGGGCGGGCAGGGGGCACTCAGGGTGAGGTGGGCCAGAAGGACGGTGGAGGGGCCTGTGTGTCCTGGGAAGAGGGACCAGGGCCGGGCAGGGCGGGCAGAGGAGCTGGCCTGACCAGGGGAGGCCGGAGTTGCGAGGTGCGTGCGCTCAGCCTCAGAAAGCTGGAGTGGGCAGTGCGGTCAGGGCCGCAGAGGGCCCAGTGGAAGAGGAGGCAGGAGGGGGGTAGAGGCAGCAGCAGGAAGGCAGAGGGGACCCCCAATGCCCTCTCCCTTCGGAGACACCGAGCTAGGAGACCGACTCACCTGCTCCCCGCCCCGATGCTCCATCCTTCTCCCCTACCCAAGGAGCCCTGTTCTCCTGGAGGTGCCCCCCCTCCACTCTCCCCTGCCTCTCACACCCTCTGTGTATGCAGCTCCAGCGGGACGCCCCGGGAAGGGCCTGCCGGGGGCACAGGGGGCTCAGGGGGCCCTGGGGGCTCCCTGGGCAGCCGCGGCAGGCGGAGGAAGCTCTACTCAGCGGTACCCGGACGCTCCTTCATGGCTGTGAAGTCGTACCAGGCCCAGGCTGAGGGGGAGATCTCCCTCAGCAAGGGAGAGAAGATCAAAGGTAAGGAGGCCGGTGTTGGGTGAGGGCGAGGGCGAGGCCGAGGCCGAGGCCGAGGGCCAGGGCCAGGGCGAGGATGAGGCCGAGGGCGAGGGCCAGGGCCAGGGCCAGGGCCAGGGCCAGGGCCAGGGTGAGGCCGAGGGCCAGGGCGAGGGCCAGGGCCAGGGCCAGGGCGAAGGCGAGGGCCAGGGCGAGGGCCAGGGCCAGGGCCAGGGCGAGGGCCAGGGCCAGGGCCAGGGCGAGGGCGAGGGCGAGGGCCAGGGACAGGGCCAGGGCCAGGGCGAGGGCCAGGGCCAGGGCCAGGGTGAGGGCGAGGGCCAGGGCCAGGGCCAGGGCCAGGGCGAGGGCGAAGGCGAGTGCCAGGGCGAGGGCCAGGGCCAGGGCCAGGGCGAGGGCCAGGGCCAGGGCCAGGGCGAGGGCGGGCCAGGGCCAGGGACAGGGCCAGGGCCAGGGCCAGGGCCAGGGCCAGGGTGAGGGCGAGGGCCAGGGCCAGGGCCAGGGTGAGGGCGAGGGCCAGGGCCAGGGCGATGGCCAGGGTGAGGGCGAGGGCCAGGGCCAGGGCAAGGGGGAGGGCGAGGGCCAGGGCCAGGGCGAGGGCCAGGGTGAGGGCGAGGGCCAGGGCCAGGGCCAGGGCGAGGGCCAGGGCCAGGGCAAGGGGGAGGGCGAGGGCCAGGGCCAGCGCCAGGGCAAGGGCGAGGGCCAGGGCCAGGGCGAGCGGGAGGCCGAGGCCGAGGCCGAGGGCGGCGTCCGGCAGAGCTGCGGGGCCAGGATGGGCAGGTGGCACCCGCCCTCCAGCACCTAGGATGCTGCGAGCCCTCGGAGGCCTCGGGAGCCCCGGCGCGCACATTCGGAGGAGGAGCCAGGAGGCAGTATGGGGGCAGAGGGGCAGTGGTGAGCCTCCGGGGGACACTGAGCCCATGCCAGGCCGCACTGAGCACTTGACTTGTGCGGTCTCACTGGACGCTGATGGCCCGTCCGGGAAGGTGTCCTGAGCCCTGTATGGCACATGAGCGAACCTCACGCAGGGAAGTGACACGCAGTCCAGGCCCTCGTGGCCTGGCCCTTACCGTGTGGAGCGTGAGGCCGAGCAGTCATGATGTCACGGCCGCCTCCACCCGGTGTTCTCATCTGAGGAGTGGGCGGGGCTCTGCTGCAGGCTCTGCCGAGACGGGCAGGTGTGGAGCCCAGCCACGGCCAGGGCCCTCGGCGGTGGCTACTCTTCGCGGGGTTTGTCTCTTGTTGGTTTTCTGTCTTTGGAAGATGGTGCCTGGAGTCCCCGCTCGTGGCTTTCACGGGGCTGCTGCTTGGACAAAATGGCCTTTGGAGCACGGGAAGCGAGCGTAGATGTGGGCGTTAATATGAGGCTGAGCAGCAGCTCTTTGCCAGACTCTAGGCTTCCCTGAGCAGAGCAGTGGGGTAACTGAGAGCCAGGCTGACTGGGTTCAAATCCTGGCTCCACCGCTCGGGGTGACCTCGGGGAGGCAACCTCTGGGCCTCTGTTTCCTCATCTGTTAAATGGGGCCATTGCGAAGACGAGAGGCGCCGGCTGGTGTAAAGTACTCAGACCACGCTTGGCGCGTGCTTCGGGCTGTCGGAGGGCCAGCCTGGGTAAGCGAGGGATCCTCTGGTAGGCGGTGGGCCCGAGTGGGCCTTGAGGGCTGTTTAGGCTAACGTCAGGTCTTGTGCATTGCGTGTTTTGTGGCCTGTCTCCCGTAGCCTGAGACCCTACAGGCATAGTTGCGGGTCACGCGTCTCCGGTTCGCCAGGGCCCAGGTCCGTGGCCTCGCATACGGAAGGCCTGCACACACACGTGCGGGGGGATGAATGGAGGGGTTGCCAAAAGCGGGAGCTAGCTGTGGGGCAGCCATCGTCAGAGCCAGAGTGCTGGGAGGCGTGTCGTGGTGGGAGCAGGCCAGGGCTGAGGGACCACTTGTTCCCGCAGAGCACGGACGAGTTCTTTCCGAACTCCACGCCCGACAGTCCTGAGCAAGCCGAGGACACCCTGCTCTCTGTAGACCCCCCCTTCCCCAAAGCGACTTCATTGCATCAAGGCACGCCCATGTCCATGACGCCACCAGCTTCCTCACACCCGGTGAGGCAGCAGGTGCTCTCTGCTCTGAGACAGCCCAAGCCCGAGGCCTTGACCTGGCCCCAGCCCGTCCCCTGCCCTGCGCGCTGACCTTACTCTCACGCTGCTCTCTCCTGCACTCGCCAGGCCCAGAGCCCTCCCTCTCCCTGCTCCTCAAGTGCTTCACACCCTTTGCTAGAATGAACTCTGCCTGCATGCGCTTCCTTCTCCCTGGAATCCCTTACTCTCTGCCTCCTCAAATCCTGGCCTCAACCACATCCTTGAGGTCTCAGCCTTGGCATCACATCCTGGGGGACGCTTTCCTGGACCCCCTTCCCATCTGATTCACATACTCCCACCTGGCCGCTCTCCAGGCACCCTATTCTTTCCCCGTGAGCGCTGACCTCAGCCCCATCGACAGCCACTGGCCTGCTGCTCCACCAGGGCCACGCTGGCTGTGGGCTGGGTCTACTCTGGTCCTGGCCTCAGCTCTGACAGCCACTGGCCTGCTGCTGCACCAGGGCCGCACTGGCTGCGGGCTGGGTCTAGTCTGGTCCCGGCCTCAGCTCTGACAGCCACTGGCCTGCTGCTCCACCAGGGCCGCGCTGGCTGTGGGCTGTGTCTACTCTGGTCCCGGCCTCAGCGGTACTAAGACTCAGTGAACGGGCGGGCAACCACAGACCAGCAGGCCAGGCCCGGCAGAGCCAGCTAAGAAGCCGAGCCCTTTGCACCCTGTCTCCTGCTCTCCCCTGACCTGAGCTCCCCTCCTCCGTCCTCCAGGAGGGAGGCTGTGCTCGGGGAAGGCCGCAGCTCAGCACCCTGCATGGCTGGGCCTGCAGGGCCTGAGCCATCCCTGGGCACGGGGTTTTCTGTGTTAGCTTCAGCTTCTTCGCCTATAAAACGGAAAACAGTTGTTTCCCTGGGTAGGTGTGAAGGCTGAGCGAGGAGGGCAAATGCGACAAAGGCGGGACACTGGACGGACTGGATGGAGGAACAGGGAGCCTCTGAGGAGCCTCTGCGGGAGAGGCAGCGGTCTGTCCGTTCCCAGCTCTGTAACCTTGAGCAAATGACCTTGGCTCTCTGAGCCTCAGTGTTCCCCTAGTAAAACAGGGATTGTAAAAGCGCGTGCTGAGGGTCTGGCCCACGTGGGAGCTGCCGAGCAGCCCCGGGCCACCCTTGCTAACTGTGTGTGGCTGGGAGGCGGGGCTGGAAGGGAGTGGGCTGCAGTTCCAGGTGATGGACAGAGGAAGGGGGTGGTTCTAGCAGAGAGGCAGTGGGAGGGGTCTAGAAGCGAATGACAGCAGAGTACGTGGCAAGGAGACTTGGGAGGTGGCAGGGGCAGTGATGGCAAGGTGGTAGAGCTTATCCCAGAAGCAGTGCCCCAAGTCCACCTTGCCTGGGAGTGCTCAGGGCAGTTACAGAGCTGGGCTGTGACCAGTTGCCGGGGAGGCCAGGCCCAACCTAAGCTGGGATACATGTCCCACACATGTCCCCCAGTCTTTCTCCAGTGCTTCTAGCTGTCCCCATTGGGCCCAGAAAGCTAGAGCAAGTGTGAGACCCACGCCCCTCCTCAGACGGCCACCAAGGAGACCCCAGCCCAGGGGCGGGAGTCACGGGAAGGCGGTCCGTGTGCTGGGGGCCGGGCAGCAGAGACAGCCGCCTTTCTGTGCCCTCGCCCCTGCCAGTCCTGAGCATCGGGGAAGGTGGCTTCTGGGAAGGCCAGGTCAAAGGTCGTGTCGGCTGGTTCCCTTCTGACTGCCTGGAAGAGGTGGCGAATCGCTCCCAGGAGGGAAAGCAAGGTAACCCCAAAGCCCCACTGTCCCCAGTGCACCCCAAGTTTCTCCTGTCCCTTCTGGTCCCTCATGAGGATGGGGTGCTGGCAGGTAGATGGGAAGGTCTGAGCCAGGACCCTGGGGGTGGGCTTGTGGTTTCCAAAGTGAGAGTCCAGGGTTGTCCTCATCCCCTACAGAAAGTCGCAGTGACAAGGCAAAGAGGCTCTTCCGGCATTACACCGTGGGCTCCTACGACAGCTTCGATGCCCCAAGGTAAATGTCCTTACACCCTTGGGGGCTCCCCTTCGCACCTCAACCTCCGCTCACACTCTGCTCCTTCAAATATCTCCACCTCTGAGTCCCCTCTCCACCCTGCTCGCCCTAAAACTTTACCCAGGGGTGGGAGGAGACAAAGTTGGTTTCATACTACACAGCCCGGCCCAGCCCATCCTTAGCAGCCACTGAGACGGCCCAGCCCTGGCGGAGCCAGCTGGCTGGTCCCCTGGTCCCCTCCTTCATGAGCCCTGTCCCTGTGCAGTTTGTGCGAATCCCATGCCTCGCGGGGTGGGGAGGGAGAGGGCAGGGCCCTGCGGGAGGGGTGCACTGACACTGTTCCCCTCCCTGGCTGCTGGCTGATTTGCTTCGGAAGCTTGATGGATGGGATTGGCCCTGGGAGGTGAGAGGGAAGGGGCGGGGCGGGCCGGTGTCAGGATGGGGTGCCTGTGGGGGGTATGAACGTGTGCGTGTGCACGACCAGAGCTGAGGTTTCCCAGTGCGTGAACGTGTGTCTCCGTAGGCACGCATGACACGCCTCTGTGTGCACGTGTGGCTGGCGGCCCCCGCGGGGTGCCTGGTGCAGACTCTGTGGGCCGGGGTCTCCACTCGCTCTGTTGCTCTGTACCTGCGGCCGTGTGTGTGCTATGTGGACCGTGCTTCTCTGAACCGTGGGCAAGTGCTGCCAGAAGTGTTGGTGTGTGCTCACACCTGTGGACAGGCGGTCTCCGCACGTGTCTGTCCCCCTGCATGTCGCCACGCGTGTGCATTAGCACCTGCAAGTCTGCATGCATCTGCAGTGGGCTGGTCGGCCTGGAATTCAGGGTTTGGGGTTTGGGGATGTTGGAGGGCACAGGAGGGGAGGACCCCAAGCCTTGGGTGTCCAGAGGGCAGGGCCGTGGGGGAGGGAGGGTCATACTCTGGTGTCTGGAAGATGACTCTCTTCCTCCACTCCCCCATCCAGGCCAGGGTCCCTTGTTCGTAGCATCCTCCATTAAATGTGTCCAAACCTACGTCTCTGTGTTCTGGCCAGTGGGGGTGGGCCGGGTGGGGGTGGGGCAGAGAGGAGACTGCATGGGAGAGGGGGTGGGGCTGGAGTGCCACCCTGCGCCCCGAGTGTCTGAGGCGCTTGACCATTGTGTGTGTTCACCTGGCACGTCTCCGGCTCTGGGCACCGAGTGAGTATCGAGTCTCCCCCATCTCCCAGTCAGCCCCTGCTCCTTGTCTTGGTCAGTGTCTCTCTGGGCTGGTCCTCCGCCCTGACGAGGGTCCAGCTAGAGGCGCTGGGCCCTCTGGCCCTGGCTCCTTCTCGCCTGCTGGCTGTCTTGGCGCGTCAGCCTATGTGCTGCTGGGAGAGTGGTGTGTCCGGCCCCCCTCCTCCCGCCTCTCTGCCCCCCCCCCCCCCCCCAGTGCCTGGTCCTCCTTGTGATCCTGGGCAGGATGAGCTGGGAGGGAGGTCCAGCCGGGCCCTCCTGGCCTGGGCTTCTTTTTGGGGGAGGGATGTCTCTCATTGCCCTGGGCCCAGTCTGAATGTCCTGGCCTTGTCTTTCCGGGACCCTGCAGACTGTGGTGAGGCGCGCTCTTTGTCAGTCTGTGGTGGTGGTCGGTGTGTCCCCTGGCGGGGCCTCTCACCCTGCGTCCCTGCCGGGCAGTGGGGCTGGGTCCGCGCGTCCCTGCACGCGGTCGTGAGGCATCTTGTGTGATGTGCGTCCCTTTCCCGGCTCTCCCTCGCTCTGCACCTGCGCGGGAGGGCTTTGGAGGGGGGAGGGGGTTAAGGGGGGGCCCAGACCGGAAGTGCCCCCCTTCTCCTGCCCCCCCGTGCCTCGCCCCTCCCCCTTCTCCCGCCAAGGGGGCCCCCGCGCTCCCCTCCCGGCCCCCTCCCCTCTGCCCGGCCCCCTCCGCCGCCCGGCGCAGGACGCCAAGGGGTTAAGCCTCGCGCCCGCCGCCCGCCTCCGGAGCTGTCCGCGGTGCTGAAGCCGGCGCCGTCCGCGGTCCCTCGCGCTCCCGCCGCGGCCCGACCCGCGCCCCGCGCCCCCGCGCCCCCCGGCATGTGAGCCCCCGGCCCTGCCCTCCCTCCCGCGGGGGGGTGCGCGCCCCCTCCCCCTCCCCCCTCCCGGCGCGGGTCAGCATGAGGCGGGGCCTGGGGGCCCGGACACGGGGGTTCGGCCGAGCGGGGACGGGGACGCGGCGGCGGCGGCGGCGGCGGGGGCGGCCGGCACCGGGACCCGGGCCGGGGCCGGGGCCGCGGCGGCGATGGCTTTGTCTGCGGTCGGCGGCGGCGGGGGTCTCGGGGGCGGCCCCGGTGGGGGCCCCCTGCCGCAGCCGCCCCCCGCGCTCTCCTCCAGCTGGCCGGCCCTGGGGCCCCGGCGGCGCAGCGTCTGGTACATCTACAGGTAACGGAGCGCGCCGCCCCTTCCATCGCGGCCGGCAGGGGGCCCGGCGCTGTGACGACCCTCCCCAGCCGCTCATCCCCCGCCTGGGGTCCTTCCCTCCCGAGAGCCGCCCCCTCCCCTCCGTCGCCCCGACCCTTTCCGACTCGTCTTCTCAACCCCTCTCCATTTCCTGCCCTGGGCCCCTCTCCCCGACACCCCCCATTCCCTCAGCCCTGGGGCTCTGTCCTCCTCCTCCTCGCGGACTTCCAGGCCCCCCTGGCTCGTCTCCCAAGACCTTCCACGGCCAGGCCCTGCGGACCCCGCCTCTGGGTTTGAAGCCCACTCCCCTCCCTGTGGTCCTGGGCGCCCACACGGTGGGGCCCTCCGCGGCCTTCCCCCAGGGCGGCCCGTAGCCCCACAGCTCTCCCGGAGTTGGCGAGTCCCCCATTCATAGCCCTCTGCCATTCACAGACAGCCCCTCCATCGCACACGCAGCCGGGCCTCCCCTCCCCTCTCCTCCCCTCCTCCCCTCCCCTTTTTCCGCTGCGTGTCACTGTGCGACTGTGCGTGTGTCAGTGAGGCTGTGTCAGTGTGCGTGTGCGCGGGCGCGCGCGCGTGTGTGTGTGTGAATGGGAAGCAAGAGAGATGGAGGGGTGGTGGGCTCCCAGTTCACCCCCCAGCTGTGTCCGTCTGTGTGTCCCTGTGTGACGGCGTCTGTCTCTGTGTGTGACTTGGAGCCATATCGAGGCTGTCTGGGGACTGAACATGCGTGCGTGTGCGTGTGCGTGTGCGCGCGTGTGTGATGGAGTGGGTCTGTCCCAGGGACTGCGGCTGTTTCCCAACACCCACCCTCCCAGGGCTGGCCCGCCCTCCCCCCAGCTCCCCTGCACTGACCCGTCCTGTGTCCCTGTGCCCAGGTGCCCCTCTCCCTGTCCGGGGCCTCTGCCCGCGGGGCGCTGAGCGCTGGCTCTGCCCTCCCCTGCACGGGCACGTGTGAGAGCGGCTGAGCTCCTGCATGGGGACTTGCATGTGCTGCGTGCCACTTCTCAGCATGGGGAGGGGCTGGCTTCCCTGCAGGGTCCTCTGGGCAGCCATGGGGGCCATGGAGGTGGGCACGGGGTGGGGGCCGAGTAACTGAGGGGTGCCTGTACCGCAGCAGGCTCTGGGCCGCGGGGTCCCGGGTGTGCGAGGGGACCTTCGGGGGGCGGGGCGGAGAAGCGGACCGGCCGCAGTCTCTGCGTGTGTGGGACCCGGTGATCGGTGATCCGAGGGCTGGCGCTGGGCTCCGGAGGGCTAGCAGTGCCGAGCATGAATGGGGTTCTGTGCGGGTAGCGGATGCTGGGGGGCGGGGCTGCAGGGTCTGGAAGGAGGTGGAGGAATGAGAGTGGGAGGCGCAGAGTGGGGGTACTGAAGTGGGGGGAAGGGCAGAGCCAGCTGCCCTGGGGTGCATGGAGGAGCAATGGGGTGAGGAGGGAAGGCAGGGAATGGGGAGGACTTGGCGGTGGGGGCTCGGGCAGCTCCGAGAGCCCCCGGAGAGGGTGCCAGGGATGCCGATGAAGTGCAGCCGCACGGGAGAGGAACGCCAGCCTGTGCCACGCATTGACCGGAGCCCGGAGGGCGGCAGAGTGGGAAGGGGTCTCCACGGGTGAGCTAGGAGCAACTGGGGAGTCTGAAAGCAACCTAGGGGGCTCCGGGGCACAGGAGAGCCATGCAGGGAGCCGTGAGTGGATGGGAGAGGGATGAGGCCAGAGGAGGGAGAGAGGTGGGATGAGAGGACGAGAAGGTCACTGAAGCCTGAGGAGGACACCTTGGGGACAGGGGTGGGGGTGCAGGGCCAGATGGGCGGTGGAGGGCTTGCAGAGTGGAGGGCTGAGGGGCGTGGGCTAGCCCACGTGGAGCTTCAGACAGCAGTGCAGAGGGGAGGGCGCACGCGGAGGAGGGGAGGCTGTGCAGGGGGGAGGCATACAGTGAGGAGCAGAGACCATGCAGAGTTGCCGAAGCTGTGGGGCTGAGGCTGCTGGGGAAGCCAGGGAAGGGGAGAAGAAGAAACTCCTATGGCCGCAGAAAGCCATGAGCCAGTCTTGGGAGTGGGGAGGAGAGAGGAGCAGGTGGGGTGGGGGTGACAAGGAGGCACAGAGGAGGTGCTGTGGTATGGACACTGTTCAGGTGTATGGGTTGCTTCTTGGGAAAGCCGATTTTGGCTTGGGTGTGATCTCGAGCAAGTCTCTTCCTCTGTGCCTCCGTTTCCACACCTGTAAGATGGGACGACAGAAGCCAGCCCTCGCGGGGCTGTCGGGAGTGTTCAGAGGACAAACAAACGTGACATGCCCAGGACCGTGTCTGGCGCTCAGCAATGGTTCAGTAAGCATTGGTCAGCGTGGTGCTGACCTCGGGGGCCAGCCCAGGATAAAGTTCAGGTGCCGGAGAGGCGGTCAGTCTCTTGGTGAGTTTGGGGTGACCTACAGTGCTTGAGGTGTGTGGGTGCTGTGGAGTGGAGGGCGTTACTGCTGCGGTTACCCAGGTATGTGCTTGGGTCTTGGTGAGGAGTCACAGTCTGTGTGACCTCTGGCTCGATGCTTGGGCTCTCTGTGCCCTGTCCCCTGACCCGCAGTAGGGAATGAGAACACCCACTCAGCCGCTGGCTGTGTGGACACAGTCGAACTCTCTGCCTGTGAAGGGCTTAGCGTACGTAGACACGGGACTTCAGCGGTTATGCCGGAGGGCAGGGTACTTGGACAAGGTTCGTACAGGTGCGATGCTGCTGTGGTGGTGGAAGGTTCTAGGGGCAGGGGAAAGATGGAGGGCGGTGGAGCGTGCACTGTGAGGGCCTGAGAAATAGGGGAGCTGCAGGGCAGTGCTGGCTGCTGGGGACCCGAGGCCTGGGGGTAGGTGGGACGGGCAAGGGCATGAGGACTCGGAGGAGGTTGTCAGGGTTTGCCACAGGGACGCAGCTGGGACCTCTGAACCAGTTTCCACCGACGCTGCCCATTCCTCGGTCCGGCCTTCTCGACCTCCAGCCCCTCTTCCCTCAACTCCCTCGTTCAGCCCTTTCAACTCCTTCTCTGCCAACACCTAGTCCATCCAGCCACGAGGCCACAGCCCCCAGGCTGACCGCAGCCAGGGGGAGGAGGAGGGCGAGTATGGCGGCGTTCACGGGGCCCGGATAAATGCTGAGCAAGGGCCCTGGACCTGCACACGTGCTCCGTAAGGAGCAGGGCAGGAGCGAGTACACGCGAGCTGGGGAGTGCTGTCACCCGGTACAAAGGCATGGCTTCTGCAGTGGGAGTTGTGGAGGGCACAGGAGTACCCAGGGGTGCTGGGGGGCGGTGCTGAGACGCAGCAGGAGCAGATCAGGTAGTATTGGCGTGTGCCGGGACTGTGCAGGGGGCGTGTTATGGGAATATACTGAGATCAGAGTGAGGGGGAGTTATTATTGGAGCATACTGGGACGTGTGGGGTGTCGCTGAGATATACTGGCGCATTCACGGAGGGCTGTCTCGCTGAATTCAGGGGGTAGGTAATTGGGGAGCTCGCTGCGTTATTATCGGAGTGTGTTAGGGCCGTGTGAGTACTACAGGGATTTGCCAAGGGGGCCTGGGTACGGTTGGCCTACTCTGGGGGGGGGGGCAGCGAGGAAAGAGGGGCTACAGGTCTGCACGGGTCAGGCTTTCGATGTCGGAGGATACTGCGGCCCAGCACGGCATCCGTTCCGTGCAGTCTGGGGCACCTGGCTCCGGGGTGTCCTGAAGGAAGTGGGGTCGGAGCCAGGGGGCTGCAGATTCCTGTGGTAGACCAGAGCACTGGGCCCCCGGGATAGAATGGACGCGTGTTCCCGAGGTGTATGATGGTGATGTCAGGAATCCAGGGTTGTTGTTTGGTTTTGACTTATTCCTTTGCCTTTTTTGCGGCTGTTTGAGGCGGGGCAGGTGTTAAGATAAGTGACATGTCCTTGAGACCCACTGACTTTTACTGGGTATCTGGCACCACCCCAGACGGGGTGGGTGGCTTTACTAGGTGGGTAGTTTGCCTTTTACGGGAATACCCCGACGGCCGGCAGGGCGTACCCATGCCGTCTGAGCTGGGCACAGGCGCGGGCTTGGGAGACGGTGCTGTTCCTCTGCGCCTTCCAGCGTGGCAGCCGCTAGCTACATGTGGCTATGGGGCACTTTGAAAAGTGGACACTGGGACTGAGGAACTGGATGTTTACATTTGGTTTGATTAACTTTCGTAAAAGCAGCTGCGTGTGGTGAGCACCATCTTGGGCGGCGCGGACTAGGCGATGTTGCAGTACGCTCAGGGGCCCCGGGAGGTGAGGCTGACATACAGAGTAATGGAAGGCGTTCTGGGGATCACCCAGGGCCACGCATCCTCTCCCCTCAAGGCCTCGATCTGAGGACAGCAAAGGCCCCCACTGGGCACATGCGGGGCCACGCAGGGCCACGCGGCGCGCTCACCACCACTCCTTCCCCCCGCACTCTCGGCAACCCCAGCGGTTAGGGTCTGTGGTCGGCCCTCACTTTACAGGAGGAAACTGAGGCACACAAGGTTGGAGCCCCAGGCTCAAGGTCACAGACAGGAAATAGCCCGCAGGGCGAAGCGGCTAGCAGGCCGCCCGGTAACCTGGAGGCCTATGCCCCAGCCCTGGCACTGCACCTCGCCGGTGGTGGGCTGGGGACTGCTGGCTGAATGGAGGGTGGATGGATGCCGATGGATGAATGAGGGAAGAGTGAGTGGGAGGGAGAGCACCGAGGCTCCGAGGGGGAGGCCTGCCAGGGCTGCCGTGAGCACAGGCACACCGCGTGGGTGGGACATCCTAAGAGCAGTGAATGGGCCTGGGGCAGGGGCTGGGCCCGGCTCTGTGTCTCATGGTCCCTCTCCCCCCCACCCCCATCCCTCCCGCCTTCCTGCCAGCGATTACATCATTAAGGAGAAGACAGTTTTGCTGCAGAAGAAGGACAGCGAGGGCTTTGGGTTTGTGCTCCGTGGGGCCAAGGGTGAGTGCCAGCCGGGGAGGGGCGGGGCCAGACCAAGGGCTCCCTGACCTGGGGGGAGATGGAAAGGGCAGAGGACCCAGCCCACCTGCCACCCTAACCCAACACCCCCTACCCCACCCCGGGGTGCTGGTCCCTCAGCTACGGTGAGGCCTCCGTGACTTGGGTCTGAGCCCCCTCCCCTGCTCGGCCTCTCCACCCCCTCCCCTCCGACCCCGCCGGCTCCTCCCCGTCTGCAGCGCAGACCCCCATCGAGGAGTTCACCCCCACCCCAGCCTTCCCGGCGCTGCAGTACCTTGAGTCGGTGGACGAGGGTGGCGTGGCGTGGCGAGCTGGACTGCGAATGGGAGACTTCCTCATCGAGGTGAGCCCTGGCCCCCTCTTTCCTGGGGTCTTGGTGACAAATCTCTATGTCCCTCATGGTCCACTCCAGACCAGCCTTTGGTGCCAAGCCACCCAGCCCTGTCCCCAGGCCTGCCAGCCTCTGCTTCTTTGACAATTTCTTCTAAAAACCCTCTGAAACTTCTCAGAGGAGGGTGCAGACCTGCCCCCCACACACGTGGACACGCACAACACTGGGGCCCGGGGAGGCCCCAGGCCAGGGCAGTGACAGGGTGGGAGGGCATCTTGCAAGGGTTGAGGGAGGGGGGCGTGGTGCAGAGGGTCACTGTGCTGGGGACTCTGAAGCCAGATGTGCCTCCGTCCCTTGCCAGCTCGGGGTCACTGGGGTGTCTGTGTGCAGGTGAATGGGCAGAACGTGGTAAAGGTGGGCCACCGCCAGGTCGTGAACATGATCCGCCAAGGGGGCAACACGCTGATGGTCAAGGTGGTGATGGTCACCAGGCACCCGGACATGGACGAGGCCGTCCACAAGAAAGGTGCTCCTCCACCCACCCTGGTGGCCAGGCTGGGCACCCACTGCCCCACACACCGCCCCGCAGGAGCCCTGAGGGCAGGCCTCCTCTGTCTCCCCTGTCCCGAGACTGCTCCTTCACGACCCTTCTGGGAGAAACCGAGGCCGGGAAGGCTCAGCACCCTGGTGGCAGCTGTCCCTGAGCTCTGAAGCCCCCCGGATGCTGACTCCTGCCCCCCTCACCTTTTCAGCACCCCAGCAGGCTAAGCGGCTCCCACCCCCAGCCATCTCCCTGCGTTCCAAGTCTATGACCTCAGAGCTGGAGGAGATGGGTGAGCCCACAGAGGGGCTGGGGAGGGCGAGGGGCAGGGGCTGGGCCACCCCTCGAGTTTGTTAGTGTCGTTAGTGACCAGGGGTCCTCGTCCTCATCCTGTGCCCCCTCCGTGGGTCGGACTCTCGGCCTTCGTGTGTGTCTCTGGGAAGGGGTGTCTGAGAGACGGCTTTGGTCTGTCCAAGTCTTGTATCTGTTTCTCTGTCGGGTCTTGGGTCTGTATGTGACCCTCTCTGCAGCCGCTGTTTTCTTTCTTCTGGCCCCCGCGACCTGCCCCACGTCCCCCGCCAACCGCGTCCTCCACCTCTCCCCCACACTAGCTCCCCAGAGCCCAGGACAGGAAAGCGAGCCCCTTCCTCCAGGCAGGCCCAGTGGACCTGGGGGGTCCAGTCCGCCCTGACAGGGGGCAGGTCAGACAGCTGACCGCCTCTCCCCGGGCCCCGCGGGAGGCGGGCTTTCCAGAGAGGGGGCCCCTCACCTCCTGACGTCCTAACTCTTGGCTCCTCTACTGCCTCTCCCCCGGGCTAGTCTCCCCCTGGAAGAAGAAGAGTGGTGAGTGGGCACAGGACTGGCGGGAGGGCCCCGTCTCCCGACCCCGCCGGCGGACACGCCCCTCCCCGCCCCCGCCCCTCACGCCCCACTCGCGCTTTCGCTCGCCCGCTGGCCACGCCCACTGGCCCGCACCTGCTGGCCACGCCCACTGGCCGAGCCCGCCCCGCCCTGCCCGCCGGGGGCGCTCTTGGGCTTCATCCGTGTCTTTTGCCCACAGAGTACGAGCAGCAGCCTGCGCCGGTGCCCAGCATGGAGAAAAAGCGGACCGTGTATCAGATGGCTCTCAGTAAGACGGCCCCGCCCAGCCGCGGTTCCCCCGGTGGTGCCACGTCGGCCCCAGCCCTCCTCGTGCCACCCCCAGCTCATCGCCTTCGTGCCCTAACCCAGCCATGCTGCTGTCTCCCTGCCATGATGGCCGTCCTTCTCTCTGTCCTCACTGGCTGCTCCTACCCCAGGGCCCTGCCGGCGGGGCTGCCCCTCCACCGGGTGGGCTCGTACAAGGCGCCCCGGCGGCCCTGCAGCACTGTCTGCAGCCAGCAAACCACGCTTCCTCTCAGTCTCCCCGCCCCTCTCCTCCTAGACAAACTGGACGAGATCTTGGCGGCGGCCCAGCAGACCATCAGCGCCAGCGAGAGCCCCGGGCCTGGCGGCCTCGCGTCCCTGGGCAAGCACCGGCCCAAAGGCTTCTTTGCCACTGAGGTAGGTGGTCTGGCGGGGTGACCCGGTGGAGCGACCCGGCGGGGGACCGAGCGGTGCACGGCCTGCCTAGCGCCTTCGAAACCTTTCCTGACCCCACTGTGCCTCAGGCTGATCCTGAAGGGGCGCCACACTGGCCGGGACCCCCTCTCTGCTCCCCACCTCGGGCCTTCTTTCCCATCTGTTCAGCCTCTTCCTTCTTCTCCTGGCAATTCCCATCTTTCTCATCTCTTTGCTCGGTTTTCCATCTCTGCCTCTCGGACTCTTCTCCTAACTCTTTCTACCCACTTGGGGGGCCAGAGGGAAGGCAGAATCTCTTGGATAAACACCCCCCAGGGTATGCTTGCCGTTAAAATACTGTTCTTCTCAGTGCCCACCCTGCCTGCGTTTCCCCACTACCTGCAGTGGGCGTTGGTCGTTTTCCGGACAGGTGTTCCACATGGGTCACCCCACTCGTTCCTTCCAGCTGTCCTGGGAGGTGCATGCATCCCTTTGGCAGGCTGGCGTGGTTCTCACAACAATGCTTGCAGATGTGTTGCATAAAAACACGTAAGAGAACAAAAGAAGGCAGTTAAGCTGAAATAGTTATCAAAATTTTTAAAAGCCAGGTTTGCGATACTGTAATATGGGAGCCTTCTCATCAGCGTGTTAGACAGCGAGATCTGGCCGGGGGCCTAGTACTCTGCTTTTGAAATCAGGGGGCGCGTGGCCACTGTTGCAGCCGACCTGCACCGCTGTGACGGGGTATGGAAATATTTGATGTCTGCTGGGGATACAGGCACAGGTCTTGCTGAGACTAGCGGAGTTTGTCGCCCACATCCTTCTAGTGGGGTTTGTCGCCTACATGCTTAATTGAGGAAAGGTTGCCTTTCATTTGAGAATAATGAAAATAAAGACACGCTATTTTTTCCTGTCCAAGTGTACTGGTCCCCTGATGCGTATCCACAGCCCCCCTAAGGGTAGACCACCTGCTTTAAAGGGTCTCAAACTTTTGACAAGAATCAATAGCAGGAGGCAGGGGCCAGCAGGTGTCGTGGTGGCAAGACTCCCACATGGCGACCGTGGTTCAAGTCCTGGACCCGGAGGCTTGAAAATCATGCTAGGCACATGTGCATGCATGCCCAAAATCCTGAAAAGAGAATGGCAGAGAAAGGACTGTGGTGTGACCATCCACCTTAGGGGGTGATTTCTCACTTTCCCTCTCACTGTCTCTCTGTCTCTGTCCTGCAAATGCATGCACCCGATGGCCAAAAAAAAAAAAAAAAAGAAGAAGAAGAAGAAAAAGAAAAAGAGAGAGAGCAGGAGGCAGATTTGCAACAGGATTCCTGGAATTTCTTTCCAATTTATAGGCAGAGGGTCATCGGCCACTTCTCAGGGCTTAGCGAAGAAGGACTTGGCAACAGGCCCTCACTTTGCACCAGTCCTTGGCTTCTCGAGGAGTAGGAAACCCCTGCAGCTGGTAGGGTCCTCGTCCATGCCCGTGCCCCCCGCACCCCGAGGCAGTGTGAGAGTCCAGAGCACACAGGCACGAGAGCTGGGCCCATGTGACTGCAGCTCCTCTAACTCACTGCGCGTTTCGGACCATGCTGCCGAGTCCCTGTGCATCCCGGCCTCTGCTCGTAAAACGAGGTCGGAGCCGACCTTGCGGCTCTCGGGATCACAGGAGATGCACTCCCAGCACAGCAGGCTCTGCACAAATGGTGGTCTCCTCGCTTCCCCTTTTCCCTGATGTCAGAGGCCTTTTTCTGGTGCCCTCTGATCTGAGGCAAGTCGCCATCCCCTGGGACATTAGTCTGAACCTGGTGCTGTCACTGTCCCTGCCACCGCTTTCTCCAGCACGCTTCCAACCTTGAACGCGCTGGAGGCAAGGAGCGCCCCGCCTCCTGCTGCAGTTCTTCTATACGTGGACAGACTTCTAGGAAGTTATTTTAAGTGTCTTCATTCATTTCTTCTGAGAGAGAAGGACAGAGAGACAGGCACGCCCAGTAGGATTTCTGCTCTATGATCCACTTCCGGTCTCAGCTCAGGGCGGTGCTGCGGTGCAGACCCACAACCTCTCCCTGTGAGCCCCCCACATCGCTGCCACCCTGCTGCCTGGCCCGAGGACGGGGTGTCGTACACGGAGCCCAATGTGCCTCACCGGGGCTCTCCCACCTCGGCAGTGCTTTCTCCTCGCTGAACCTCTGACCCTCACTCGCCCTCCAGGTCCTCAGCAAACTTCTTCACCACCACCTGGGAAGGAGGGAAGTGCACCCCCATCTCACAGTAGGCGAGACGGAGGCTCAGGGTTAGTGACCTGCCCGAGGTCTGCCAGAGGGCGTGTGTCCGGCCAGAGCAGAGGTCAGGTGCTCCTCCCACACAAGGCGGCCATGATTCTCACTGTGGACACCGTGGACCCTCACTGGTCCCGATCCCATCTGCACATCCGCCTGCTCGTGGAAATTTATCTGGCTGCTCCCAATCCAGACTTTTTTGCGTTTTTTCTTTCGTGGACATGTGCAGCGAACATTTTGAGGCACCCCACGAACACACTCGCAGCTGGGGCCGGCCTGCCTGAGGCTCCTTGCCTTCCCCTTGCGACTCGCCCTGGAAATCACGGTTTTCCCTCGGGCTCCTTAGTGGGGGTAGGTGCCTTTTCTGGATGATTCCGATGTTTCAGATGTCCCCCAGGTAGAGCGACATGCTGTCTGGGGTCCCCAACTGCAGCAGGGTCGCGGTGTGCCCAGAGGTGAGCTCTGCTCGGTGCGAGTCACGCTGCGGGCGGGGCCGACGATGTTAGAGGTCAGGCCTGCGAGGAGCTCTCCCCGCTGAGCTGCATGTGGACTGGCTGACGAACACGTGTGACTTCAGAGAACATAACTGCGCAAGTAGCCAGGACGGACATTCTGGCGGCCGGGTGCTTTATGTGTCATTATTTTTACAAATTTTTTCTAAGACATGTGTTCTCCCCAAAGAGAGAGAAATCTCTCTTGGGGGGGGGGTGGCCACACCATAATCCCTTCTCCTTCATTCTCCTCTTGACACACACGTATGTGTCTGGCATGTCTTTTAAGCCACTGGATTGAGAACTTGAACTGCTCAGCTGGCCATGTGGGGTCCTGCAGCTTTGACCACCACACCAGCTGCTGGCCCAGGGCTGGATGTCCCTTTCTTTATTTTGGGAGAAATTTTTGCTATAGGGTGCGTGTGCTTACCAGAAAAACAGACAAAGCAAGAAATCACCCCCCAGGGGGGATGGCCACACTGCAATCCCTTCTCCTCCATTCTCCTCTCAGGACCTTGGGCACGCATGCGCGCCTGACATGAGTTTAAGCCACCAGGTCTGGGACTCAAACCATGGTTGACTACATGGGAACCCAGCGACGTAGCCATTGTACCGTTTGCTCCCCAGGGCTGGGTGTTCTTAGTCACGAGGGCTGTCCGCATGCTGGAGGGTGTTTAGCAACACCCCCGCCCCCACCTGGTCCAGTCTGAACAGTCTCCAGATCTTGCCCGAAGTCCCCATGGAGCCAGTCACCTCTGGCTGAGAGCCACTGCCCTGTGTCACTCGAAAGACTTTTAGTGCAGGGTTTACCTTAAGGGGACTCAGACTCAGAATGCCGCCCTGTGCGTTCACTCACTCGACGCTTACTGGGAGCCCAGGACATGTCCCGCCAACCCCCTGCCTCGTGCTTCCTTCGGATCTGTGTCTCACCCTGTCTGCAGCGAGACTGCCCCTGCATGCCCCCGGTGGCCAGCCTCCCCCAGGTGTCCCCGACCCCGAGGCTCTGCAGTAACAGACAGATGTGACTGAATCCCTTCATGCGCCCCTTTGAAGCACATTGCTGAATTTCTCCGCCTTTCCATCTTCCATTCTGTAAAAGGGGGCCAGAGCCAGCCTCGCCCAGTTCTTAGGAGGAAGTGAGACTGACTGGTGCAGAGGCGGCTCCTGACTGCGGGAGCGCCTCTCTGCACAGAAAGCTGTCCCCGGGACCCCATCGCGGCTGTCCGGTGCGCCCTGCACGTGCCCCGAGACCCCACAACAGCACGGCAGACAGCACAGTCTCCGGCCGCGGACAGACAGGTCCCGCTGCCGTTCTCTCCACAGAAGCCTGTGGTGTACTGAGCGGCCAGGCGGCCACCGTGTCAGGCCCTCGTGTCACCTGCTACGGGACAGACAGGACTTTGGCCCTCACAGAATTCACCCTCAGAGCTCCGAGGCCCCCCAGGGGCCCAGGCACCAGCTGCCTGCCTGCCCCTCCCAGGGGGGAAGCTCTAGGCACCCACGCAGGTCCTCGGGGGCTCTCAGGCCCTCCGCGTCCTGGCGTCCTGGAGCCCAGTGGCCGTTCCCGACAGAGCCTCTCCCTTCCTCGTCTCTCTGGTCTGTCCCTGGGCCTCCCCAAGCCCGTCCTCTCACATCGGGGCACTCTGCCCCTTCTCACCCGCCCTCCTGGCCTTTCCCACCCTCCTGGGCACAGCGGCCCCCTCAAGGTTTCTGCGCCCCAGTGGCCTCTCCGTCAGGGCTTGTTCTGTGTCCCCGTCGCCTCTTTCCCCTCTCCACTCCCCACCGGTCCCCTCCGCCTCTAAGTCAGAGGTCTGGCCATGTGTTGCCCGGAGGCGTCGGGTTAGGTCCGCACAGCCAGAGCCCAACGCTGCACAAGAGGCCACGTTTAAGAACTTGGAGGTTTCCGCTCCCTCCACGTCGGTTTGCACACGAGCTAAGTGAGGTGTGGAGGAGGACCCCGAGTCTCCCTCTGCAGGGGAAGGTGGTACCGAGCAAGCAGCCTCGAGGACCAGTGCCTCTCAGGGTGTGTCTCCTAGGGCCCTCAGGGTGTGTCTGTCTGTCTGTCCCCGCTGCGGGGCTCTGGCCTTCCTGGCTCCGGCGCCCGCTGCCTGGGCACTGACTGGGTGGGTGTCGTTTCAGCCTTTCTCTGGTCAGTCCTGGGGCCCTTCTGCCTTTCCCTCCTGGGTGTGCCGGCCTCTGCCCTCTCGGGCGTGTCTGCGTGGGCACCCTCCCCGCCCTCTGGTCCCCCCTCCCAGCACGGCCTTGTTGCCCCTCCTGTCTCTCAGACTTTGTCTCTCCCCCCGGGCCCTCCTCTCTCCCCTCATCTGTCTCCATCTCCTCAACTTCCAACTTGGGCGTTTGCTTATCTCTGTCTCTGTGTCTCCACCTCTATTCCTGGCTCTCCCTTTTTCTCTATCTGCTTCTCTGTCTCTGTCTTTCCATCTCTGGCTTTGTCTCTTTCTCACCACCTATCTCTCACTCCCCATCTGTCTCTCTCTGTGTCTCTTTCTCACCACCTGTCTCACTCCCCATCTGTCTCTCTGTGTCTCTATCTCTACCTCTTTGTCTTCTCATCTCTGTCTCTCTCCCTGTCTCTCTCATCCCCCATCTGTCTTTGTCTCTGTTTGTATAACTCCACTTCTGTCCCTGTCTCCCCATCTCTTTCTATCTCTGCCCCCACATCTTTCTCTGTCTCTCTCTCTCTCCATCTCTCTCCCAGCTGTCTGTCTCTGTGGCTCTCCGTTCTCTCTGACCCTCTCCGGGGCTGGCTCCCTGGCAGGACTGTCCTAGCCACTGCCTGACACCGGGGTGCCCTCCGCCCCACGTGGAGACACCACACCGCGTGGGACTGGAGTGGGACCTGCGGGCGGAGTCTGCCCGGCAGCCCGTGACATCATGCGCAGCCACGGCTCTGCCGAGGTCAGCCTGTGGGTTGGCTCCGTCGGCAAGGCAGGCGGGCGGTCCACGCCGCCTCCCCAGTGTCCTGGCCCTCTTCATGTGACGTCTCTGGCGCGCTGCCTCTTCCTAAGTGAAGCAAACCCATTTCCCCATCCTCTTCCACATCAAAGGGTCGCCTGTCAGTGTGCCAATCTGACGCCTACCGGTCACTGTGACCCTCTTGAGTCAGGGACACTTCTCGCCCGCTTTGAACGTCTCTGTCACTCTAACCAGCATCCTGCCACCTCGGCCCGGCTCTTGTCACCCTGATGCCCCTTTCTGACTGGCCAGGTCCCCCCTCTTCGCTCTGGGTGCCCCTTCTTCATCCTGTGTGTTCGATCTTTAGATCTTCTACCAGCTCGGGCCTGTCTCCTCCGAGGGCTCCTTACTCTCCTCGGAGGCTCGCCCAAGGCCCTTTCCCTCTGACCCACAGCCTCTGTCTGTCCTCCCCGGAATGGCACAGTCGGCCTCTGAGGGTTCCAGGAGGATACAAGGGCAGCCCCTCTTCTCTCTGACAGCTATCTTACAGGGTCCGCTCCCCACGAGCCGCAGCCCCAGGACAGAAAGCCACGCTGTGGGTGTTAATCCATCGCTGAGGCTTAAGGTGGAGGGGAGTGGGGCGAGCCGAGAGCCCCTCGGGAAGAGCGGAATGGGGGGATTTGTCAAAGTGGGGGTGCATCAGGAGATAGAAGCTTTCCTGGAGCTAGCCCTGTGCTGTTTGGTAGGGACGTTCAGAGGAATGGGACTGGGGTTTGGGCCTTCGAGTCCTCCCCACACCTTGTCAGGGTGTCCTGAGTCACCGCTAGTGAGTCCTACCAGTATTTATTGAGCACCTGCTGTATGCTGGCCTGCTGCCGGGCTCTGAAGGTGCAGAAGTGCACCAAACGGGGTCCCCTCCTTCAGGGGATTTACGTGTGGGGTGGAATGCAGCAGACGTTGGTTCTACTCTATGTAAGAAAAAAAAGGGGCCAGCAGGTGGCGTGGTGGTTAAGGCACTGGACTCCCACATGGCTGACCATGGTTCAAGTCCCAAACCTGGTGGCTTGCTTTCTCACTTTCCCTCTCTCTAATCAAATTTTAAAAATAATAATAAAGTTGAACAGATAATTCTTAAAAAATAAAATAAAATCAAGAACATTGGCCTGAATAAGATAAATGTTATATTAAAGAAGTCTGGAGAGGACAGTCTTAGGTACATTGACAGTTTCATGGTCATGAAGACCTAGGGTACTTCTTTTTTTTAATTAATTAATTAATTTAATTTCAAGAAAAGCGGTTTTAGCTTTAATAAGTCAAAATCAAAGAAATGCTAAGACAGCTTTGCTTAAAACTTAAAGCCAGGAAACAGGTTAGGATTCTGTTCACATAGTATCTATGCGAACCTATCGGCAGCACGAGACACGACGAAAATCCTTACACCTGGAAAACAAAGCCTAGGAGAAAATCAGCCATGTTTTAGTCAAAATCATAAGATTCTGTTTCACCAGTTCAGTCTCGTGTACTTAATCTATCTTCTGTTGTGGTCCCATCTTCCCAATTGAATTCTGGGATATAATATTCAACTCCAGACTTGTCTCTACCATTAAGTTGGCCATTTTCTTAGTTGTTTTTGAACTCTTATTTCTGTGTGTCTATATTTTTCCTGGTACTAGGGTACTTCTTAATTTCCTCTCCACCATCCTAGCCTTGTTTCTACCCACAAGATGGACTCATAGTCCAAAGTGGCTGCTGGGGCTGTAGCTATTGCAGCAATATCCCAAGGTCAGGAGAAAGGATGAATGGAAAGGCAGAAAGCACCTTGCTGCCTCTTGGATTAGAGAAAAAGTCTAATGAGACTTCCCGGAAGTGGCACACAATACTTCCATTACGCATCTGGGCCAGCTTGTCACTGCAAAGAGGCCGAGAAATGTCATCTCTCAATAGGTGCCAAATAAGATTAGTTTCTTACCAAGGCAGAGGGTGAAATGGGTGTTGGTAGGCTACCCACTCGGGAGACAGACGGTAAACAAGAAAGTGATTATGACGACTGCAGGCTGGCGTCAGGGAAGGAGCGAGGCAGAGTAACAGGAGGAGGCCTCTGGGGGGACATTAGAGCTGAAACCGGAAGGACCTCTGAAACTTCGCGGCCCCTACCCCGCCCTTCTACCCCTGTCCCGGGCCTGGCTCCCCTGCCCTGACACTGGCTTCCTCACCATCCCTGGGTATGCCGGGCTCTCTCCCCTCAGGCCCTCTGCAACTGCTGTTCCCTCTGGCTGGAATACTCTTCCCTACGTACTGCACGGCGATTCCTTCTCCTCCTCTGGAGGTTGCTCCAGTAATATCTTCTCCACAAGGCCTTCCTTGACTACCTTACTTTATTTTATTTATTTTATTTTATTTGTTTATTATTCTTCTTCAATTTGACAGAGAAAGAGAAAGGGAGAGAGTGAGGAAGCAAGTTGCCAGGTCCAGGACTTGAACTGTAGTCAACCATGTGGGAATTCGGCACCTTAACCACCACGCCACCGGCCGGCCCAGTTTATTTTATTTTTTGTTTTTTCTTCTGTCAGCAAGAGAAAGACAACCAGAGGGACAGCACCCCACACAGGGTCTTCATGGGTCACAGGGTCACAGCCTAACTCTGGCCGCAGCCAGCTCTGGGTCATGGACACACATATATGTTTAGGGAGCCCCCTGGACATACACCCGGAGTCTTCCCTCATGGCTCAGCCTCACAGAGATCAGATCTGGCCCCTGTGCCACTGCCTGGCTTGGCCGGGCGTGGCCCGCTCTCCCCTCCGCTGTCGCTAAGTGGTTTGCTTGCTAATTGCTCTGTTCGCGCTGGCCTGCTCCTCACGCGACCTGGTGGCATCAAATTCATTGCCTCGGCGGTGTCTGGAGCAGTCCCTAGCGCGGGAGAAGGTGCTCAGGAATACTTGTGAAGTGACCGACTGTCACAAGTGTAAAGGGCTGACCTGGAGCAGGGACGTGAGCGTGCTGAGACGGGACGCAGGCCAGGAAGGCACAGAGCCACCCCAGGAGGACCGCCTGTGCTGATGGCCATGCAGTCCCTGCCCACATGGTGGTGCCAGTGCAGGCGCTCTCCCAGCACTCCGAAGGTGGCCACTGTGACGGCCACAGGCCACAGGGCGGCATCCCTCCTGTGCGTGTCCATCTGAGTGGCTACTGACGGGGAGGAAGGCGAGCCAGGCCAGGGCCTAGGGCTGGGAAGGCCCGATTTCCCACACAGACCACAGAGTACTGGGAGAGAATGTTCCAGATGGAGGGAAGGGCGCGTGCTGGGGGTCTGAGGTGAGACACGGCACAGCGGAACCAGGCTTGGTGGCACGCACCTGCGTTCCCAGCTTCTGTGGAGGCTGAGGCAGGAGGATCGTGAGTTTGAGGCCAGCCAGGGCGACATGGTGCGACCCTGTCCACAGAAAACACATTTTAAATGTAAGTTGTCAGGGCAGTGCGGACAGTGGTGAGGCGGTGCTCCATGAGGCTGTCATGGGACGGTTCTGGGTTCACATCCCAGCGCCTCCTGAGCGACCAGGCATGCGTGCCCTGACCTGGGGCTGACCAGGCTGGGAGTGGGACAGGCAGGAGGACTCTGCTGGGGCCTCTCGCTCGCTCGCTCGCTCTCAAGAAAGAAATTAACAGAGCCAGCAGGCGGTGTGACTCCAGCATGGTGGTAGACTTCCACATGGCTGACTGTGGTTCAAGTCCCAGACCTGACAGCTTGTTTTCTCACTTCCTCTCTCTCTGTGTCTCTCTCTGGTGAGTGCATGTGCCCTATAGCAAAATTTAAAACTAATAATGGGGCCAGCAGGTGGTGTAGCATTTAAGGCGCTGGACTCCCACATAGTTGACCGTGGTTTGAGTCCCAGGCCTGGAGGCTTGAAACTCACACTAGGTACGTGTGCTTGCATGCCCAAAATCCCAAGAGGAGAATGGAGGAGAAGGGATTGTGGCATGGACACCCCTCTTGGGGGGTGATTTCTTGCTTTTTATCTCTGTCTCTCTCCAGCAAGCATACGTGCCCTATGACCAAAAAAAAAAAAAAACCTAAAAATCATAAAATTAACAGACATTTTAGAATTATTTAATTTTATTTTATTTATTTACTTATTTTAATTTGACCAGAGAGGGCCAGACTGAGAGAGAGAGAAGGAAAGGGAGAAAGCAAACCGCCACGTCTGGGACTTGAGCCGCGGTCAGCCATGTGGGAGTCCAGTGCCCTGAACCACCACTCCACCTGCCAACTCCCAATATTAACAGACTTTTTTGGAAAAGAACTTTTTAAAGGAATTATGTAATTTAATTTGATTCATTGTCATTATTTTATTTATTTATTTTCTAAGTTGACCAGTGAAAGACAGGGAGCGAAGGAAAGTGAGAAAGCAAACTGCCAGGTTCAGGACTCGAACCGTGATCAGCCATGTGGAAATCCAGTCACCTTAACACCACCGCCAGCCCCTAAAAAAAAAAAAAAAAAAAAAGAATTTAAAAATTTTTGTTATTGGGACCAGCTATGTCGCTGGACTTCCATGTAGTCGACCGCAGTTCGCGTCCCAGACCCGGTGGCTTAAAACTCACGCCGGGCGCGTGTGTGTGCATGCCCAAGATCCTGAGAGGAAAATGGAGAAGGGATTGCGGCATGGCCATCCCCCCTGGGGGGTGATTTCTCACTTTCTGTCTCTCTCTGTCTGTCTGGTGAGCGCACACGCCCTATAGCAAAAACCTCTTAAAATTTTTTTGTTATTATTATTTTTGAGAGATTTTTACTATAGGACACGTGCGCTCGCCAGAAAAACAGAGAGAGAGAGAGACAGAAAGCAAGAAATTACCCCGCAGGGGAGATGGCCAACTGCAATCCCTTCTCCTCCATTCTCTTGGGATTTTGGACATACATGCACATATACCTCGTGTGAGTTTCAGGCCATTGGGTCTAGGACTCAAACCACGGTCAGCTATGTAGGAGTCCAGTGTCTTTGCCATAGGGCAGGCGCCACCATGCCCCAGGAGTCCAGTGTCTTAACCACTGTGTCACCTGGTGGCCCTGTCATTTTTTTTTTTAACTTTGCTATAGGGCACATGCACTCACCAGCGAGAGAGAGGAAAAAGCAAGCTGCCAGGTTTGGGACTCAAACTGCGATCAGCCATGTGGGAGTACAACGCCTTCACCACCATGCCACCTGCTGGCCCCCAAACTAACGAATTTTTTTTTCTTTAGAGAAAGAGATTTTTCCTATAGGGCATGTGCACTTGCAGAAGAGGCAGAAAGAAGATGAGAAATCACCCCCCATGGGGATGGCCACGCTGCAATCCCTTCTCCTCCATTCTCCTCTCGCAATCTTGGACATACAGCACACACACCTGACATGAGTTTAAAGCCACCAGGTCCAAGACTCGAACCTCAGCAGACCATGTGGGAGTCCAGCGATGTAACCATTGCACCATCTGCTGGCCTCCAAATTAACAAACCTAAAAAAAAAACATCTGGAGGCCTAAACCCTGCAGATACAGTGCCTGGGGAAGTGCCGGCCCTCTGGAAGCTTCTGTGTTGGGGTAGACACAGCTAGCAGAGGAGGCTGTTAGGGATGGAGATGCATGCCGTAAACAGGACGGGGTGGGCTGGCTCTGTCTGGGTAAAGGGCCAGATCCTACCTGGCCGGCCGCGGTGCACTTCCCAGCCCTGGTGGCTTCACGTGTGCGCGCCCCAGTCCCAGCAGGGTCGAGAAGTGGAGAAGGGATCTGGCATGACCACGCCCCATTCGAGGTGCTCTCTCCTGTCTCTTTCCACCTCTCTGGCAAGCGAGCACACCCTCTAGCAATTCAGAGAAAGCAAAGAACACAGGGTAGGGAAGCGCAGTGGGCAGCGGCGGGCAGTGAGGCAGGGGTGCAGCACTTAGAGAACTCGCGACGCTGAGAGAGCTGCAGTGGGGACAGACACTGTCGGGAGACGGTGGGCCGGGGTGTGAGGGGTGGGGGGCAGGCAGGAAGAGGTGGCAAGGCCCAGGGGCAAGCAGGGATAAAGGCAGTTCGGGCCACACAGGGTGACTGCAGTCGGAGCCTGAGGCGCGTTGTTTTTTAAGTTTTTACTTATTTCTTCTATAAGCAAAGAGAGAGACAGTCTTGGCCATCCTACTCAGGGAGGTGTGGACCAGAGCCCAGAACCTTCCATTGTGGGGCAGCCTCGAAGAGCACTGCATTTTCTGTCTATGCCACCTCCCGGTCCCCCATGAGACAGGGGCTCTTGTGACAGCGGTTTGCCAAGGGAGAGCCTGCAAGGCCGTGAGGGAGAGGAAGGGCAGTGAGCGGGGTCGCTGCAGCTCCTTGGGCCACTGCCATCCTGGGGCAGGGGTGGGGGTGGGGGAGCCCTGCAGCGTGGCTGACCCCGGGGCCAGTCCTGTCTGCACCTTCACACCCACAGGTGGGCCGTGGCTGCCCCTGGGTGGGTCGGCTGCTTGCAGGGGTGACCACACAGCGGGGTTCCCGGAGAGGGCCCTGTAGACTAGGGGTGGGAATTTTCTAAATCTCTGCCCCTTGTGTGGAAAGCAGACCCGGGGCAGGAAGGCGAGGGCGGCAGAAGAGAGGCCACTGCAGCCGTCCGGGCAGCCCCGGCAGGGCCCTGGGCAGGGCGGTGACAGGAGCAAGGGACTGCGGGCCCGGAAGCAGAGCCGGCAGGGCAGCGGGACGGCTGCTCTCTTCCCTCTCCGCTGGCCCAGCTCTGGGCCCCTCTGCGGTGCGCAGAGGCCTGGAAGAGTGGGGTGGCTGCCCGAGGTGTGCGTCTTCATGCCCTGACTGGTCTTTCTCTGCTCTCTTTTCTCTCCTCCGCTGACCGCCACCCCAAAGTCGAGCTTCGACCCCCACCACCGCTCCCAGCCAAGTTACGAACGTCCTTCTTTCCTGCCTCCGGGACCTGGCCTTATGCTCCGACAGAAATCTATCGGTATGTCCCCCGAGGGGGGGGGGCAGCATAAGGGGAGTGGGGGGCTTGGAGCTGTTCCTGCTTCCACGTGCGACCCCAGCCACGGGGTGGGCGAGCTGGGGTACGAATCCCGCTCGCCTCCTTCCCAGCTGTGTGACCGGGCCGGGTGGCTTCACTCCGGCCTCAGGCTCTGACCTAGACAACTGGGTGTTGCTGTCCCCACCTGGGTGACCTGAGCCACCCCTGCTGCTTCTCGCGCTGGGCTCCGTTCACTCCTTCGTTTTACAAATGTCCACTGAGCAGCTACTGCACACCAGGGCCTGACCTCCCTGCTGGGCACGTCCTGCCCTCGCGGGTCGCCTAGCAGGGTGAGGGCTACGGGAACGGGATTGCAGGCTGAGGGCAACAGGAACGGGAGAGTAAGATGAGAGGCCGCAAGAGCTTGGGGGGCAGGCCTGAGCGGCTGTGGTGGTAAAGTGGGGGCCCAGCTGCGTCTGGGGCAGGGCATTGCAGCAGAGGGCCAGCCTGTGCAGAGGTCGGGGTAGGGCTGAGCTTGCATGTACAGAGCAGAAGGCCAGCGGGGCTGAGCACAGGCACGAGGGCCGAGGGGACAATGGCCCTGGTCCTGCGGGCTCCGTGGGCCGTGGTGAGGACTGAGTGGGGCGAGACCCCTGGGCAGGATCTGAGCAGAGGAAGGACATGCACTGACTTAAATCTTAAAACACAAGAGGGTCAGCAGGTGGGATGGTGGTTAAGGCACTGGATCCCACAGAGCTGACTCTGCAGTTCACGTCCCGGACCCAGGGGCTTGAAAATCACACTGGGCAGGTATGCATACATGCCAGTCCTGAAAGGAGAATGGAGGAGAAGGGATGGCGGCATGGCGAGCCCCCCCCCCCCCGTGGGGTGATTTCTCACTGTTCCCCCCACACACCCCCAGTCTCTGTCTCTCTCTGGTGACTGCACGCAACCTATACCCCAAAAAAAAAAAAAATAGTGACAGGATACTTCCCACTTTTTAAAAATTTATATTCTTTTTTTTTAAAGAATTGTTAGATTAAATTATTCATTTTTATTTGACCAGAGAGGGACAGAGCGAGAGAGAGAAAGATGGAAAAGCAAAAAAGCAACCTGTCAGGTCCGGGATTTGAACCAGGGTTGGCTATGTGGGAGTTCAGTGCCCGTAACCACCACACCACCTGCTGGGCCTGTAAAGTGTTTTATTCTTTGATGGGGTGTCAGCACTGGGCTAATCCCTGTGAATTTCTCTGCAAACACTGGGTGCCACTATTTTTTAAAACGAATATTGTGGTGGGGCCAGCAGGTGGCATGGTGGCTAAGGCGCTAGCCTCCCACATGGCTGACTGCGTTTGAGTCCTAGACCTGGCAGCTTGAAAGCCACCACAGTCACATGTGTGTGCAGGCCCAAATTCCTGAGAGGAGACTGGAGAAGGGACTGTGGCATGCCCATCCCTGGGGCGGGTGACTTCTCACTTTCTCTCTTACTATCTCTGTCTCTGGCGAGTGCACACACCATGTGGCAAAAACCTTTAACAAAATTAATATTGTGGCTCTGCAGGGTAGGGGAGCAGGGACCCCTTCCTTCAAGCTTCTGCAGTCCTGAAGAGGGCAGCTGGGAGTTCTGGGTCAGGGGAGGGAAAGCTTCCTGAGTTTGGACAAGCAGAGAAAGAAGGAGAAAAGCCTCCCCCGCAGGGTCTGCTGCCTCGGCCAGCCCAGATCCCAGGTGCATCCATGGCCGCCGTGTTCAGTCCAGAGAACTCCAAACCTTCCCAAGGGGGTCAGCCTCGCAGAATGTCATGCTTTACCGCTGCCACTGTCAGCCCCTGTCTTAGGTTTCTGGGGGGTTACTGATTTATTGGTTTTGGTCATAGGGCGTGTGCGCTTGCCAGAGACAGAGAGAGGGAAAGTGAAAATTCACACACACACCCCACCCCCTGGCGATGGCCATGCGCAGTCCCTTCTCCTCTTGGGATTTTGGGCACACGTGCACATATGCCCAGTGTGATTTTCAAGCTGTGAGGTCTGGGACTTGAACCACATTTCCCCATGTGAGAGTCCAGTGCCTTAACCACCATGCCACCTGCTGGCCCCAGACTTAGTTTTTGTTTGTTTGTTTGTTTGTTTTTAAAGAATTATTTATTTCATTTTATTTATTCATTCAATAATTTTCAATTGACCAGAGAAAGACAGACACATAGAAGGAAAGAGAGAAAGCAAGCATCCAGGTCTGGGACTCGAACTGTGGTTGGCCATGTGGGAGTGTCCCAGCACCTTAACCACCACGCCACCTGCTGATCCCCAAACTTAGTTTTTTTTTTAAGTTTTATTTAACTTTATTTATATTTAATTTGACCAGAGGGGGACAGAGAGAGATAGAGAGAGTGAAAGTGAGAAAGCAAACTGCCAGGTCTGGGACTCGAACCATGGCCATCCATGTGGGAGTGTCCAAGCGCCTTAATCACCATGCCGCCCGCCGGCCCCCAGACTTAGGTTTAAACGAACCCTTCTGGTTGCAGGGAAGGGACTAGACTGGGCAGGGCGGAGGCACAAACCAGGAGACAGGAGGCGGTGACAGCTGTTGTCCGAGTGGGAAACAGGTGGCGACCTTTGCTGTCCGGGTGGGAAACAGGTGGCGACCGTGGATGGTGAGAAGGGGTTAGATTCTGGATAGGCGGGATTTGCTGGTGGACTGCGTGTGCGTGGTGGCAAAGAAAGCCACCAAGGATGACTCCAGGGTTTTGGGGCTGAGCTGCTGGGACGAGCTGCCATTTGCCGGGATGGGGGCGGAGCTAGGATGGAGTCCTGAGTGTGGGAGACGTGTCAGCCAGCCAGGTGGACCCAGGAGCCTGGCGCTCAGAAGGCACGGGCGGAGACCAGGAGCCGGCGGCGGGTGGCCTGAGCGAAGCCAGGCGTGGTTGAGAGCAGTCGGGGGAGAAAGGGCAGGCCAAGGCTTCGCTCCGCCAGCCTCCCGGACTTGGTTCCGGGTGAGATCCAGCCCGCCCCCAACTTCTGGCGTTCCCGCGCCTGGGAGGCGTGCCTGCATCTCTCGGCTCCCGACGCCTGATCTGCAGCCCACCTGCGCCGCCCGGCAGCAGCCTCGCCCGGAGCGGCTCTGCAGCGTCCTGGTGCGAGGCGCCGCTGCGTTCCCTTCCTGCGCAGCGCCACGCGGTCCCTTTTCAGCTCAAGCCACTGAGGCTCACCGCGGCCTCCCACTGCGCGGACTGGATAAGGGCGCCCCTCCGGGCCTGGGGGAAGTTGGGCCGAACGCGCCGCCCCGCTGGCTCCCCCTGCTGCTCGGCGTGGAGCAGTGCACAGCCTGCGTCCCGGTGCGAGGCGGCCCCGGGTTGACCGCGGCTGGGGAAGCGCTGGGCCATCCGGGCGCCGTTCGCGGCATACCCTGGGCGCCGCTACTGATTGCTATTGTGCCTCTGCGGGCTAGGGGAGCCCCGCCCCTCCATCCTCTGTGTCTCCCCAGGGGCTGCAGAAGACGACAGACCCTACCTAGCACCCCCAGCCATGAAGTTCAGCCGCAGCCTGTCCGTGCCTGGTTCGGAGGACATCCCTCCGCCACCCACCACGTCCCCGCCCGAGCCCCCCTACAGCACACCGCCGGCCCCCTCCTCCTCAGGCCGCCTCACGCCCTCCCCCCGGGGAGGCCCCTTCAACCCCGGCTCGGGAGGCCCCCTCCCCGCGTCCTCCCCGGCGTCGTTCGACGGGCCCTCCCCGCCCGAGGCCCGCGTGGGGGGCCGCGAGAAGAGCCTGTACCACGGCGGGCCCCTGCCGCCCGCGCACCACCACCCGCCGCACCACCACCACCACCACGCGCCGCCGCAGCCGCACCACCACCACGCGCACCCGCCGCACCCCCCGGAGATGGAGACGGGCGGCTCCCCCGACGACCCCCCGCCGCGCCTGGCTCTCGGGCCCCAGCCCAGCCTGCGAGGCTGGCGGGGCGGCGGGCCCAGCCCGACCCCGGGGGCCGCGTCCCCGTCGCACCACGGCAGCGCGGGCGCGGCCAGCGCCGCCTCCCAGACCCCGGCCCTGCGCTACTTCCAGCTGCCGCCGCGGGCGGCCAGCGCCGCCATGTACGTGCCCGCCCGCTCGGGCCGCGGCCGCAAGGGCCCGCTGGTCAAGCAGACCAAGGTCGAGGGCGAGCCGCAGAAGGGCGGCGGCCTCCCGCCCGCCGCGTCGCCCACGTCCCCGGCCTCCCCGCAGCCGCCGCCCGCCGCGGCCGCGCCGCCGGAGAAGAACTCCATCCCCATCCCCACCATCATCATCAAGGCGCCGTCCACCAGCAGCAGCGGCCGCAGCAGCCAGGGCAGCAGCACCGAGGCCGAGCCGCCCGGCCAGCCCGAGCCCGCGGGCGGCGGCGGCTCCTCGCCCAGCCCCGGCCCCGCCGTGTCGCCCGTCCCGCCGTCGCCCTCGCCCGTGCCCACCCCCGCGTCGCCCAGCGGCCCCGCCACGCTCGACTTCACCAGCCAGTTCGGGGCGGCCCTGGTCGGGGCGGCGCGGAGGGAGGGCGGCTGGCAGAACGAAGCCCGCCGGCGCTCCACGCTCTTCCTGTCCACCGACGCGGGCGACGAGGACGGCGGCGACGGCGGGCTGGGCGCGGGGGCGCCCCCGGGCCCGCGGCTGCGCCACTCCAAGTCCATCGACGAGGGCATGTTCTCGGCCGAGCCCTACCTCCGGCTGGAGTCGGCGGGCGCCGGCAGCGGCGGGGGCTTCGCGGGCTACGGGGCCGCCGGCCGCGCCTACGGGGGCAGCGGGGGCAGCAGCGCCTTCACCAGCTTCCTGCCCCCGCGGCCCCTGGTGCACCCGCTGACCGGCAAGGCCCTGGACCCCGCGTCCCCGCTCGGGCTGGCCCTGGCCGCCCGAGAGCGGGCGCTGAAGGAGTCCTCGGAGGGCGGTGGCGCGCCCCCGCCCCCTCCCAGGCCCCCGTCGCCCCGCTACGAGGCCCCGCCGCCCACGCCGCACCACCACTCGCCCCACGCCCACCACGAGCCCGTGCTGCGCCTCTGGGGAGCCTCCCCGCCCGACCCTGCCCGCCGGGAGCTGGGGTACCGGGCAGGGCTGGGCAGCCAGGAGAAGCTCCCGGCCAGCCCGCCCGCCGCCCGCCGCTCCGTGCTGCACCGCCTGCCGCCCGCGGCGCCCGGGGTCGGGCCCCTCCTGCTGCAGCTGGGGCCAGAGCCCCCGGCGCCGCACCCCGGCGTGAGCAAGGCCTGGCGGTCCGGAGCCACCGAGGAGCCCGAGCGGCTGCCCCTGCACGTGCGGTTCCTTGAGAACTGCCAGCCCCGGGCCGCGACGGCGGCTGCAAGGCGTACGCCCTCAGAGGACGGGCCCGGGGTCCCGCCGCCCAGCCCACGCCGCTCCGTGCCCGCCTCCCCGACCTCCCCGCGGGGCAGTGAAGAGAACGGCCTTCCCCTGCTCGTGCTGCCGCCGCCCGCACCCTCAGTGGACGTGGAGGACGGCGAATTCCTGTTCGTGGAACCGCTACCTCCTCCCCTGGAGTTCTCCAACAGCTTCGAGAAGCCCGAGTCGCCCCTCACGCCTGGGCCGCCCCACCCGCTGCCCGACCCCCCCACCCCGACCACGCCCCTGCCCCCCGTGCCGCCCCCGGCCGTGGCGGCCGCCCCTCCCACCCTGGACTCCACCGCGTCCAGCCTGACATCCTACGACAGCGAGGTGGCCACGCTGACCCAGGGGGCGCCCGCTGCCCCTGGGGACCCCCCTCCGCCAGGCCCGCCTGCCCCCGCAGCACCGGCGCCCCCGGCCCCCCAGCCAGGCCCAGACCCCCCGCCCGGCACAGACTCTGGTATTGAGGAGGTGGATAGCCGGAGCAGCAGCGACCACCCCCTGGAGACCATCAGCAGCGCGTCCACGCTGAGCAGCCTGTCTGCCGAAGGTGGTGGCAGCGCAGGGGGTGGTGGTGGGGCTGGCGTGGCCAGTGGGCCAGAGCTCCTGGACACCTACGTGGCCTACTTGGACGGCCAGGCCTTCGGGGGAAGCAGTACTCCTGGCCCGCCATACCCTCCGCAGCTCATGACTCCCTCCAAGCTCCGGGGCAGGGCGCTGGGGACAAGCGGGGGCCTGCGGCCTGGCCCCAGTGGGGGACTTCGGGACCCTGTCACCCCCACCAGCCCCACCGTCTCAGTGACAGGGGCCGGAGCCGATGGGCTGCTGGCTCTGAGTGGTTGCTCTGGACCCCCGACGGCAGGTGTGGCTGGGGCTCCCGTGGCTGTAGAGCCGGAAGTGCCAGCGGTACCCTTGCCGGCCGCTTCCTCCCTGCCCAGGAAGCTGCTACCCTGGGAGGAAGGCCCAGGCCCACCGCCACCACCCCTGCCCGGGCCCCTGGCCCAGCCTCAGGCCTCAGCCTTGGCCACAGTGAAAGCCAGCATCATCAGCGAGCTCAGCTCCAAGCTTCAGCAGTTCGGGGGCTCCTCGGCGGCCGGAGGCGCTCTGCCCTGGGCCCGGGGAGGCAGCGCAGGCAGCGGGGACAGCCACCACGGGGGAGCCAGCTACGTCCCTGAGAGGACCTCCTCCCTGCAGCGCCAGAGGTGAGTAGGGGCTCCGATGAGTCGGCCTTCCCTGCCGCTGGGTCCCTTTAGGGTGTGGGGGGTGTTGCAGAAAGACACAGAAACCAGACTCCCCCGCAGGAAATGCTCTCAGAGAGGCGTGGTCCCGGTTGCTCCTGTGGCCGACAGCCACATCCTACGATGAACAGTCACTGACAGGCCGCTGAGCCACCCTTGCCGACGGCTCCTGGAGGGTGACTGCCGGGTCCGTTCTGACAGTCCCTGCTAGCGAGTCCCTTGAACCCAGGGTGGTTCCAGACACACTTTAGGATGGGGTAGGGACAGGTGTGGGTCTGGAGCCCACCTGTGATTAACTTATTTTTAGTCTTTGCTATAGGGTGCATGTACTCACCAGAGAGAGAGAGAGAGACATGAGAAATCTCCCGGGGGGTGGCCACGCTGAAATCCCTTCCCCTTCATCCTCCTCTCAGGATTTCGGGCATGCACGCACACGCGCCTGGCATGGTTTTCACACAGCAGGGTCCAGGACTCAAGTCACAGAGTCGGCCATGTGGGACCCAGCTGCCTTAGCCACACACCTGGCCTTAACCTCCTACTGGCCCCAGAGCCCACTGTGTGGGGTTCCGGTCCCAGCCCTGAACTTTCCGGCTGTGTGATGTCAGGCAAAGAAACTCGCCTCTCTGCAGGAGGGCAGCCAGTGTCTGCCTAAAAGAACCTTTGCGAGGACTGGACGTGGCCAGTCATTCTAGCTGAGATGGGCCGGCGGGGGGTCTCTTGGAACCCAGTAAGGTCTAGATGGGGACAGACGGGATGACGCAGGAATTTCCCAAAGCAGTTGAGCCCATTCCTCCCAGCTTGGGAAAGGAGGGCCCCCTTCCTGACTCGGACTCGCAGAGGCGGGAGAGGTTTGGGGTCTCAGACCTCACAGCTCACTCTCGATCCCAGTGGGCAAACAATGGGGTGTGAGTGTATTAGGCCTCCGAGACCTGAGCGAAATTCATCCATAACCCCGAAGGATTCTGGGAGACAAGAGGCTGCTTCCTGTAGTCACAGATGTGTCACTTACTGACCTGTCACTCCTGGGTGAGGGGGCGCCGCAGGCCAGCACCCCCCACACACAGCTCATTGCCGGGACCAGAACCGGGTGGGGGGACAGGTGAGAAACAAAAGCATCACAGCCATTCTAGAAAAAGATGCCCCCGTGGGCCGGGCAGGCTGAGCAGAGGGTGGAGAGGCAGCAAGTCTCAGGGCCACCCTGGCCACCCGGGGACGAGAGGGGACAGCCAGTTCCAAGGCCCTGAGGCGGGACTGCACTGGAGGGTGCCAAAGGGATGAGGGGAACCTTTTTCTCCCCTTGTTTCTTCTCTCTTTCATCTCCCTCTCTTCATCTCTCTCTCTCTCTCTCTCTCTCTCTCTGTCCCTGACCCCTTCCATCTCTCTCCCCTGGATGCTCACCCTCTTTTCGTTCCTCTCCCACTGTCGCCCTGTCTTCCACTCTGCTACGGCTGGTTCACAGCTTGAAAGGCAGTGCAGAGTAGTGGTGAAGAGCCTAGACTTTGGTGCCGTATGACCAGGCTCTGCCACTTCCTGGCTGTGTGTCCTTAGGCAAGTTCCTTAACTTCTCTGTGCTGATAATAACAGTAACCTGCACCGGGGCTGTCGTGGGGGTTAATTGGAGATGCGCTCCCTAAAGCACTTAGAGCAACGCCTGGCACACGTGAGCATCAGTAAGTGGTGGCGATTATTATTACTATCACTTAATGTCTCTTTTTCTTTCATCTCTCTCGACTGTCACCCTCTCCCCACCTCTCATCTCGCTCTCCCTCATTTCTGTCCTCACATCCATCTTCCCTCCCTCCTCCCATCTCTTCCCCGTCTCTCCATCTCCACCCTGCCCTCATGTCTCTTTTCCTCTCTCCCTGTATCTCCTCTGCCTCTTTCTCACCCGCCTCGGCCCTTAAACCCCTCTGGTCCGCCCCCACCCGCCCCTTATCACATTCCAGACTCTCCGATGACTCCCAGTCCTCGCTCCTCTCCAAACCCGTCAGCAGCCTGTTTCAGAACTGGCCCAAACCAGCTCTGCCGCCACTCCCCACAGGAACCGGGGTCCCCCCCTCTGCGGCCGCAGCCCCAGGGGCCACCTCGCCCTCAGCCTCCTCCTCCTCCACGTCCACCCGCCACCTCCAGGGTGTGGAGTTTGAGATGCGGCCCCCCCTGCTCCGCCGGGCCCCCAGCCCCTCGCTGCTGCCCGCCTCGGAGCACAAGGTCAGCCCTGCGCCCCGGCCCTCGTCCCTGCCCATCCTGCCTTCTGGACCCCTCTACCCAGGACTCTTTGACATCCGCAGCTCTCCCACTGGAGGGGCAGGAGGCGCGGCTGACCCCTTCGCCCCGGTCTTTGTGCCGCCACACCCGGGGATGTCCGGGGGGCTTGGAGGAGCCTTGTCTGGGGCCTCCCGCTCCCTCTCACCGACCCGCCTGCTTTCGCTGCCCCCGGACAAGCCATTTGGCGCAAAACCTCTGGGGTTCTGGACCAAGTTCGACGTGGCCGACTGGCTAGAGTGGCTGGGCTTGGCGGAGCACCGAGCCCAGTTCCTGGACCACGAGATCGACGGCTCCCACCTGCCCGCCTTGACCAAGGAGGACTACGTCGACCTGGGGGTGACCAGGGTGGGGCACCGCATGAACATCGACCGGGCTCTCAAATTTTTCCTGGAGAGGTGATGGCTGGCCTGGGTGGACCAGCCCGTCCACAGGACCCCGGGCCTGCTGGCCTTTTGACCTCGGACCCCTGACTGTCATTCTCTCCCTGGGCCAGGGACTCTGCTAAAACTGCGCCCTGCCCTGACCCCAAGGCCGGAGGGCACCAGGTGGCCCCATCCAGGCCGGACACTCGCACCTCACAGGAGGGGGCAGCTGACAGACTGTGTGTGTGTGAAGCGGGGAGCGGAGGGGGGATGGAAGAGACCCAGAGGGGGACTGAGAAGGAGGGAAGGGTCGGTTCTGGGGGAGGGGGACAGACAGAGCCATAGAGGGTCAGCCCTGAGCCTGACTGGATGGGGGCCGTCCCCAGGCCACAGGGGAAGGGGTGCCCTCAGATTCTACCACCTGCCACCCCCAACAGCCCTCCTATCCTCTCCAAGCCCCTCAGCTCTCCCCCCTCCCCCGTCCTCAGCACACACAGCTGCCCACCCCCAGCCTCTTGCACGCTCTGTTGCACGCCTGCTCGCCTCTCCCTGCCCTCCCTTCCCTGGGCTGCAATTTTGCACAAATCTGACCCTCGCTGTCTTGCACACTCGCCTTTGCATCTGGCTTGCAAGGCCCTCTCAGACACACCCCGTGTTCGGCCACACACCTGTGCACACACCTTTCCCTGGGCCCTCCTTTACACGCCTCACTCCGTACACCCTCCAGACCCCTCCTGCTCTCTCTGGACCCTTGCTGCAGACACACTTGGGACACGCTTTCCTCCCCCAGCCCGACTGCCCACACCTGTGCTCTGGAGGGCCCTCCGCTCACCTTCCTGACAGTCACCTGCGCTCCTGCGTTGCCGCCTCCCTTCGTGTTCTCCAGCCCAGCCAGCTCTGCCCCCCTCTCTGCTCAGTGACACTCCTGCCCCCTTGCACTGTCACTTTTGTCACACCTCTTGCACACTTGGCCTCCGGGAATTGTGTGTCTCTCACAAATGCTCATTCCTTTCTTCTTTGCCAAGCCCCTTGCACCCTTCTTTCCACATCTTGGCCCAAATTGGCCCTTCGTGAACCCCCCTTGCACACTCACTCTTGCCCACGTGCCCTTTCACTGCTCTCTGGAAGTCTTTCTCTCACTAATGTTCTCGCACACCGTAGCTTTGGCACACTACACTCCCGTCCACCACCTCCCTTGGAGAACACAGCGCCTCTCCCTGTGCACACTCCCCTCTCCTTGCACACACACCTCATCCCACACGCGCTTCACCCCACCTGCTCTCTGCTGTGCTAGCCCCTCTTCCTGCCGTCCTCATCTTATGCCCGTTGTCAGGGAGCAGTGGCCATTCTCACCCCACTCTGTCCCTTCGCACTTTTCCTGGCGGAGACCCTCTGCGCCCTCCGCTAGGCCGCCAAGCTCGCCCTAGCTCCTCTCCCGCCTCCGGCCCCGCCTCCTGCACATTCTTCCTCCTCTCTTCCCCATCTTCCCCCTGCCATCTGTCCACCCATTTTGCACGAAGACCCCCCCCACTCCTAACCTTCCCTTTTCTCCCAGAAACCCCCTCTCCCTCCAGCATGGCTATTCTTCCCTGCACGCTTCCCCTCCCCCCTTATTCCTGGGGCTTGGGAATTTTACGCCACTCCTCCGCCTGGAAAACCTCTTCCCCTGCTGTGGGTAAAAGGGGGAGGGCATAGCCCTCAGGTCCCCCCATGTTCAGCTGCCAAAGAAGGGAGTTCCCCCTCCTAACCCCAAGCCCATTCCCCCTCTGCTGCCCCCTACCCCCCACGGGGGGGGGCGCTCTCGTCCATGAGGGGAGGGGCTAGCTCCCTCCCCTCACCATGTCAGGGATCTTCGGGAAACCTTGTGGGAGGGTCGTGGGAGGGGGGAGGGGTGGCGAGGAAGGGGCAGAGGTCATGCTGGGCCCCTCCCCGCCCCCTCCCCCTGGTCGGATGCCCCCAGTCCGCAGGGGGCCTACGCAGCACCTGTCTATCAAGGGCTTGTTCATTCCGGACAGGTGCCGCGGGGTTGGGGAGGGTGTGGGGGGGAGGGGGGAGGAGAGGTCTGGGTGGGGAGTGGGGAGGGACTGGATGGGGGGGCAGCGCGGGGTGGAGAGGAGAGACAAAGCAAAAAGAGATACAAGATACAAAAGTCAAAACGAACCCTTAGAACACACACACAAAAAAAAATTCAGAAAAAAAACCTGAAATAAAAGCCCGAGAATCGTCTTCCAAGGGGGGTGGGAGGGGGAAGAGAAGGGGGCGGATGAGGACGTCTGGTTCTTGCTGAGACCGGGATCGCCACGCGTTGAAAGCCCCAGCGCCCGGGTCTTCCCTTTCGTGGGCCTCAGTTTGTCCCTCAAGGGATTAGGGCCTAGGCGTCCATCTGTAGGGACTGGAGAAAGATTAGGGAGGCGGGATTACAATACGGGGGTTCGTCCCTACCCCCGCCCCCGTCACCTCCCTCCCCCGACTCCCCACCAAGATTTTGCAGAGAGAAATGGCTTTTGTACCAGGTCATTCTTTATAATTAAACTCACAGTATCCACCCCCTCGAGCCGGCCCCGCCTCCTTCCTGGGGAGGCAACGCCCCCTTTCCTCTGGGCTTCGGGGCGGGGTTGCCCGAGCCAGCTGGGCGGTGCGCAGGCGCAGCCGGGGCCCGCCCGGAAGCCTCAGACTTCGGTCGGGTCGGCCCCCAGCGCCTCGAGCATGCGCCGCCGGACCAGGGAGCGGCGCAGGTGCAGGCGGTAGTCGCCCAGCAGCAGGTCATCGTGACGCACGAGCTGGTGCTCGAGCCCGCGGGGCCGCAGCCCGGAGCGCAGCAGGCGCGAGCGAGTCTGAAAATCCGTGACCGTGATGAGCCACCTGTGGGCGGGGCGGAGACGGAAGGGCGCTTGCTGGCGGTCTCAGTCCTGCCCTTGATCGCCGAAGAGCCGCTGCCTTATCCCCGTTCCTTTATCGTCTCGGGTCTCTCAGCTCGTCACTTTGTCCCTAAACTTTTCTCCAGCTCTGCCCTGTCTCGAGGTCAGCCCGTGCGCTGACCCTCACCTGGGTCACGATCGGCTCCGTCCTCGCTCTCGGTCTGGTTCTGTCACTAATCTTGGTCTGTCCAGGCTCCATCTCCAGCCGCCGCTCCAGGGCCCTCCCGATCCCTCCAGACCCTGCTCGTTTTCTGTGCCCAGTCCCCTCCGCCCCCACTTCCATGTTCAGCCCCCACACCGCGGCCTTGCCCATCCTCGTCACTACCTGAGCCACTCAAAGTCCGGGTCCCCACTCCAGATTCCGCCTTCCTCGGCTCTCACCCCTCATAGAGCTTATACCCAACAGCTCCAGGCCCCGCCCCACTCACCTTCGGCCCCGCCCCCCACTGCCTTCGCTCTCGGCCCCGCCCCTCCCGTTCGTTCCAGGCCCCGCCCCACTCACCCCGACTCCACCCCCTAAGCCCACTCATCCTCGGTCCCGCCCCCTCACTGCCTTCGCTCTCGGCCCCGCCCCTCCCGGTCGCTCCAGGCCCCGCCCACTCGCCCCGACTCCACCCTCTAGCCCCACTCACCTGGGGCCCGCCCCCTCACCGCCTTCGCTCTAGGCCCCGCCCTCGCCGCCGCCCCGCCCCTCCCGGAGGCTCCAAGCCCTGCCCCGCCGCCCGCTCACCGGTCCCGGCGCCCTGCGGTCCCACAGATGACGTTCATGTTCTCAAAACGGATGCTGCTCACGCGGCCGCTCTCCATGGCCCCGGGTAACTCGGCCTCCAGCGCCTCCAGCACCTCCAGGTGGGTAAAATCCTCCTCGGGCTGGAGGATCCGGAAAGAGCCTCACCCGCGACGTCTGGGCTCAGCCCTGTTTCAGAAGTCACCACTCTAGACCCCACCCCCAGAGCCCGCCAGAGTCCCAGGTGGCATCTGAAGGGCAGGGGTCGCGCCTGATCCCAGGGCCCTGTCACCTTCACAGGTATAGCATCTGTCGTCATGCTAATCATTCTACAAAAAGCAATTTTTATTACGTCCATTTGCCACAACCGTTTGCAGAATTATTCACCAATTTGGCCAACCTTGCCAATCTAGGGAAAACTTCCAGCAACCTGCAGTGGGTGGTCTGAAAGCACTTGCAGGTTGTGGCGGGGTGTAGGAGGCATACTTCCCTTTCCTGTTCATAGTAGCTTTTCTTTTCTTCGCCATAGGGTGCATGCTCTCACCAGAGAGAGAGGACAGAGACAGAGAGAGGAAACGTGAGGAATCCAGGAACATCCAGTTGGCAGAGATAACGGCTATGAGCGCTTTCGTCAGTGTATTTAACATTCAGAAATATATTGACCGCTAACCAGGTCTCAGCACGAGAGTGCCATGTGGAAGGATACACAGAATAGGTGAAACTGCTGAAATTGGGCACCTCAGAGAGGCAAGCCTTGGGGGGGAGGGGAAGCTGGAGGATCCCTGGCTTGAAGCCACAGAGAGGAGCAATAGGATGGGGACTGGTCGCCAAAATGGGGACAGATTCCCGAGGTGGAGTTGTCACCAGATTCCCTCAGAGAACTGTGCGTGGCACCTCGGAAGCTCCCCACCAATGTCAACGCTGCCCATTTAATTCTTTTTTTAGTTTGTTTTAAATAATTATTTAATTATTATTATTTAATTTGCTATAAGGCATGTGTGCTCACAGAGAGAGACAGAGAAAGTTAGAAAGTAAGCTGCCAGGCCCAGGACTCGAACCATGATCGGCCAGGTGGGAGTTAGCCCCTTCACCACCACACTGCCTGCTGACCCTATCTTGTTTAATTCTCAAGTGTCCTGGACCCACATGGACAGCATCTCTGACAAAGGCAGGGATTACCAAAGGGTTCATCTGCTGAGTGGCCAGTTTGCTGAATGGGTCAAAACGGGGACTTTTTCTTAAGAGTTTTACATGCGTATTTGTAAGCGTTATAGAAGTCCATGGCAGGGACCAGCAGATGACATAATGGTTACATCGCTGGACTCCCATGTGGTCATACTGTGGTTCAAGTCCCGGACCTGGTGGCTTAAGCCTCACACCAGGCGTGTGTGCGTGCGTGTCCAAGAAGGGACATGGCCATCCCTCCTGGGGCGTGATTTCTCGTTGTTTCTCTAGCGACCACATGTGCCCTTATAGCAAAAATCCCTCTCTCAACAAAATAAAACAAAACAAAAACTCAAGCCAGGAGCATGTGCATGCGTGCCCAGAATCCTGAGAGGAGAGTGGAGGAGAAGGGACTGCGGCGTGGCCACCCTGTCTGGGGGTGATTTTTCACAGCAGATAGGTTGGTAGGACTCCCCGTCAGCCTCCCCGCTCCCTGCCCCTCAGCCTCCCAGTCTCTGACCCTTGGCCTTCCCTCTGGGATCAGCCGTGATCAACCTGGCCGCCGAACCTTTGGCAAACTCACACACTGTCCTGGCACTCTGCCCACAGCTGGGAAACCACACGGCCTGGGTTTAAACCTGGCCCCTCACTTCTGACCCCACTCAGACTATGAGCAACCTGGGGCTGGGGCCCCTCACCGAGGTCTCCATGCAGAGGCAGAGGGGTTGGGCAGCCGGCGGTGTGGCGAACTTCCGGATGCACGGGAGCTCGCGGTCCAGGGCCTCGTATTCTGCAATGACCTGCCGCAGGTACTGCTTCCTGGAAAGAGACAGCAGGGAGCCCCCAGGTGAGGTCAGGGGTCACTCCCACACATTTGGGAGAGCTGAGGTCAAAGGTCACGGGGCCAGGGACCAGCAGTTGGTGTAATGGCTATGTCATCGGACTCCCATGTAGACCATGGTTCGAGTCCTAGACCTGGTGGCTTAAACTCACGTCGGGCGTGTGTGCGTGCGTGCCCAAGATCCCAAGAGGAGAATGGAGGAGAAGGGATTGTGGCATGGCCATCCTCCCTAGGGGGGATTTCTCCCTTTTCTGTCTCTCTGTCTCTTTCCTGTCTTTATGGTGAGCGCACACACCCTATAGCAAAAACCTCTCCAAACAAAAAAAAAAAAGGTCACGGGGCCAGGGACCACTCACTTGGATTTGACGGGCCTGCCCAGACTCTGAGCCTGCAACTCTTCTGAGGTCTCCAGATCCGCAAGGAAGGCTCCTGGGGAGGCAGGACCCAGTGTCAGCCCCGAGCCCTCCTCGGCTTTAATGGGCATCACCAAGGATTGCCGGGTTGCCACCATGGGGGCCTTCCTCCCTTCCCCTCTGTCTCAGCTGAGCGCATACGCCCTCTGGCAACAGAAGTGAGCAACGGAAGTGAACGTGACGGCAGGCGGCATGGTGGCGAAGGGCGCTGGACTCCCACATGGCCGACTAGGGTTTGAGTCCCAGACCTGGTAGATTTCTCTCTCTCTCTCTGTCCCTCTCTGCTCAGTTTAAAGTAAATAAAGATAAATAAAATAATTCTTTAAAAAAGAATGAAGGGAAGAGGAAAAACTGTAAGCAGTGACGTGCTGGAATATGTTTAGCAGGTGCACCCCCATGCTCTCCCCTACACACACGCACATGCTCTCTCCTACACACACACTCCCCTACACATATGCACACGTGCTCTCTCATACACACGTGCACGCACACTTTCTCATACACACATGCTCTCCCCACACATGCACATGCACGCCCTTCCACACACACGCTCCCTCCCCCACACACTCGCTCTCCCCCCCCACATGCACACACACGCCCTCCAACACACACGCATGCACTCGCTCTCCCCTACACATGCATACACACGCCCTCCCCCACACGCACAGACTCTCCCTCCCACACACACGCTCTCCCACACACACGCGCGCACTCGCTCTCCCCTACACATGCATACACACGTGGTATTTGTGAATTTGCATGGTGTCAGTTTGATGCTGGCAACATGTGTTTTGCTACAGGGCACGTCGCCTGGCTGGAGAGGGACCCCAGAGAGACAGAAAGCAGAAATCACCCCCCGGGGGGATGGCCATGCTGCAGTCCCTTCTTCTCCATTTTCCTCCTGGGATTTTGGGAGCACACACACACACACACACAATGTGTTTCTCTCTCTGTTTTTTGAATTATTTATTGTATTCACTCATTCATTCATTTATTCATTTTAATTTGACCAGAGAGAGAGAGAGAGAGAGAGGAAGAGAGAGCAAGTGAGAAAGCAAGCCACCAGGCCCAGGACTTGAACTATAATTGGCCATGTGGGAGTGTCCAGCGCCTTAACCACCATGCCACCTGCTGGCCCCAGCTACCAGTTTGCTTTTTTCTTTTTTTACCATAGGGCACTTGTACTCACCAAAGACAGGAACAGAGGTGGAAAGTAAGACCGCCCCCAGGGGGATGGCTATGCTGCAATCCCTTCTCCACTCTCCTCTCTAGACGGCATACACGCAAAATTATGTGCCCGGCATGATTGTCAAGCGGACGGGTCCACGACTTAAACCATGGGTGACCATGTCACCAGCAGTTTTCACGAGCAGCTCAGCATCCAGCAGCTGCCCGCACGGACCAGCACAGGCTACCTCCCTACACCAGGCCGGACCGCGCCTGTGGTCTCCGCCCTGAGAACGGCACAGCGCAGCCTGAACCTGGCATGTCTCGGGGCCTGGCCACACCTCCCGAGTTTGCCCCAGGGCAGCGCCCCAGGCTCAGGCTCTCCAGGTGGGGAGAAAGCCCTCCCCCTCCGGCTGGCGAGACTTGCCCTCACGTGCGGTCAGGGCCCAGCACACGTGTGAAAGGCACTGCTCAGGGCCCGCCCCAGACCACCGGATTCGAGCCTGTGGTAACAAGATCCCGTGTGATCAGCGCCTACCCCGTACATGGTCACCTCTCCTCGTGTCCTCCCTGCCACTGGCCTCTACGTCAGTGATCACTAATCCGTCTGCATAGCAACAACAGGGACACGAGTGGGGTCCCCCCTCTGTGGCCAAGCACTTGCAGTTATTTATTTTTTTCTAATGTAATACTTGTTCATGAAAAGTACAAGAAGCAGGCCAGATTCTCTTTTATGGATGAACATTCTTTAAACTTATTTATTACTATTATTTTTTAATGTACTATAGGACACAAGTGTTCACCAGAGAGAGACAGAGAGAGAGAATGTGAGAAAGCAAGCCACCAGGTCCAGGACTTGCATTTCAGTCAGTCATGTGGAAGTCCAGAGCCTTAACCACCATGCTACCTGCTGGCCAAGATTAGCATTCTTCCTATGTGACATTCTTCCTACATAATTTTTTAAAAATGTATTTAATTCCATTTCTTCTTATTATTATTATATCATTTGACCAGACAGAGACAGAGAGAAAGAGAAAGTGAGAGAGCAAGACACCAGGTTGGGGACTTGAACCATGGTTGGCCATGTGGGAGTCCAACGCCTTTAACCACCATGCCCCTGTCAGTCCCCTTCCTACATAATTAACATTTTCCCTACATAATGGTGGAAGTCACACTTTTACAGATGTTTACTTTTTAATTTTGTCTGTCCCGTTTCCTGCCCCTGCACCTCACACCCCTCCTATACCACCCAGCTCTACCAAAAGGACTTTCTGGGTCAGAAGGCGGTGTGGTGCTTAAGGCAGCTGGATTCTCCATGGCTGGCTGGTTTGAGTCCTGGAACCAGTGACTTGAAAAACACGCGGGGGCGGGGGGCAACAGGTGGCATGGTGGTTAAGGGTGCTGGGCTCCCACATGGCCAATGCAGTTTGAGTCCTGGACCTGGAGGCTTGCTTTCTCACTTTCCCTCTCTCTCTCTCTCTCTCTCTCTTTCTCTCTCTCACGCTGTCCCTCTCTGATCAAATTAAAATAAATAAATAAAGTTACATAAAATAATTCTTTAAAAAAAAGAAGTAAAGATAAACACACTGGGCACATGTACATGTGAGCCCAAAATCCCAAGAGAAGAATGGACGAGAAAGGATTGTGGTGTGGCCACCCACTCAAGGGGGTCCATTCACATTCTCTCTTTCTCTCTCTCCTTCTCTCTCCCTCTCTGTCTCTCTTTGGAGAGCATACTTGCCCTACAGCAAATTTAAAATAAAAAACAAAAAGGCTTTAAGAAAAAAAAGACTTTGGGGGCCGGCAGGTAGCATGGTGGTTAAGGGCACTGGACTCCCACATGGCTGACCGCAGTTTGAGTCCTGGACCTGGAGACTTGCCTTCTCATTTTCTCTCACTCTGTCCCTCTCTGGTCAAATTAAAATAAATAAAATTCAATAAAATAATTATTTTTTAAAAGACTTTGTATAATATTACATCCTCACAACAACCTTTAAGGTAGCTTAACAACTGGTGAAACAGAAGCACAGAGAGGTTAAGTCTCTTGCCTGAGGTCGCACAGCCCAAAGTGATAAATCAGAATAAAAACCTAAGCATCTGGGGACCAGCAGTTAGTGTAATGGCTGTGTTGCTGGACTCCCACGTAGTTGACCGTGGTTTGAGTCCCGGACCCGGTGGTTTAAACTCATGCCGGGCGCGTGTGCATGCGTGCCCAAGATTCCCAGAGGGAAATGGAGGAGACGGGATTGCAACGTGGCCATCCCCCCTGGGGGTGATTTCTCTCTCTCTGTCTGTCTGTCTGTCTGGCGAGCGCATGCACCCTATAGCAAAAACCTCTCCAAATAAATAAATAAATAAATAACCCCTAAGCATCTGAATCCAGAGTGCATGTTGTTTGGTTTTTTAGAACTACTTATTTAATTTTGTTATTATTATTATCATTATTTAATTTGCTGAGGGCACATGTGTTCACCAGAGAGAGACAAACAGAAAATGAGAAAGCGAGCCACCAGGTCTGAGACTTGAACCGTGATCCACCATGTGGGAGTCCAACGCCTTAACCTCCACACCATGTGCTGGCCCCTGGAGTGTGTGTTCTTAATCTGCCTAGGCTGCTGCTTCTCACCTCACTCTGGCCTAGACAACAGCCTCATAACTCCTGTCCCTCTCCTGTCATCTCCTCAGGGTAGCATTTTTTTTAAAGCTTTGTTTATTTCTGCCCTCTATAAGCAAGAGAGACAGAGACAAAGAGAGGGCAGCACCCTGTTGTGCTTTTACACTGGGACCCACCCCTGGCTTCAGCCAGTCCTGGTCATGGGGGCATTCGGGCCCAGCATGCCCAGGGGACTCTTCGGACACGAACCTGGAACCTTCCATGTGGGTCAGCCTTGTAAAGAGTAACTCCCACGTGCCACTGCCCGGCCCCCAGGGGAGCATTTAAAATGCTGTAGATCTAGCAGATGGCCCCTTCCTCGAACCCGCCAGGTCCTGACACTTCTCACTGTGTCAAGAGCCGAGGTCTCGGCCTGGCTGGGCTCCATCTCCCTGTGGCCCAGAAACATGCCCTGTTGGGACCCAGGACCGGCACATAACGGTAGCCCTCCCATCTTACTCGCTTAGCCCTCAGGCCCCCCTCGGTGTCCCCCGAAGACTGCCTTGTCCCAGTGGCAAATGTCTGCTTAATCCTACTAGTCCTCACCGGCCAGCTGGCCCTCCCACCCCCGGCAGCTTCCCTTCCCTTCTTTCTTGGTACTTTTCAGTGATAGGGCGCACGTGACAGTGACAGAGGGGCAGAGAGAGAAGAGCCCCTCCCAGGGTCAGGTCATGCTGCCAGTCCCCCAGCAGTCGGATCCCGGCGTGTCTCGGGATTGGAACCACGGTCACTGTGCGGGACGCAGCTTCTCTGAGCAGCGCATTTCCACAGGGCTGACAGGGGCTTCGCTTTTTGTCGTAGCCAAGTGCCAGGCATGAGGCTGGTCAACGCTGGTCAATGCAAGTTGTGTTGAATAAAGCCTAACGGGACATAACTGGAAACGCAGTGTATGGGTCCGGCAGGTGGCATGGTGATTAAGACATTGGACTCCCATATGGTTGACCATGGTTCAAGTCCCGGACCTAGCAGCTTGGTTTCGCTCTCTCTCTCTCTCTCTCTCTATCTCTATCTCTGTTTCCCTCTGGTCAAACTAAAAAGATAAATAATAATAACAAAATTAAATAAATAAATCTTAAAAAAAAAAGAAATGTAATGTGTGGACCTTGTTTGGGTCCTAATTCAAACAAACCAACTGGAAAAATTAAAAATTTGAGGTCCAGCCAGTGGCGTGGGGTTAAGTTGGTTGGATCCCGCACGGCTGACCTCATGGTTCCCGCCCCAGACCCAGTGGTTTGAAAAATGCATGCCCTAAATCCCGAGAGAAGAATGGAGAAGGGATGGCAGCATGGCCATCTCCCTGGGAGAGAGCTTTCTCACTTTCTCTCCTTGTTATCTGGCTTTTTGGTGAGTGCATGTACCCTCCAGCAAACATATTTTTAAAAGTGAAATTTTTGAGATAATTAGGGAAATTTAAATGCGCACTAAGTACGAGGTTATAGTCAAGAATAACTGTTAATTTGCTAGTGGAATCATGCCACAGGAGGTATATATATTTTTTAAATCCCTAGCAACTAGAGACACTTACTGAAGTATTTATGGAGAAAATGGAATGATGTCTGTTCTTTCCTTTGTGTTGCTAGAAGATGCGTGCACTTGCCAGAGAGAGACAGAGGGACAGAGGTAGAGGAGACGTCGCCCTCGGTGGGGCTCAGGCACGCCACAGCCCTCTCTCCATCTCTCCCCTCTTTCAGGCTTTGGGGCTCACATGCACATCACCCAGGTTGTTTCTCAAGCTGCCGGGTGTGGGACTCGAACCCCACATTCAGTGGTTTTCTCTAAAACAATGTTGTCCTATAGAACATCTCCCCCAAAGCGTGTGCTGTGTAGGTGTTTGGAGGCACCTAGAGGGAACAAAATCAGCGACATGCTAGTTACCCGAGCCGGGCCTGGGACATGTCGGCTAAATCGACTACCCTCTCTATTTTATGTGTTTTTTTAAATTATTTATTTAATTTAATTTATTTACTCATTTATTTTAATTTGACGAGAGAGAGACACAGAGAGAGAGAGAGAGGGAAAGTGAGAAAGTAAGCCACCAGGTCTGGGACTTGAACCATGGTCAGCCATGTGGGAGTGTCCAGCTCCCTTAACCACTATGTCACCTCCTGGCCCCTGTTTTTTTTTTTTTTTTTTTTTTTTTTTTTTTTTTTTTTTTTTTTTTTTTAAAGAATTATTTTATTCAACTTTATTTATTTATTTACATTTAAAATTTGACCAGAGAGGGAAAGAGAAAGAGAGAGGGAAAGAAGAAAGCAAGCCTCCAGGTCCAGGACTCAAACTGTGGTCGGCCATGTGGGAGTCAGCGCCCTTAACCACCACGCCACCTGCTGGCCTATTTTATATATGTTTAAATTGTTCTGTAATAAAAAAGATTCTTGGCATCAGTAGATTGCTGAATGGCTATGTCGTTGAACTCCCACATAGCTAACCATGGTTCAAGCCCCAGACCCGGTGGCTTAAACTCACACCGGGTGCGTGTGCGTGCGTGCCCAAAATCCCAAGAGGAGAATGGAGGAGAACGGATTGTAGCGTGGCCATCCCCCCTGGGGGGTGATCTTGTTTTCTGTCTCTCTCTCTGGCAAATGCACACACCCTATAGCAAAAATCTCTAAGAAAAAACTTTCTCTAACAAGAAAAAAGATTCTTTACATTTCTATCATAAATAACTTGGAAGCAGAAGTGGTAAACCCTGGAAGAGTGTGACAAATGAATTGGAAAGTGATTCCAGCAATGTCAAGCATGTGAAAAAACTTGAACACAACAGTTTCTCATGAAATATAACATTAGAATTAAGAAATATTTCTTTTTTTTAGAGAGGGAGAGAGGTTTTGCTTCTGTGTGTGTGTGTGCTATAGGGCATATGCATTTGCCAGAGAGACAGTGAGAGACAGAGAGACAGAAAGTGAGAAATCACCCCTGAGGGGCTGGCCACGCCGCGACCTCTTCTCCCCATAGGCACACACGCACACATGCACGCGTGCCCAGCAATGATTTTTTTTTTTTTTTTTTGAGAGATTTTCACTATAGGGTACGAGCGCTCGCCAGACAGACAGAGAGAGACATAGAGACAGAAAGCGAGAAATCACCCCCCAGGGGGGATGGTCACGCTGCAATCCCTTCTCCTCCATTCTCCTCTCGGGATCTTGGGCATGCACGCACACGCACCCGGCGTGAGTTTAAGCCACCGGGTCCGGGACGTGAACCGCGGTCGACTACGTGGGAGTCCAGCAACATAGCCATTACGCTAACTGGTGGTTCCCCCCAGCAATGATTTTCAAGCCACCAGGTCTGAGACTCCAATCACAGCCAGCCACGTGGGAGGCCAGCGCCTTAGCCACTCCGTCAGCTGTTGGTCCCGAAATGTTGAATGAGTGAACGAGCAGACTGCACGGGAGCACAGGGCGCGAGCAGGGCGCACTGGCGCAGAGCCCGGGTTTGTGGCAGGGTCAGACCGCAGGGCAGAGAGACAGGCTGGGGGCCGGGACACTACTGGGGAGCTGTGAGCAGAGGGCTGCGAGGGCCAGCACTGGACATGGGAAAGACCCCTCCAGCCATGTGGGTGATGGGCTGGAGGCCAGGGAGGGGTGAGGACAGTCCCTGTGGGACGAGCCAGGGCTGGAAGGGGGGCTGGTGGGCTATGGAGGGGTGGTAGTGGAGGGATGATGGCTCCAGGGCGTGGGGCTGGGACCGGGGCTGAGAGGGTCTGCGAGGCTGGCCCACACGGGCTGCCCCATCACAGCTGGAGGCCTCCCTGGACCGCCCTGGCTAGAAGGGCGGTGGCTGGCGCTGGGGTGGGGCACGGGGCCCTGTCGGGGTGCCTCTGGGGAGGAAGGAGTGCAGGGAGGGAAGAACTTTTTAAAAATAAGGAAAGAAAAGGACAGCCAGGGAAGAGAGGAGCGGCGCGGGGACGCGGGAGTGAGGGTGTCGGGAGTGTGAGGGGTGTCGGGAGTGTGAGGCCGAGGTCCTGGCAGGGGCCAGGGCCCAGCAGGGGCTCGAACCGTGGCTGGAGCTCCCAGGGCCCACGGTCCCACTGGGGCGGAGGTCTGGGGCAGCGCTGGCTTTGCTGGCTGAGACGGGCCTAAGGCCACACCAGGAGTCGCCCTGCCCCGGCACACGGAAGGAAGCCGCGCCCTCCCCCTTCGCCGCAGCCCTCCCGCGGCTCCTACCTGCCTCCCTCTGCGCGCTGGGGCTGCCCAGGCGGGGGGAGCACAGGGGCTCCTCCTGCTGCATCCTGGGAAGGCGGGTGAGGGGCATCTCAGGGGGGCGGGACGCGGGGTTCTGGCTGGGCCACCCGCCCCAGCTCCTTCTGCCCAGGGTGGCTGCCGCCTCCTCCGTGAAGCCCCGGGAGAGAGACGCAGAGCTGGGAGGCTGAGACCACGTGGGCAGCCGGGTCCCCCTGACCTCGGGGATGCCCTGGAGCCAGAGCCTTCTTTCTCCTTTCTCCCTTTCTTCCCTCTCCAGCGCCAGCCTGGCCCAGTCCTGCTGCCCTGCGGCCCTCTCCCCCCACCTGGCTGCCTCGCTGTCCCCCCACCGCCCTGCCCCGCCGCCCTCCCGCGGGCCCCGGCGCTCCTCCCCTCTCTGGGGTGCCCTCTCTGCCCTCTTCCTCTCCACTCTCCTCCCCTGCTCCATGGCCCCTGCCTTCGCCTCCATCGTCTCTCACCCCTGCACCCCCCAGCACCCCGCCCCGCCCCTGCCCTCAGAGTGGCCTCCTCTCTCTAACCCCGTCCCCTGTCCGCTGCCGCTCCCCCCATGCCGCCCAGGCCCTCTCTGTCCCCTCAGGGCCGTCTGGGCCGCCCTCCGTGGCGCCCCGCCCCGCTGTCATCTCCCTCTGCTCCCACTTGCCCTCTGCTCATCCCTGTCTCAGGCAGGAACTGGCTAGACTTGGGCAAGAGGCAAACGGAAACCGCCTTCTCTGGGGGGAGGGCAGCCCTGGTTTCCATGGCACCTGGGGGGAGGGGCTGGGCTGGGCCAGGGTCCAGGGGTCCTGGGCCTCAGTGCCAGGGCAGTGTCCCCCAGGCACCCCAGAGCTGTGTCCCCAGAGCTGTCGGCAGGATCTGAGTAAGACCTGGGCTTTCTCTTAATTGTCCCGTGTGCCCTCCCAGGTCTGTCTCTGTTACTTGTTTTTCATTTTTTTAAAAGAACTATTTATTTAATTCCATTTGTTATTACTTTTTAAAAATTTATTTATTGGGAACCAGCAGTTAGTGTAATGGCTATGTCACTGGACTCCCATGTAGTCGACCGCGGTTTGCATCCCAGATCCGGTGGCTAGAACTCACGCCGGGCGCGTGTGCATGCGTGCCCAAGATCCTGAGAGGAGAATGGAGGAGAAGGGATTGCGGTGTGGCCATCCCCCCTGGGGGTGACTTCTTGCTTTCTGTCTCTATGTCTCTGTCTGTCTGGCGAGCACACGCGCCCTATAGTGAAAACCTCTCAAAAAAAGAAAATAAATAAAAATTTATTTATTTAATTTTATTTATTATTATTATTATTATTATTATTTTCCAGTTTGATCAGAGAGAGAGAGAGAGGGAATGTGAAAAAGCAAACCCCCAGGTCCAGGACTTGAACTGCGAGCCATGTGGAGTCTAGCGCCTTTAACTACCACACCACCTGCCGGCCCCATGTTATTACTATTACTTTTTAATTTGAGCAGATAGAGAAAGGGAAAGCGAGAAAGTGAGCCTCCAGGTCTGGAACTCGAACCGCAGTCGACCACGTGGGAGTCCAGCACCTTAACCACCACGCCACCTGCTGGCCCCGTGTCTGTTAATCGCATCTCTGCTTCTCTCCCTTTCTTTCTGCTTCTGGACCACCCCGCCTCCACCATTCTGCTTGTGCATCCCTGGCCCTGTCATCTAGGAGACAACACCTTGGTGTCCCCAGCCCGAGAGCCAGTCTGGGCTGGACCTGTTGAAGAGAGGGTCTTGGGGCCAGCAGGTGGCATAATGGTCACGTTGCTGGACTCCCACGTAGTCGAACACAGTCGAGTCCCGTACCAGTGAGTCGAAACTCATACTGGGTGCGTGTGCATGTGTGCTCAAGATCCTGAGAGAATGGAAGAGAAGGGATTGCGATGTAGCCATCCCCTCTGGGAATGATTTCTCGCTTTCTGTCTTTCTCTGTCTCTCTGGCAAGCACGTGTCCCCTACAGCAAAAATCTCTCTAAAAATACAAAGGAAAAGAGGGTCATGGGGCCAGCAGGTGGCATGGTGGTTAAGGCACTGGACTCCTACATGGCTGACTGCAGTTCGAGTCCCAGACTAGGTGGCTTGAAAATCATGCTGGGCACATGTGCATGGTTGCCCAAAATCCCAGGAGGAGAATGGAGGAGAAGGGATTGTGGCATGGCCATCCCCGCCCGGAGTGGGAGGAGTGGTTTCTCACTTTCTCTCACTCTGTCTCTTTCTGTCTCTCTGGTGAGAGCACACACCCTGTAGCAAAAATCTCTCTTTAAATAAATAATAAAATTTAAAATGCTAAAACATAAATACATTAATAGTTGCAAACCTGGGGCTAGCAGGTGGCGTGGTGGTTAAGGCACTGGGCTCCCACATGGCCGACCATGGTTTGAGTCCTGGGGTTGATGGCTCGCTTTCTCACTTTCCCCCTCTCTCTGTCTCTCTGTCTTTCTCTGGTGAGTGTCCATGCCCTATAGCAAATTAAAATAGCGATAATAATAAATAAAATTAAATAAATAGTTCTTAAAAAAAAAAAGAAAGAAAAAGAAAAGGGGCCTTTCTCTTTCCACTGAGGTTGCTAGGCTGGTCAGAGCCCGGGTGGAAGTTGCTGGGCCCCCATGTCGCCAGGGGAGAGGACGTTCCTGAGAGTAAAGACGACACAAGGAAGGCAGAGCCCAAGGACAAGAAGGTGTTGATTGGGACGTCTGGATTCAGCTGTGCCTGAAGCTGTTATCCACCTAGTAAATTCCATCGTATTCTTTTTCCTTTTGCCAGAGGGCTTGTGCGTTTGCCTGAGTGAGACAGAGTGAGGGCAGAGAGAAAGCGCCCTCCTGGTGGATGGTAACGCGTGGCCCCTTTTCCATTTCGCTTTCCTTTCAGGTTTCGCTTTCCTTTCAGGTTCAAGCCACCAGGTCCAGGTCTCAAACTGCACTGTGGGCCATGTGGGATCCAGGTGCCTAAACCACATGCCACGGCTGGCCTCCGTCCTATTCTTAGGTCAATTTGATGTGAGTTTCTGTCACTGGCAATTAAAACAGTCCGGACTGGGGGCTGGCCTTACTGCAGCAATGAAGCGGTTAAATGCTGTTCAGAGGAAGCTGGACCCCACACGGACAACCAGAGTTTGCGTCCCGGCCCCGTCAAGGTACTCAGTGGGCATACACACATGTGCTCAGGATCCTGAAGGGATGGAGATTTGGAGGAAAAAGCATTATGATCAGGTGCCAGCAGGTGGTGTGGTGGTTAAGGACACTGGACTCCCATATGGCTGACCATGGTTCGAGTCCCAGGCCTGGCGGCTTGCTCTCTCACTTTCTCTCTCTCTCACTCACTTGCTCTGTCCCTCTCTGGTCAAATTAAAAATAAATAAATGAAGTTAAAATAATTCTTTTAAAAAAAGATTTTGGGACCAGCAGTTAGCATAATGGCTATGTCGTTGGACTCCCATGTAGTCGACCGTGGTTCGAGTCCTGGACCTGATGGCTTAAACTCACGCCGGGCGCGTGTGCATGCGTGCCCAAGATCCTGAGAGGAGGATGGAGGAGATGGGATTGTGGCGTGGCCATCCCCCCCGGGGGGTGATTTTTCACTTTCTGTCTCTCTGTCTCTCTGGCAAGCACAAGCACCCTGTAGCAAAAACCTCTCAAAAAATAAATAAATAAATAAACAAACAAATAAATAAATAAATAGGAAATAATGTCTATTTAATTATCTATTTAAATTTGACCAGAGAGGGGCAGAGTGAGCGAAAGAGAGAGAGAGAAAGAGAGAGAGAAAGCCGCCAGGTCGGGACTCGAACCGCAGTCAGCCATGTGGGAGTCCAGTGTCCTTAACCACCATGCCACTTACCAGCCCAGGAAATAATGTTAAAAAAGAAAACAAAAAAAAAAAACAAGTCCAGCCTTGGGGCCAAGTTGTGGCAACACAGCTCGCCCCACAGGGGAGGCCTGGCTTCGCGTCCCAGGCCCTCCCTGAGCATGCTGGGTTTGTGCACGGTGCCGCATTTCAGGCCGGCTGAGACCGGATCACAGCATGAAGACGCTGCTTGGTGCGCCCCACCGCAGAGGAGATAAATCCTCTTTAAACAAATAAATTCAACCCGGCAGTCCAGCAAGCAGGTGCTCGGGGTTGCTCTGTGGCCCGACCCCCCCTAGACCTGCCGTCCTCCATCTCTGGTTGCCAGGCCCCCCTCTGGCCCCCACGCTCTGTTCCTCTGCCTGTCACCCGGCACTGTGCCTTGCTGAGGGCCAGTCTCCTGCAGGCCTGTCCAGGCCGTCCTCTCCTCCTCCCACACCAGGCTCCAGAGGGTCTTTCTGCACCCAGGGCTGACACTGCCCTCCCCTGCCCTCGGCCTCCCACGGCTCCCACTGCCTTCGGACAATGTTTCAGGCCCTCAGCCAGGCATTCGAGAGCTGCATGATCGAGTCCCGCCTTCCGCTGTCTCACCCCTCCAAACGTTTCCCAGCCACCCTGTAATTTCATGCAGTCCCTCCATCCTGCACTTCCCACCTGCTGTGCCTTCACCGTGAATGCTCTTCCCCAGGTCCCAGATGAAGAAGCCCAGATGCCCCCTCCTCCAGGAAGCCTTCTGTGATGCCCCTCTTTCCAGGTGCAGTCTCCGTCTTCTGGCTTCGCATACCCTCTGCCCCTCCCCAGAACCTGAGCCCTGCCCCCGTCCCTGCTCACTGACTTGTTCCCTGATTCACCCTGGTTCTCCAGCATCATGTCACACGGGACCAGGCCTCAGGGACATTCGGAATATGTGAGTTACATATGCCCCATACTCAGCAGCCCCGACCTCGGCGGCCCTGTCCAGCCTGGCCCTCACCAGGCAGTGTAGGGTGGACAGCGAGCTCGGGCTGGGGGCCAGACAGGCCAGCCTCCAACACCAGGCCCAGGCTGGGCGACGGCGGTGGGCTTCAGCACTCTGAGCCTCGGTTCCCACATCTCAGCAGTCATGGTACCGCCGAGGCTGCTGGCGCTTGCAGGGACAGGTGCAGCCAGCCCCCCGGAACCCGACGAGGCGTGGGGGAGGCCTCACTTCAGCTGCTTCGGGGAGTCTTTGTCTCTGGTTATCTCTATCTCTCTTCTCTCAGGCCCTGGGTCTCTGTCTTCACCTCTGTGTGCGTCCATTGTTGTGCTCTCTCCTCCTCCCCGTCTCTGCAGCCCGCCTCATCTCTCCCTGAGCCTGATGCCCGCACTCTGCATTTCTTTCTTTCTTCCTTCCTCCCTCCCTCCCTCCCTCCCTCCCTCCCTCCCTCCCTCCCTCCCTCCTTCCTTCCTTCCTTCCTTCCTTCCTTCCTTCCTTCTTTCTTTCTTTCTTTCTTTCTTTCTTTCTTTCTTTCTTTCTTTCTTTCTTTCTTTCTTTCTTTTTCTTTCTTTCTTTCGGTGTTTGTTTGTTTGCCACAGGGCACAGATAGCAACAGAGAGAGGGAGAGTGAGAAGTCGGCCCCCGGGGGATGGCCCCCTGTAATCCCTCCTCCATTCCCTTCTCAGGATTTCGGGCGTGCATGCACACTCCCGGTGTGATTTTCTTTTTTTTTCTTTTTTCTTTTAATTATTTGACTTTATTTATTTTAATTTGACCAGAGAAAGACAGGGGAGAGAAAGTGAGAAAGCAAGCTACCAGGCCCGGGACTTGAACTGCGGTCGGCCATGTGGGAGTCCAGCACCCTTAACCACCACAACACCTGCCAGCCCCCGGTGTGATTTTCAAGCCACTGGGTCCAGGACTTGAACAGTGGTCAGCCACGTGGGAGTCCAATGCCTTAACCACTACGCCACCTCCACATGTCTGTTACCTTTCCGTGTGTCTGTGTCTCCATCTCTCTGTGTCTGGGTCCCCATCTATCTCTCTTGCCGTCTCCTAGCCTGTCTCTCTGCCTTACCCCACCTGTCTCCCTGCCACTCACCCTGTCTTGCTCTGGCCATCCTTGTCCCACTCCCTGGCCTGGTGCCCAGCCTGGGACACATCCCTGAATCAGCATTTTCCTCCAATTCCAGAAATGATGTCGGCGCCGCAGAGGGCTGGGGCTGGGCGCCTCGGGGTCAGAGGGCTCGCCGCCCGCCTCCCTCACACGGCCGGCGTGGCCTGCTCTCTGCAGGGAGCAGCGGGGGGAGAGGCGAGCCTGTGTTTACACACGTGTGCGTCTTGGGCGTGCGTCTCCCTGTTTCCATCTGTGTGTGAGTCTGTAGGTGTTGGTGCAAACCCGCCGTCACTCCTCCAGCCGTCTGCCCAGCCGTCCACTCCTCCCCCCATCCATCCATCCACACACCCAGCCAGCTAGCCGTCATGCCACGCACCTGCTCCTTCATCCGACTGCTGGTTCGTTCTCCAGCCAGCCACTACGTACCAAGTGCCTACCAGGTGCCAGGCGCTATGTCTACGGGGACAGACACGGTGCTACCCCCGTGTGGCCGCCGGCCGGCCTCGGTGTGCCAGCTTCCTCCTGCCCCCGCATTACAGAGGCTGCACCTTCTCCCTGCAGCAGGCTGCCTCCCCCACCCTCACCTGGCTTAGTCTACACCCGTCCGAGCTGAGTGGACACCACTTGCTCAGGGAAGCCCCCGCCGCTCTCAAACCCCAGCACCCTGGGCTTTCCATCATAGCAGGCCCTGGGAGGAGCAGCCTCGTCAGCTCCGTGAGCATGTCTGTTTTGGCCCAGCTGACTCCCGGTGCCTGGGAGAATGCACGCACACAGTAGGTGCACGGAAGGTATTTCTCGGTGACCACGCATTGAGCGGAGCAGCTGTGAGGGCCCTCCGCCTCCCAGTCCTGGCCCATGCTCTTCCTTTACGCCGTCCCACATCTCAGTGACACCGGGCAAGGTCCTCGGCGTCCTAATGCACAAACGCAGTGAGAACGCGAGGGCTCCAGATTCAGACCCGTGTGGTTTCGTTTTCTTTTGGGGGGTAAGTTTATTTTACCTGTTCCTTTCATGAGAGAGCGAGAGACACACACGTAGAGACAGAGAGACAGCACCCCTACCAGGGTCTTCCACTATGACCCACTGCAGCATCAGCGGGCCCCAGGCCACGGGCACACTTGTGTCCAGCGTACTCCCCGAGGTCGGATGTGAACCCAGAGCCTTGCCAGGTGGGTCAGCCTCAGCCAGTGCGGCATTTCACACTGGCACCACCAGCTAACCCTGGGGTTTTAGTCTCAACTCACACTTCCCAGCTGCGCGGCCTTGGGCAGGGCACCCCTCTCTGCACCTCAGTCTCCTCACTTGTCAAATGCCGTTAAAGATTAGAAGAGGGGCCAGCAGGTGGGCGGTGGTTAAGGTGCCGGATTCCCACAAGGCTGACTGCGGTTTGAGACCCAGACCCAGTGGCTTGAAAATCATGCCGTGTGTGTGTGTGTGTGTGTGTGTGTGTGTGTCCAAAATCCTAAGAGAACACTGGGGAGAAGGGATTGCAGTGTAACCACCCTCCCGGGGGGTGATTTCTCACTTTCTCTCTCTTCTCTCTCACTGTCTCTCCCTCTCTCTCTGTCTCTCTGGCAAGTGCACACCCTTTATGGCAAAAACATTAAAAAAAGATTAAATGATAAAAATGCATGTAATTACTCATGACATAAACATTAACCGTTTCATCTAAGCCTGTCCTGTATATTGAATTTAATCCTCAAAGTCACCCAATAAGGGAGAATCAGTTTTTTTAAATAAATTTGTAAGGGTTATCTATTTAATTTTATTTATTTATTTTTTTTAAATTTGCTATAGGGATGAGTGCCGAGAGAGGGAGAGAAAATGAGAAAGCAAGCCTCCAGGTCTAGGACTCGAATTGCAGTCGGCCATGTGGAGTCCAGTGCCTTAACCACCATGCCACCTGCTGGCCCTGAGAATCTGCTTTTTAGAAATATTCTCATTGGGGCTGGCAGGTGGTATGGTGATTAAGGTGCTGGACTCCCACGTGGCTGACTGCAGTGCAAGTCCCAGACCTGGTGTCTTGCTTCCTTGTTTTCCCTTTCTGTATCTCTCTGTCTCTCTCTGGTCAGATTAAAAAATAATAACAAGTGGAATTAAATGAATAAGTTTTTAAAAAGATATTCTCGTTTACACAGGAGGAAACAAAGGCATGAAGACTCCAAGTGATCCACCCAAGACTACGAGGGCGAGAGGGAGCGGTGCTGCGACCTGCTGGTGTCCCGCTCCCAGGTCACACACCCAGCCGACTACACTGCATCTCCGCGCCTGGGCGGCCTCGAGGTTGAGGTCGGAGCGACTCTGGAAACGTGACAAGCCCGTCCAAGGGTATACCACCACTGCCGGTCTCTGCCTGCGGAACGGGGTCGGGCAGGCTCCGGCTGAGAGTCCCACTGGGAGAGCAGCCCCCGACCGGCCGCACCACCTGGAGGAGCACACCCAGGCAAGCTTCTCCGGGTGCAAAGGCAGACCCACCCGGGCCAGTGCGAGACGCCGGCAGATGAGACTTGGGGTGAGCCGGGAGGCATTTCTGAGGCTCTGTGATAAGATTGTGACCACGTGATGTACCTACGCTGCAGTGTGTGGGTAAGCCGGCCAGAGGAAGGGCCCAGGAGACTTGCCTTCAGGTTGCATTTGCAGAAGAGAGCGAAGTTTTACCTAGAGATAATGTATTTGGGTGTCAGAGGCTGGGGCAGCACTGAGGGAGACCGGGGATTTAGCACCTAGAGGCCTCGCTGCGTCCTCCGTGAGACGGAAACAAGACGACTGCACCCTTCTGGTAGGGCCGAGGTGAAAATTAAATGAGAAAACGTTTCCAAACCACTTAGCAGGGGCTCCACTAAGTAGCGGTTATCATTAACTGCTATTAATACCACAGAAACGTTACTGCTGCTTTGAAGAAATATTCAGTACGCACCTACTTGGAGCCAGTGCTCTGTCTTTGTTGACTGGCTTTTCAAACGCTGGAGCCCTTAGGAAATTAGTTTAGTGTCTATATTTTGCTGATGAGCAAAAGGGCTCAGAGCAAGGAGCGTAGGACCATGCAGACAGGAGCGGGCCTGGGCAGGATTCAAACCCAGGTCCTGGCTCATACCCCTGCTCCTGGCTGTGGCTCTCCCACCACCAGCCCTTAGAGCTGCTGAGGTGGGAGGAGCTGAAGTCCCAGGTCCTGGGGTCCCGACGCCTACGTCTGAGCAAAGAGGGGCAGAGGGCTGGGCTCCCTGGATCCCGGGAGAGCGGCGGGTTGTGATCCCAGCTCTCGGGATCCGCGATGTGCAAGCGCACTGGGTCTCCAACGCCTGCCTTTGTCCCAGGAAATCTCCCTCCTTTCTCGTGGCGGCCGCGCGATTTCGGCTTTTGGGCAGCAGGTTCGGAGGGGAGGGAGGAGGGGGTGCAGGGGAGGAGCCGCGGACCTGCGACAGGGGCAGGGGGAGGAGCCGAGCGGGCACCGCGGCGGGCGCGCGGGGCTGCGACGGCGGCGGCGGCGGCTCGGGTGAGTCGGCTGCTCCCCCCTCTCCCTGCCACAGCCCCCGCCCCAGCCCGATCCCGGGGGGCGGCCCCGGCGCGTGGGGGCGGGAGTAGGTGCAGAGCGCGTGGATCTCGGGCCGGGGAGTGGGAGTGCTGCAGCGCTCGCTATCCGCCCCGGGGGAGGGGCACGTGGCCCTGAAAGGGGGGGTCCCGAAACACCTGGGTGTACCCCACCCCTCAACCCCCCATCGCCAGAGCGTGGGGATCGTCTGCCTGTTCCATGGCCGCTAAAGACTTACGACTCTGAGGCCGTCTGAGGTCCCGGATATGTTCCCCTCTCCTGAAGCGTCCTGGAACCCCGGCATCCTAATCCCTCCACACCCTCCACACCTCCCCCCAAAAAATTCCCATCCTCTCTGCAGCCGGTGTAGACATTAAGGACTTCAACTCCCAGCAGGCCTTGCAGTACCAGGTCTATGAAGTCGCAGCGGCGCGAGCTCGAGGCCTGCCGGGAATTGTAGTCCCTAAGCCTTTAGGCGAGCTGGGGGCCCGGAGGTGGGAGCGCGGTGGCTGGACCCCTCTGGGGGCTCGCCTGGGGTCGGGCAGCTGGCCCGTGTAGGGCAAGAAGTGACACTCGGCTGAGCTTTTTCTCCCGGCCTGGGCCCCCAGATCCGACACCCGCTCTCCAGCCGGCGCGTGGGAACGGGTCCGCAGCCCCCCGTCCGCCCTGCAACTCCCATGGGCAGCCGCCCGCCGCCGCCTCGGCTGCCGCCCAGGACCCGGCAGGGATAAGCGCAGGTGGGTCTGACCGCGCCGTCTCCGAGTCTTGGCCTTCCGCAGCACCCCACGACACCTGTCGTCTCTGCACCCCGGTGTCCCCGATTTCCCCTGCATCCCCCTTCCAGCGCGTCTCTGACGTCTGGCACCAAACCATGTGTTACTAAGTCCCTCTCCCCGGCCCGCCGCCCTCCCCGGCCCAGGTGTGCCCACACCAGCCTTCCCTCCCGACCTGTCTGTCCCCCAGCCTCCTGCCTAGTCTGGGCGCTCCCTGTCTCTAGTGGTCTGTCTTCCATCCACCCCTCCACCCCACTGTTCCTCTCCCTCTCAAAGACGTTTCTGCTCACTCTCCTACCTCCCCTCGTCCCTGTCTCCTCCCCATCCAGACAGCTCTCTGGCCCAAGAATTGCACACCAGCGCTCTCTCTCTCTCTCTCTCTCTCTCTCTCTTTCTCTCTCTCTTTCTTTTTTTGAGAGGTTTTTGCTCGCCAGAGAGACAGAAAGCGAGAAATCACCCTTCCCCCCCAGGGGGATGGCCACGCCGCAATCCCTTCTCCTCTATCCTCCTCTCGGGATCTTGGGCACGCACACACGTGCGCCTGGCGTGAGTTTAAACCTCCAGGCCCAGGATTTGAACCGCGGTTGACTACATGGGAGTCCAGCGACATAGCCACTACACCAACTGCTGGGCCCTCACAGCAGCTACTCTTTACTGCGCCCGTCCCGGATCGTCCCGGATCTCCGCCCGACTTCCTCTGCCTGGCCGCCCTCCCTGTCTGGGCCCCAGTTGCCCCTCCTTCCATCCGTCCTTCCTCCACCTGAGCTCCATGTCTGCATCTCACCCTCCCCGGCCACCAGGCCAGCTTCCTGTCTCTCACGTCTCTGCGTCCCCCTCCCTGTCTACCCCATCTTGTCCCCTTGTTCCCTGGACTCCCTCCCCTCACCTCCCCGCTCTAAGCCCCTGCTCATGCTGTTCCATCTGCCGAGAATGCTCTTCCCCACCCAAACCCCACCGCCGCCGTCTGTGGGGCGCCTCGTCCTCCTCCAGGCCCCGGAGGCTCTCCCTGATGGCCCTCCTGGCCCCGCTGTGGCCCGCCCTCCAGGGTTCTCCCTGCAGGGTTTCTCGCGCTCTGCCCCTGCCCGCTGGCTTGGTGACTGCTGCTCTCTGGCCCGGACACCGGGCAGCTGGGCAGCCGGGCAGCGTGGTTCTGCTCCCGCCTGGGTCTGCAGGGTCTGCAGAGCGGGCGAGGGGTGGAGAGCGCTGCCCTGTCCACCTGAGCCCTGCCCCCTCGGCTGCGACCCCCACCGTGTCCTTGTCTGCCCACCCGGATTTATGCATCCCGGCTCTGTCCCTGGACGGGCCTCTCAGGTCTCCTCCTTCTTGTCCTTTTGTCCCTATTGTCCTCTCATCCACTCACACCAGTCGGTGTCCCCTCGGTTTGTCCACCTGTGACTTCTGTCCTTCCGTCCATCTGCTCCTATTCCCTTTTTCCGTATCCCTCCCTCCCTAATACCTGTCCCCTCATCCTCCCTCCAATCCTCTCCCTAACCCATCTCTCCCTCCCGTCTCCCTCACCCTTCTCTGCCGTCTCTCTCACTCTCTGCCGTCTCTCTCACTCTCCCTGTATCCACACTCCCTGCCCCCCTGCTCCCCGCCCCCTTCTCCTCTGTGCCCCGCCCTGTCCCTCTCTCGCAGGGCCAGGCGGCCACCATGTCAGGGGACTATGAGGACGACCTCTGCCGGCGGGCACTCATCCTGGTCTCAGACCTCTGTGCTCGTGTCCGAGATGCTGACACCAGCGACAGGTGCCAGGAGTTCAACGACCTGCGGATCCGAGGCTACCCCCGGGGTCCGGACGCAGGTCAGCACCCCACCCCGCCGTCCCGCCAGCCCGTGTGCATTGCAGCGGGGCGTCATGCAGACTGAGCAGGACCAGCTGGCTTTCTGCCCCCTTGGAGTGCCAGCCCTTCGGCTGTCGCCTCCACGCTCCTGCGGCTGCCCCATCCCAAAAGCTCTGGCCTAAGACGGACTGCGTGGTCCACCTAACCCCTGACCTTTTGACTTTTGTCCCATGCCCCCTAACGAGTGTCACCAAATATCTCCTTCAGATATCTCTGTGCATCTTGCATAGTGGTGAAAAGCTCAGGCGTTGAGTCAGACTGACTCATTTGGGTTCAGATCCCTGCTCCTCCACTCACTGACTGGATGGGTTTAGTCACATGACGCTTCTGTGCCTCAGTCTCCTCATCCCGAAAACGGGGTAGTAAAGTGACTACTGGGCCAGCAGGTGTGGTGGTGACAGCGCTGGGCCCCAGTCGAATCCTGCACCTGGTGGCTTGAAAATCACACCAGTGCATGTGCATGCATGCCCAAAATCCCAGGAGGAGAAGAGAGAAGGGACCGTGGCATGGCCATGCCCCCTGGGGGGTGATTTCCCACATTCCCTCGCTCTGACCCTCTCCAGTGAGCAGAAGTGCCCTACCCCAAACAAACCAACCATAAAAAAATGGCTGCCCCAGAGGGCAGCTGACAGACTCAATGAGATGACACGTGGGGGGCGCTGGGGACGCGGTCATTCAGCCCACGTCGGGGTTTGTCGACGACACACCAGCCACGGGCCTCGTTTGTCACTGGCTGCTCCACACCACCATGCCCACACTGTCCACCACCCACCCTTTGTGGTGCAGAGAATCCCCATTTTCCACGGAGGGCACTGAGGCTCCGAAGGGTAAAGTGACCTGCCCAAGGTCGTCCAGCGAGGAAGCGGCAGGGTTCGGAGAGCTAGGAGCTGTCACACGAGGCCACTGTCCTCATGAGGAGACTGGCTGGAAGAAGCAGTGAGGGGTTCCGGCACCATCGCGGCTGCTCTTTCTCCTTCTCTTCACGTCTCCACGCCCTGCCCTCTGCCAGGGCGGCGCGAGGCACCTCACGCCCAGGGTGCCAGGTGCAGCCCTGAGCAGCAAGGCCCGGAGAGCAGTGCCCGTAGCTTCGGAACCCTGCAGGGAACAGAGCCAGAATTTGATCCTGGGGAGTCTAGCATGCAACAGCAGCTTGGTGGGGTCCCCAAGACCACCCTGCTGCTCAGCAGTGTGCTAGAAGAATCAGAGTTCAGCAAAACTGTCACACTGGCAGTTTATTACAGTGAAAGTACACAGATTAAAGTCAGCAAAGGGAAAAGGCACGTAGGGCAAAATCCAGGAGCCCAGGCGTGCGCTTCAGGCCTCCCCCAGTGGGGCTGCATGGACCAGCCACAAGCAGCGTTTGCACGCTGCGGAGTGTTGCCAGGCAGGGCAGCTCACCTGAGCCTCGGTGTCCAGAGTTTTTATTGGAGGTTGGTCATGTAGGTGTGGGGGACTGCCTGGTGGCGTACTTCGCCTTCAGCCCTTCTAGGAGTCCAGCTGGTGGGCCAAGGCCCCCAGCATCAGCCACACTCAGCATCAGCACGCTCCAAGGCCCCAGGTAAACCCAGCCGGTCTTATCAGGCAGGACCGTCCCGGCACGTAGAGGTTCCCTCCCGGGTGCATGTCGAGGGGCAAACCTTCCCGGGGGGCAGGGTGACTCTTCTGCATGAGCACGCTGCCAATGTAGTTCCAGACAGGAACGGGCAACTCCGGGCGTGGAGGGTTCACGTCTTGACCTAGGCAGGGCCTGGATCAGGTTGGTGGGGGAGAACGCATCTGTCCCGTTTTTCTCCAAAATGCCTCTCTTTCCTCATGATGTTCCCAACCCGACGGTGTCTGGCCTCTGGTTTCTAATAGGCCCTGTCAGAAGCACCCTAAGTGGGAGGGCAGTGCCTGGCATATGGCCCTGCAGGGTCGCTTATTCTCTCTCGTGGCCTCGGTTTTCCCGTCTGTACAGTGGAGTGAGTCTCCCCAGGTTACGCGGTGCCGTGAGGATTCCCGTCACGTAGCTTCCCGGCGCGGTGTGGGATGAGAAGGCACCCCGTCCCTGTGCGCCCCGGCCATTCCGCTCCACTGCCCTTGGTAACGGCTTAGTTCCCTGCTCCCCCAAACCTGCGTCCACACTCAGCCGGGAGCAGGGCTTTTCCTGCCCTTCACCTTGCTGAGACCCAACCCCAAGACAGGTGGGCGTTCCCACGAGGTCGTTTCTGAAAATCCCACTCCGGTTCCACTACCCCACGAGCCAGAAGCCTTTGCTCGCAGTACTGGGCTGCACTCGGCTTTCTGTGCAGAGCGTGGCAGCACGTGTGAGGCATCCGACGGGGTCAGGGACGGGCTGGGGGTGCAGGGCCGTGCGGGCAGCCAGAGGACTTACCGCTCAGACAGATCCACGTTTGAGCTGCCACGTCTCGGGACCTGCCGAGGGGAGGGCATCACGGTGAAGACCGTGGGCTCCGAGCCGGGCATCCCGGGCGCATCCTGACCTGCCACCTGCCTGCTGGGGGACTTGGGCAAGTGCCTTCGCGTCTGGGCCTCAGTTTGCTTTTATGGAAAATGGGGATAACTGTTGGCAGCCTCACACGGCGCCCGTCAGGCCTAAGTAAGCGAAGTGTCCCTAAAGCACAGAGGTGCCGGTAAATGTCTGCTGTCACACTCCACACGCCGCCCGCCCTCCGCATCCCGTAAAAGCACTGCAAGGGGCGGCATGGCTTTCCCTGTTGGCGCATGGGGAAGGGGAGGCTCAGAGGGGTCCGGCTTTGTCCCCAAGACCACACAGCAGACTGCCGTCTGAACCCTGCCCTGCCCACCTGCTAGGCAGTGTGCACTCCTCCTGGGGGGCCCTGTCCCGTCTCAGATGCCGTGTCCCTTGGTAGAGAGGCAGTGTGCCCTAGCGATTAAGAGAAGATCTGGTCACGAATCCAGACTGCCGGATTCAAGTCCCAGGCCCGTCGCCTGGTACCTGTCCCGCCTTGTGCAAATCCCAACCTTTCTGTCTGTCTGCTCGTCCTGAGGATGGAGTGGTAGAAACGCCGACCGTGCAGGGCTACGCGGTTACACGCAGCGCTGCGTGTGGGTGCTCAGGACCATGCGTGGCGAACACTAAGGGCTGGCTCTCGGGGACAGCCGTGGGGGACACTCTGACCCTGGCCTCTGTCCTCACTGCAGACATCTCCGTGAGCCTGCTGTCGGTCATCGTGACGTTCTGTGGCATCGTGCTTCTCGGCGTCTCCCTCTTTGTGTCCTGGAAGCTGTGCTGGGTGCCCTGGCGGGACAAGGGAGGCTCGGCAGTGGGCGGCGGTCCCCTGCGCAAAGACCTAGGCCCTGGGGTCGGGCTGGCAGGCCTGGTGGGAGGCGGCGGGCACCACCTGGGGGCCGGCCTGGGAGGCCACCCTCTGCTGGGGGGCCCACACCACCATGCCCACACTGCCCACCACCCGCCCTTCGCTGAGCTGCTGGAGCCAGGCAGCCTGGGGGGCTCCGACCCCCCTGAGCCCTCCTACTTGGACATGGACTCGTACCCCGAGGCCGCCGCAGCCGCCGTGGCCGCCGGGGTCAAACCCAGCCAGACTTCCCCCGAGCTGCCCTCAGAGGCAGGGGCGGGCTCCGGGCTGCTCCTGCTGCCCCCCAGTGGTGGGGGCCTGCCCAGCGCCCAGTCTCATCAGCAGGTCACGAGCCTGGCACCCGCCACCAGGTGAGAGAGGCCACCGGGCTGGTGGCCACCCCAGACTTAGGCTCCTCTTCTGTGTCTCTTCCCACCTGTGCCGCTTCTGAGTCCTGGGGCAGGGGAGGGCTTGGGGTTTGATCCCTGGATGGTGGGGAAAGAGGAGGCTGGGGCCCCAGACTCCTGGATCTGGGGCGGATGGGGCTGGGGGCTCGGATTCCTAGCCCAGACAGAGAGGAGGCAGGGGGCAGGACTCCAGGGTCAGGAAGGTGGAGAAGGGGCTTGGCCCCGAGTCCCTGAGCACAAGGCGCTGCGTGGGTCCGCAGCAAGCCAGGCCAGAGGGGCGGGCTGTCTTCGGCCCCTAGTCCTCGCCGAGCACGTTACTGGGCACCTGATGGGAGCTGGGCCCGAACTAAAGGCCGGCCGAACATCGAGTCTGTCTTCATGTCACTCAGGGTCCAGAGCAGGCGGGCCCCTGTGCAGCCTGGCCAGTGAGGCGGTAACCCAGCGCAGGGACCGCGGCCGTGGGGTCCCTAGGAGGCCCTGAACCCGGTCTTTGGGATGGCCGGGGCTTCCTGGAAGTGGCGGTGCCTTGGCCAAGATCCATGAAAGCCTACCCTGTCCTGCCCGCGAGGACAGCTCAGTTAGGCCGGCCCAGAGGCAGGGAGAGGCCCAGCCATTCCAGGCAGTGGGAACAGCCTGTGCAAAGGGAGTGGGAACGGGGTCACGGTGCCTGGTGGGAACAGCCCGCCGGGTTCGATGGGAGAAAGCTCGGGAGATGCGGCCACGGGCACCGGGGCGCGCAGGGCTGAGGGTCTGCGACTTTGTCCGGGCGTGTCAGGGAGCTACAGGGCAGTGAGCAGGGGACACAGCTCGGCTCTGGTGTAGAGGAGTCCTCTGGGCCGCACGGGGTGGACCGGAGGGAGAGACTGGAGGCTGCGCGTCCAGGCAGGGGAGGACAGGCCTGAGCCGGACCCGGGCAGGGGACAGGAGGGAGGCTGGTGAGATCTGGAGGAGGGCCGAGAGTCCGGAGGGGCTGAGCTATCTGGGGCACCAGGGTGAGGATCAGAGGAAGCTTCTAGAAGCTGGTGATCCACAGACCTGGGCTGGAACCCAGAAGTGGGGACAGACCCCACGGTACACATGGGGAAACAGGCTCAGAGAGCACCAGTGGCTTGAGGCCACACAGTGAGCCAAACGGATTTGTGGCCACTTGGCTGAGGGTTGAGGAAGAGGAGGGAGGCGGCTCCTGGACCTTGGCACAGAGATCAGAGCCCGGACCCCCACCTGGTCTCCCCCACCACAGGTACCCAGCTCTGCCCCGGCCCCTCACCCAGCAGACTCTGACCTCCCAGCCGGACCCCAGCAGTGAGGAGCGGCCGCCCGCCCTACCCTTACCCCTACCCGGGGGCGAGGAAAAAGCCAAACTCATCGGGCAGATCAAGCCAGAGTTGTACCAGGGCACCGGACCGGGCGGCCGGCGCAGCGGCGGGGCGCCGGGCTCCGGGGAGGCGGGCTCGGGGGCGCCCTGCGGCCGCATCAGCTTCGCGCTGCGCTACCTCTACGGCTCCGACCAGCTGGTGGTGCGCATCCTGCAGGCCTTGGACCTGCCCGCCAAGGACTCCAACGGCTTCTCGGACCCCTACGTCAAGATCTACCTGCTGCCCGACCGCAAGAAGAAGTTCCAGACCAAGGTGCGGCGGCCGAGCCCTGGGCTCCGGGCGGCAGGGGCTGTGGCCAGACGCCCGGGCGGGAGGCCGCAGGGGCATGGCGGCTGTCTCCCACCCCTCCAGGTGCACAGGAAGACCCTGAACCCCGTTTTCAACGAGACGTTTCAGTTCGCGGTGCCCCTGGCCGAGCTGGCCCAGCGCAAACTGCACTTCAGCGTCTACGACTTCGACCGCTTCTCCCGGCACGACCTCATCGGCCAGGTGGTGCTGGACAACCTCCTGGAGCTGGCGGAGCAGCCTCCCGACCGCCCGCTCTGGAGGGACATCGTGGAGGGCGGCTCGGTCAGTGGCCCGCGCCCCGGCCTGAGACCCCGCGTCTGCACCTCTGGCCCTGGGGCTTCAGAGCCGCCCGGTCTGGGCCGCCGGCGGAAACTGCACACAGGCAGCAAGGCCGCCCAGATTCCCGACCTCTGACCTCCCACGCCACATCCGGTGTGGCCACCACCCGCCCTGTGACTTCCACCCGCCCCAGATTTCTGGCCCCAGCCTCCTGGCTGTCCAGTGCCCAGGCCCCTCTCACTCCCTCTTAATGTTTCCAACCTTGACCTTCAAACCCCGCCACGCTGTCTCTTCATGGTCCCACCAGGACCCGATAGCCTAGCCCCCCTACCCGCGCCTTAGACATCCGGGGATCCCCGATACCTGACGCCAGGTCCTCCCCGCGTCCAGATTGTGTGGCCTCCTTCCTGTGGCTGGCCCGCCCAGCCCTCCAGCCCTCCCCAGCCCTCCCAGGCTCTGTGGTGCCCAAGCCCGTCCCCAGGCTACTCACTCATCCTCCCCCCGAGTCCCTGGGCTGGCCTGTCCTGGCGGCTTGGTGGGTGAGAGGGCTGTCCTCCCTGCAGGAGGGCCGGCTGCCGCCACCTAACGGCCAGCCTCAGTTTCCCCACCTGACCACGGCACAAACTGGGGCCTGTGCCTCTGGTCTTAAGCCCAGCCCCTGGGTCCGTGTCTGTCCCCTGCCCTCTGCTCTGTCACGGCCTCTCCCTGTGTCCGTCTTGTCCCCTCCTTGTGCCCGTGCTCTCTCGTGTCCCTCCCGTCACTGTCCCTGGAGGTCTTCTTGCCCATCCACTCCTTCACCGCTGTTGGGAGGCTCGGACCCGGCCCTGGGGGACCTAGGAGCCACAGGGCTAGGCTGTCACCGCTGGTGGCAGGGCCAGTGTGCGGGGAGCGGAGGGCATCTGCCCGGGCTGCAGGGGCTGGAGGTGGAGGGAGACGAGGGGGACGGGGCTCTCCCCTGAGGGCAGACTGGGCAGAGCCTGGGGTGTCGGGAGGTGGGGAGGCAGGGAGGCTGGGAGGCCGGGTCAGGGCGAGGCCGCAGTCTTGTCAGGTGTCCGGCTCTGGCTTGCGGGCTCCACAGTCAAGTCCACGAGCTGGCGAGGGGGCTCCTCTGCGCATGTCCCTGGGCCTCATGGCCCCCAGGCTGACGTCCCTGTGGCCTCTCCTCGGTCGCCGCTGGCCCTGCCTGCACCCGGCTCCCCCTCGGGCTGCTGTGGGTCGGCTCTGTCTGGGTCTGCGTCCTGCACCCGGACCCTCCTCTCTGGACCGCTGGCCCTGGCCTCGGGAACGCTGCCCCTTCAAGCACGTCCCTGCTTCTCTCGGGGTCTCTGTCCCTTCCCAGGGCTCTGGCCCCCATCTCTGTCTCTCTCTCTGCATCTGTCTCTCTCTCTCCCTGGCTCTCTGCTTCCCTAGTTCTCCACCCCTCCCATGTCTCTGTCCCCCCCTTTCTCTCTTGGTCCCTGTCCCCTTCTCTCTTTCTCTCCCCCTCTTTTTCCCCCTCTCTCTGGGTCTCTGTCCCCCTCTCGGGTCTCTGTCCCCCTCTCTGGGTCTCTGTCCCCCTCTCTGGGTCTCTGTCCCCCTCTCTCTGGGTCTCTGTCCCCCTCTCTCTGGGTCTCTGTCCCCCTCTCTCTGGGTCTCTGTCCCCCTCTCTCTGGGTCTCTGTCCCCCTCTCTGGGTCTCTGTCCCCCTCTCTGGGTCTCTGTCCCCCTCTCTCTGGGTCTCTGTCCCCCTCTCTCTGGGTCTCTGTCCCCCTCTCTGGGTCTCTGTCCCCCTCTCTCTGGGTCTCTGTCCCCCTCTCTCTGGGTCTCTGTCCCCCTCTCTCTGGGTCTCTGTCCCCCTCTCTCTGGGTCTCTGTCCCTCTCTCTGGGTCTCTGTCTCTCTCTCCGGGGCTGTCTCACAAAAGGGCTGCCTGTGGGTCTCTTTCCAGCTGTCACTCTGTCCTCTGTCTTGCTCTGCCTCTGTCCCTCTCCCTCACTCGGCCTCTTCCGTTCCTCCCTCCTGAACAAATAGGCTCTGACAGCAGCGGTGCCCCGGCGTGCCCTGGTGGTGCCCCGGCGTGCCCGCAGTGACCAGGTGCCGGCTCAGAGTGGGAGTGTTAAGTGGATCAGAAATCTGAGCCCGGGTGTCAGGACGGAGAGCTGCAGGCTGGAGACAGCAGGGAAAACCGGGGAGATGGGGGAAACCGAGGCAACGAGTGGCTGAACCCCTTTCTGCAACTGCAGGAAAAGGCAGATCTTGGGGAGCTCAACTTCTCACTCTGCTACCTCCCCACCGCGGGTCGCCTCACGGTGACCATCATCAAAGCCTCTAACCTCAAAGCGATGGACCTCACGGGCTTCTCAGGTGGGCGCTGGGCGGGGTGGGGCAGGGGCGGGCGGGGGAGGGCGGCCGGGCTGGACCCGGGGCTGGGGAGGGCGGCCGGGCTGGACCGGGGGTGGGGGAGGGCGGCCGGGCTGGACCCGGGGCCGGGGAGGGCGGCGGGGCTGGACCCGGGCCGGGGAGGGCGGCGGGGCTGGACCCGGGGCCGGGGAGGGCGACGGGGCTGGACCCGGGCCGGGGGAGCCCAGGCTCGGTGGCGGCAGGGCATGGCTGTTCTGTACTCGCCGCTCCCCCCCAGACCCATACGTGAAGGCCTCTCTGATCAGCGAGGGGCGGCGTCTGAAGAAGCGGAAAACCTCCATCAAGAAGAACACGCTGAACCCCACGTACAACGAGGCCCTGGTGTTCGACGTGGCCCCCGAGAGCGTGGAGAACGTGGGGCTCAGCATCGCCGTGGTGGACTACGACTGGTGAGGGGCCGCCCGGGGCGGGGAGGGGGGCCGGCCCGCCGCCTGCCCGGAGCTCACGCCCCCCACCCCCAGCATCGGGCACAACGAGGTGATCGGCGTGTGCCGCGTGGGCCCCGACGCCGCCGACCCCCACGGCCGCGAGCACTGGGCCGAGATGCTGGCCAACCCCCGCAAGCCCGTGGAACACTGGCACCAGCTGGTGGAGGTGAGTGGCTCCCGGCCCCAGGCGAGCTGCCGGGTCTGCGCTGCCCTGGCCCAGGAGGCCGGCCCCCTGGGTCCCCGCCCTGCCCTGCCAGCTCCAGCTGAGCGACTTAGAGCACGTCTTAGCCGCTGTGCCGTCCCACAGCCGGGAGATGGGGCTGCTAATGCTTCTGCTGTTAGGTCAGGCAGGACCCGGGAGGGGGAGGCCCTGTACGGTCAGCTTCTGCTCTTATTCCATGAGGCTGAGTCCGAAATAAAGGGGAAACTGGGCGATTCGATGGGGCAAGTTTTTGGGTGGTCGTTTATTTTTAGAAATTATTTCTTTAATTTTATTTATTATTATTATTATTATTATTATTTAATTTGGCCAGAGAGAGAGAGAGGGAAAGTGAGAAAGCAAGCCGCCAGGTTTGGGACTTGAACCGCAGTTGACCACATGGGAGTCCAGTGCCTTAACCACCAAGCCATCTCTGGCCCCCTGGGGGGTAGTTTATTTTGAAGAACAGGTTGTAAAAATTAGTTGATTGCAGTATGCTGGGTGGGCATCAAAAATTTTTGTTAATGAATAAGAAAATAATAAAGTCTAAATAGAGCAGAGCAGAAAGTTTCATAATGCAGCCTCTGCTAGAAAGATAATCCTGTCGTTCTCGCCCCTCCTCTCCAGCCCCTGCACCCCAGGGGGTTGTGGCCCAAACACTGTGGTTCTTCTGCGAGTAGAGTGAACTGGATAGAGAATAGAGACTGCACTTTAGATTCAGTCAGGGAGGGCCTCTCTGAGGAGGTGACGTTTGAGCAGAGGTCTATGAGCTTAGGTGAAGACTGGAAGAAGGTTGCAGGGAGAGGACAGAGGAGACAAAACTAGAAAGCTGGGGAGGGCTGAGGTTCTCAGGGCTGAGGAGCAGAGGGAAGTGGGGATGGGGCAGATCACAGGGCCTCCTGGGTCCTGGCCTCCTGGGCTCTGGCCTCCTGGGTCCTGGCCATTTTAATTTATTTACTTTTTTGTCTGTTTGTTTGTTTGTTTGGTGTAGGGCCTGTGTGCTGGCTCAGAGGGAGAAAGAGAGGGAAAGTGAGAAACCACCTCCCGAGGGTGTGGTCACTGTAATCCCTTCTCCAAATTCCGGGCACACACACAGACCTGCAAGCTCAGGGCCCAGCACTCAAACCGCGCTGTCGGCCACGCGAAATCCCGTCGCCCTAGCCAGCACTCCACCTAGCTGGCTCATCCAGACCGTTTCTAAATTAAGTCTTTCAAGAGGGCCTGTAGGTGGCACAGAGGTTAAGGCAGCTGGATCCCACGTGGCCAACGCTGCAGTTCCAGTCCCTGCCCTGGCAGTTTGGAAAACAGGCCAGGTGGGACCGGCAGGTGGTGTGGCGGTTAAAGTGCTAGACTCCCATATGGCCAGCTGCGGTTTGAGTCCTGGACCTGTTGGCTTCCTTTCTCACTTTCCTCTTCTCTTGTTCTCTCTCTCTGTCTCTTTGGTCAAATTAAAAAATAATAAGAAATAATAATAACAAATAAAATTAAATAAGAAATCATTTAAAAGAAAAACAAAAACAGGTGCATATGTGTGCATGCCCAAAATCCCAAAAGGAGAGTGGAGAAGGGATCTTGTGACCTGGCCATCCCTTCCCGGGGGTGATTTCTCACTTTTTCAACTTCTCTCCCTGGACAGCGAGTGTGCATGCCCTATAGCAAGCAAACAAACAGAAGTCTTTTAAAACCATCACGTGGTCGAAAGAAACCATTACACATGGTCATTCTCGTAACTGAAAACAAGAAAAGCAAAGAAGTCGATTTGGAAAATGTGATAGATTCATTTGTTTCCAGTAAAGCTGAGAATGTCAAATTCTATTAAATTCTGTTTGGTGTATTAATAACATTTAAACTTAATACTGTGAAATTAAATATGCTTACACTTCATTTATCAGTATTTTTCAACTATTTTAGCATTCAAACATTAAGAAAATATATAAAAACACATATTTAGGGATATCAACTTTTCCTTTGGAGTTTTTGCTCACCAGAGAGAGACAGAGAGATGAGGGAAGCGAGAAGTCACATCACCCTCCCCCCACGCCGGGATGGCCAATCCTTGCTAGTCCGATACTGCATAAGACTGAACTTTATTTAAAATTTCTAATTTTGTTCATCATGGACTTCTTCGTATTCATTTTTTTAGAGCTATTTCCTCCGTCAAGAAACTTTTTTTTAAATTTTATTTATTCATTCATTTCAGTTGACCAGAGAGGGACACAGAGAGAGAAAGAGAGAGAGAGTGCGCAAGCCACCAGGTCTGGAACTCGAACTGCAGTTGGCCATGTGGGAGTCCAGCCCCCTTAACAACCAAGCCACCTGCAGGCCCCCATTTTGATTTTTAAAAAAATATTGCATTGAGGGACCAGCAGTTAGCGTAATGGCTATGTCGCTGGACTCCCATGTAGTCAACCACGGTTCATGTCCGGGCTTGGTGGCTTAAAACTCACGCCGGGCACATGTGCGTGCGTGCCCAAGATCCCGAGAGGAGAATGGAGGAGAAGGGATTGCAGTGTGGCCATCCCTCCTGGGGGGTGATTTCTCGCTTTCTGTCTCTCTGTCTGTCTGGCGAGCACACGCGCCCTATGGCAAAAACCTCTCAAAAAAAAAAAAATAATAAAATTGCATTGATGGGTCAGCCTCGTAGCCTCATGGTTAAGAAAGCCAGATCCCATTTACATGGTAGACTGCAGTTCGAATCCTGACCCAGCAGCTTGAAAACCATGCCAGAGCGTATGCATGCATGCCCGAAATCCTGACAGGAAGGAGAGGTGGAGGAGATGGGGATTCTTTCTCCCTTTCCCTCTCTCTCTGGCAACCACAAACTCCCTCTGGCAGTGAAAAATACAATATGTATAGGGACCAGCAATTGGCGTAATGGCTATGTCGCTGGACTCCCATATAGTTGACCGCGGTTCGCGTCCCAGACCCAGTGGCTTAAACTCACACCGGGCGTGTGTGCGTGCATGCCCAAGATCCCGAGAGGAGAATGGAGGAGAAGGGATTGCGGCGTGACCATCTCCCCGGGGG